>OY829914.1:252590160-252978590 GCA_963691935.1 Nephrotoma guestfalica
TAGATAAGAAGCAGTGGTACTCTATATATCTGTTCATACAACAGCGTGTTGGGTAAGAGATGAAACAAAATTTATTAAAATAACAACAATATGTTTCCACCGTATTTTCCTCGATGTTGTGTTCTTTGTCATCTTCTTATTCTTTTATGTTTTTAAGTGAAAAACTTAAGAAAAGAAAATTTAATAGTTTTTATTAAGTTTTTGTTTTGTTGTTGCTGGTATATAGTGCTCGCTTCTTTCGTTGTTGTTTGTCATCTCCCGGCGCAAACAAAAGAAAAGTACATAACGGGGCACAACAAAAAAAAAATCTAATCAAAGCCAGTTGTTTATGGTGCTGATAAAATTGATGATAACCCAGAATTTTTCCATGGTTTTGTTGTTAGTGGGTTTAATATTATATATAGTGAATAACGGCTGTGTGGTCCATTTTGAATGTGTGGGGGGTTATGTTGGATTTTGTGTCACTCTAGTTTAACGATAATAGTTCTTCTTGTACACAACAATAAATAATAGTATTTTCTTGTGTCAGTGCTCTAATGTATATGATGCAAATATAGGGGTGGGTTTATAAATATTTTCTTTAGCTTTTGGTTGATTAAGCATTTTTGATAAAGTTTAAAATTTAATTCATTAATTTTTAATGTTGAGAAAACAATTCTAAGGAAACATTTGGAAATACAATTAGAATGTTCTCAGGTAATAGTGAAGTATTTCTTAAACTTTCCTAGAAATTTAAATCCGTCAGTTTTGTTTCAATGTATGCGTAAAATTTCGTATAAACGAGTGAATTATAAACTATATGAAAAAATGCAAATAAGTACGGTAATGAAGTACTTATAAAGAGGTCAATCCAAAAACACCGCTACCAAACACTAAGCAAACTTTTGAGTTGTTCTGGATCAAAACTAACACATAAACACCATTCCATTGAAAATTCTAGGGACCCCAAGTGTTTTAGGAAATCAACTTTGTAAAGAGGTCAATTTGCATATCGTAGAGTTTTTCCGAGCAACTTTCCCAATTCCAGAAACACCGCTACCAAATAATAAGCGCACTTTTGAGTTGCTCTGGATCAAAACTAACAGATAAATGCCATTCCGTTGAAAAATCTAGGGGCCCGCGTGTTTTAGGAAATAAAATTTGTAAAGAGGTCAATTTGCATAGCGTTCACTCAACGAATGTTCACTTAAAGTCGAAGTAATCAATTACATAAATTGAGCAACATTTTTTCATTTGAAAACAAATAGAATGCAATGGCGTAAACGTTGCTAATCGATATCCATCTCTTAAAATTGATGCAAACGGAACGACAGCTTGTACTCGATTGAACTTTATGTTATAAACACAGTAATGACCAAGCTGCATATATCCAAAATGGCGGGCGATTGTGATGCGTTTAAGCATATTTTAATGCGTACATATACAGCGCCGAGTTTCGACTTGCACACCTAATAAATCCATTTTTTCACCTCCATTAGCTTTTCGATAAAAAAAACACAGTATTTGGTAGCGGTGTTTCTGGAATTGGGAAAATTGCTCGGAAAACCCTTACTATATGCAAATTGACCTCTTTACAAGTACTTATTCACCGTACTTATTTGCATTTTTTCATATAATTTACAATTTACTCGTTTGTAGGAAAAGTTTAGGAACGTTTAGGAAATAGTTCCCACGAATTGTTCTCAGAACATAGCTAGAAACCACAACATGAGAGGCACGATTTCCCACTTAAACATTAGAAAGTATCAATTTCTCATCGTTCAAAAGACCTTATAGCCTTTGTGCGACTTTAAATTGGCGAATGTTGTACCGAATATTCAACACCGCGTATATAATTAATATTCTACATGTGTAGAGAATTTATGTAGACAATTAAAAAATAATGTGTAGAAAATGTCGAAATTATTGTTTCTGTTAGAAATCAGAAAACATCTGTTATTTCTTTTCGAACCATTTCGGCTTCATGAAGCCTCATTTCTACCTCATATTTGAAAATTTTGAACCCAAGTTTTTATGTATAAACGAGAACTGAAAACACTGGTTGCGTACAATTATAGAAATATTCGAAAAAAGTTAAACGTCACAGATAAACTTTTAAACCAAATACGAAGCTGAGCATAAACTACCTTGAGCCATGGTACTTCAATGAACAATATTATCTCCATGCAATAAAGTGTTAAAGCACAAATTCATGGAAGGTTTAAAAAAGCTTTCACATAGTATAAAAGTTTCAAAATAAGGTTCTCCGTAGCATCGTAAATGCTCCGTGGTACACAAGAAATGAAAACCTTCACAGGGACTTACAGATGGAATACATCAAAGATAAAATATAAAGCATGCCGCTAAACACGAAATAAGGCTCCAGGAACATGGAAACCCCTATATTCGCCATATGATAGATAACCCTGTCGTTGAAAAAAGACTTCAAAGAACATGACCACTTGACCTAGTAAACATACCAAATTAAAATTACATTTTAAATAGGTTTAATTAATTTTGGGACTAACCATTGGGTTTCACCCCAACAAATCAGAATTATTTAAGAAAGGTAAAATTTGTTAATGTGATAGAATTCTTATTTCGATGAAACCACTAAAAACCCCAATATTTTTGTCAGCACACAGCATATTCGTGTGGCCGCCATATCTGTATGTCACCCTGTTGCTTATGTTTGTTAAACTTGGGTAATGAAGGTTGATCCAGTGCCCTTTTTAAATATGTGCACAACAGACGGCATTTCGCATAGAATTTCTTTCGCAGCCGCGAATTTAGTCTCGTACGACGTTTAGTTTGTCGAAGAGGCCGATATGTAACCCGATTTTATTTGGTCTCGTTAAAATGCATCATGATGAACCCGATTCCGACTAGAGTTAAAAATTTTAATTTTAATGCAGCGCCGGATGCAGAATTTTTTTTAACGCTGTTCCGATTTTCCCGACTAATTACTCGAAGTAGATCGACAGCTGTGTAACATTTATAGTATATAATTTATCGAGTGATACATCGCTACATGTTTGTCGCAGTATTAAAAGCATCGATTAACCAAAGTTCCAGTCGACACGGTAGGCACAACCTGGCAAACGGTTTAGGCTATTTATTAATGTATTGGTTTATGAACGTGAACTAGATCATTATAAAATTCCGTAAATTCAACTTATAAACTTTGGCAATACTTTAAAATAATTAGATATTGATCCTCGCCATCGGAAAGTATACTCATTTCAAAGGGCAGAAACAAATTTTAGTACACAGTTGCCTGTGAAAAATGGTGCCACGTATATTAGCGTACTATGACAATTGGAAGATTATTTGAATAAAAAAATGCCGAAAAATCTTGGAAGATCTAAGCCGAATTGTCCCATAAATTTTACCACAAAAATTGTAAATTAATATTTTGATTTGAATTGAAGGAGGCCGGCGAAACTGGTAGTTTTTGATTTGCCAGTATTTTTATTTTTTGCAGATTGCAGTTGAAACTTCGACAATTTCAAAACAAACTGTTTAACTGTTTAGTTTAGGTTGAGTATTTTCGAAATTATATCTTTTCCAAAAGAAACTACCAAATAGTTCAAAATACGTCTAACTATGAAAAGTTTGTACTTACGTACTTATTTTAAAACTTTTAGGTTTTGGTACCTTGGTACCAAATAGACATTGACTCCAGTTTAAAACCATAATTTTCTGCTTGAGATGTACAGCCCAGATGGATTGATTGAATAAGATAAAACTTTATACATAAAGCTCTTTATACATTTGGAGGTCAAAATGAATTTTGACCGAAAACGCTACACAAGAAATTGTAGCTTCAATAGATGCTTTTTGGTTTTTGTCAATATTTTGTAAAATCAATTATAATAAAAACGATTAAAAACCGAACGATTCCAAATTTATTTTTCAATAATACAGACAAAACTGACGATTTTTGACAAAAGACTGTTTTCCCAAATAATTTGGCCTCTCTAAGGTCCAGGAGCCCTATTCCTGAAATCAGTGGAAATTTCCGCATTCACATATAATTTGCTTTAAAATTGTTTATATTTTTAGAATTTTTCGCCGGCTACTTCAATCATTAAATTTGTTTGCAAGTTTTCTGTTATTTATTTCCCTACTAAGGGAATAATTCCGCATCGTTTTACCCAGTTGGAATTTTTCCCTTAGTATAGGGAAATAAATAATATAGAAATTTCCACCGATTTCAAGAATACGGCCTCAAGCTTTTTCCATATATCGGGAAACCCCAGTAATTTATGGAGGAAATCGGTTCACCGGAAGTTACAGCTTCTATCGAAGCCTTTCGGGTTTTTGCAAATATTTTAAAAGTATACCGCATATACGAAAAAAAACGAACAAAACAAGAATATTGTAAACTTAATTTCAAAAAATTTCTTCAGATCAAATTTGATATTTTTTCGGTACAAACTAGTGCATCAAACTGTAACAGAAATTTTATTTCACCAAAACTCGGAACCTCTGCAGTCCAGGCGGATTGACTACTCAGGATGATCTATGATGGCTCTGATGCTGAGGGAGGTTTTTGAGTGCCAGCAATCGATTTCTATAAGTTGCCTGATTTTGAAGAATTGATTACCGGGTCATCCGATGGAGCCCGGGTCCGGTTTAATATTTTTTTTTTTGGTTCGCACGATATTATTAAAAATTGGTCAATGATTATCATTTTATAGGAATTGCATGCAATTGGTTCAGGTTTCGGGATCGTTCATTGGGTCGGGCGGTTGGCATCAGGTCCCATTCTTTAATTTTTTTCGACTTTAACGTTTTTTTTTAATTTGTGAGGGAAGGTTTTCGAATGCTAATTTCTGAAAAATCTATTAAGAGTGTCATCTGGTGGGGCCTGGGTTTCTTTGGATATGTCTTCTTGAAAACGGGTTTCGAGTACCAAAAAACTGTAACGGATATTTTTCAAATGCTAGGAAACGTTTCCAATGGTTCTAGGTTCAAGAAAATTTGTTTAGGAGGTGGGTCCTCGGAGAGGCCCGGATCCATATTATAATTTATTTTCGGCACGATCGATCCTAATATAAATTGCTATATTAAGGGCATGACAGTTGAGATTAGTCATAACTTTGGAAAATCCGTATAGGTGGTCCTTCGGCAGGGCCTGGGTCACGTTTATTTGAAACAAAAATTGGCTTTAACGATTTTGATAAAAATTTGTAAGGGGGATTTTCGGGTGCCAGGAATCGATTTCAATGGGTCTTTATTCATGGTAAGTTTTTTGGCTTGGACCCTTCTTTTAACATATTATTTATTTTGAGTGGTTTTGAAGAGACTTGACGAGACATGGTTTTCGACTGCAAGGCAATGATTCTGATTTATTGATAATTCAATTAGGAGTCCTCCGGATAAACTATTTTATCATGTTACACCAAATTACAAGACATTGCAAAATGTTTCGTAATATGCATCATATTGCATCATATTGATCGTAATTTTTATAATCGGTTGGTTAGTTCAATTAAATTTCCAAGAAAATTTAGCGGTGATGGGTTAGTTTCATTCTAACTAATGGTTAGTTTGAAAAACTAAATTATCATTTCAAAAGTTATTTAAAAATTGCCGATTTCCCACAACTTAATTTGGAATAACATTGTTATTCGGGTTACAAACCGCGGTTTATCCCGATCTGATAATAAATGACTGAGTCCCATTCAAATTGCACAGTTAACAAACTGCAGAGTTACTCCATACTAATTTGCTATTTTGTAGAACCAAATCAGACACTCACGTTGTAAGCCTATTTTTATCCAAACTGTTTGCCGACTGGCTTAAATTCATTCAAATAGACTAATTTCCAGTTTCAGGTTGTCCGAACCCTAAAATAACAAAATTCACTTAACAGAAAGTAACTAAACAGCACACTGCAACAACAAAAATTATAAACTAACAAAAGGAACCTGGATCGTGCAATAAAATTGGACTATGCTAGATTTAGAGCCTAATTACCAGAACTCACAGCCACTTCGACTGACCAAAAAAGCTAACGTTGTCCAACTTATGCAACAAGTTTCAAGGAAATTGTTAATAATTAGCCTTGTTCCGTCGCAGTTGGTCATATTCTAGAATCCTTAAAGATCTAGCCACCATACCATATAAAATTGTTAAAGCCAGATCAGATCTTAATGCCATCACTTCCTGATACTCGAGAAACCAACATTATCAATTTTTATCAAAATATTTGCAGTCGAAAAAACGGGAACCGCTGGTACTCCAAACCATCTTTTAGATAGTTTTTTCAAAGTCATTTGAGCTGAGAAAATAAAATTCAATAAGGAAGGCGGTCCCAATCGAATGATGGGTGGACCTTCTAAACAACTTTTAAAGAATTCGGGACCCATCTCATTTGCTTCTTGTAATTCGAAAACCCACTTTTAGTCATTTTCATCTAAGTCATTTGAGTGGAGAAAACAAAATTAAAAAAGAAAGCCGGAAACCAACAAAGAACCCCAAAACGACTTTTTCTTAAAATTTTCATTAAATTCATGTCTATGAGCAAAAAACAAAAAGAAACAGGGGCGTCACCGGACTCCATAAACGATTTTTACCGAATTCAGAACCCATCCCAAATTATTCCTAGTACTCGAAATCTCTCTTTCAACATTTTTCGTGAAAACTGTTCGAACGGTTTCTAAAATCGATAAATTAGATCGATTTGGAAATGTCCGAGGCATGGGTGGGGGGGAGGTTCAAAATCCAAAATGAAGGAACAAACACTGCTCATTACGATACCTACAAAATGCTAACAACCCAACATCCACTCACAGCTTTCCAACATAAATTTGGCCCCAAGCTTTTAGGAGATCTCAATGATTTATGACAAAGTTGCAGCTTCTACGGGAAGTGCATTATTTACGAGTAAAACCACGTAACCACAATAACTAAAAGATTTCAAATTAATTTTGAAACAATACCAGTCCAGATCAACCAGTTTATCAACCAAACAACAACCCTGTACAGCCCAGACGGATTGAATGATCGCGATGAAGAATATTGGAGATCCCAGTGACTTTTAACCGACATCCGTGCACCGTTACATCTACGAAAAAATAATCAAAAAACTGATGGACTGACTTTTCGGAATAAAACTTCATAGTTCCATTTTTTCCATTAATTGCGAAACCTTTTGCGAAATTTGGTGGCAATCCGTGTCCGGAAGTGGCTAGTATAGCTTTTTTATTTTTTGTAATACTTTTGAAAAGTTCGGTATGCACAAAAAACAAAAAAGAATTAAAAGATTTAAATAAATTTAATTTTCAGCCAACAAGGTTTGACCTTTTCGTTTTCTGAAATTTTAGTAGGAACAATGGCTTTTGATTATAGATTAGGTTAGATTATTGTGGCTGTCCTACAGGATTGGCATAGACACATGCAGGTCTGTAGCCGTACTATAGTATTTTCTCTCTTCACCTACTTACCGAACCATCATGAGCACTCAACTTATAAAATAATAAACGCAGCCCCACAAGGATCAGTGTAGGGTTCGATTTTATTCTTGATTTATTTGAACTCAATTTTTTCTATTAATTTAATAGAAGAATTGTGGCATTTGATGATATGGACAAAACCTGAACAAAATTGCTCAGTTAATAGTTTGATATCCACCATATGATAAAAAGTGAGAAAGCTAAACTAGGACTGGGGCGTTCGATTAACTAGTTCACCTATTACTTGCACAACCAAAATTCTAAATATATTTCATGAAATAGAACATTTACTTGCAAACGAGTATCACAGAACAATACCAAACGTCCTAACCTATCCTTATAGCTAACCCAAAATGAATAAGGGCTACATATTTCCACACACATACACACATTTAACTTATACAAAAGCCATACGAATTATATAGGAGTGTAACAACCCTGTATTATAATAAATTTATAGAAGGGATTTTTGTGCTCGCTCTATTTCTCTTTGAATAAAAATAATGTTGATATTTTCGGATTAATATCGAAAGTCCTTATAACAAAACATAAACAAAAAATTACAATCATATAATCTTTTTCTAATTATCATTGCCCTTTTTTTGTGGTACTTCGTCCTTTCGCAATTTTTTTTTTTACCAAAACAATATAACCAACCAAACAATAAAAATATATACTTTAATCTAAATCCTTTTAATTTTCATCTTAAATATAAAAAGTCCAAACAACCAACACAAAAAAACAGAACAACAATAACAACACAAAATTATAGTAATAACAATCCATAACCGAGAGCCTTAAAAAAATAAGAAGGACTCCCATACCCCAAAATCAGACCAAACCAAAATTATTGTAATACTAATAGTATCCTTGTGTGGTTTCATTATCCCAACCAATTATACTAAATTATGTAATGTTACGAAATTTTATTATGAATTATATGTTGGCACAACATTCTCCGTTCTTTGGCCAGTCGTACACAATTTGACGGTAGTGACATAAAAGGATTACAAAGATAAAATAAATTTAATATAAAATAAAAAAATATGTGCACTTTATTGTACAGGATATTGAGTTGGTTCATATATTCTGTGCCGAAAAGGGCTTTGTGTTCGAAATTTTAAATTGGCCGTGGACCATAGGTTCTAAGCGGAATAAATCTGAATATTTTTAGCAAAACGTTCTCCAAATCCATGTCTATATGTGGTTTAGTTTCAATAGTGATGTGCGTTTACGCGTAATTTCAATGTGCCATTTTGGCGTAGACAATGTAGACAATTCCTAGAGTAAGTCGAATATTCGTAGACAATGTAGATTATTGATTTTTTGTTGTTTTTCTCATTGTTTTCAATTCGAATTTGCCATCTCACAATAATCCCAGTTCAAATTGCTTATTTCGAATACTATGCAAAGTTATAATTCAATTTTTACAAAACAATAATAGTGTACGGGTATGTTTAAGATAATGTAAGGTGTTTTTTATTTTTCATTTACAATGTCACGTTTTTCACTAACAAACTCTAGCGCCACGTATTCCATGCATTACTGGACAAATGCGTAACTGATAATGTCACTTTTGGGTTTTGATGGCTTATTTTCGAAAGTATAATAATTTCGAGTTTACTTTCAATTTTAAAAGTGTCATCTGCCACCTGCAAAAAATAAAAATATTGCTAGATAAAAAACCGGCAGCTTCACTTGCCTTCGGTATTTCAAAATAAAACTTTAGTTTACAATTTTTACGGTAAAATTTAATAGACTGTTTGGCTTAGACCTGAACACAATATAGCTGAGTTTAATTGGCGTTAACAAAGTTCTTGGTAGTACAGTAAACCCTCGATTTAACGGACCCCGATTTAACGGCCGCTCGATTTAACGGACTCGAATTAACGGACCTCGATTTAACGGACAATTTTTTATTTTCCATTTTTCGGTTACCGATTATGATGGGATTGGGTATGTTGGATGTAAATAAGATTCTTAAATGATTTTGGGAAGAAGTTTTGGGATATGGCCACCTGGGACGGATCTCGGCCATTTCTTAACCGATTATGATCGGATTGGGTATGTTGGATGGAAATGGGATTCTTAAATGATTTTGGGAAGAAATTCTGGAATGTAGTCACTTGGGACGGAACTCAGCCATTTCTTAACCGATTATGTTGGGATTGGGTATACCGGATGGAAATGAGATTTTTAAATGTTTTTTGGAAGAAGTTCAGGAATATGACAAACTAGGACAAATTGGAAATTGTGGGTGAAATGAGATTACCTAATAATTTTTGGGAAAAGTTCTGGAATATGGAATATGAATTTAGTTCTTGTATTGCAAGTACCTCAAAGATGTAAATTTTTGCTTGGTTCGAAAGGTTTTGAAGATTTTATGGTCTTAGAAGGCATCATATTCCATGTTTCCGTGAACAGTTTTCAAGGTCGTTGTTGATAAGAATACTATTAATTTATCCGAGGCCTTTGTGTAGGGTTCATAACGTAATTTTATGTGAGAGTATGAGGTTGGCCAGCCGCTCAACCTACCAATTCCATGAGTGGTGGGTGTTCGAGTGGTTACGTACTGGTGATAGCTGTTCAGCATTAATCAATCATTTAAGAATACTATTTTCATACAAGATACTCGATACTATCATAATCGGTTAAAAATTGGGAGCACTGAAGTGGTTTTGAATAAAGTTGATTTAAGAAATCGATTTTATTTTAAAAATATTTGAATTTACTTTACATTTAATTGAAGTTACAAAACGCGAAATTGCTTTTCAAAAAATTGTGGTTGATTTAACAAAATGGACAATGAAGTATAAAAAGTTGTGATTGACTCGTAAAAAACTAAAAAAATCAAATTCCAGAATTTCTTGGATCCTTTCTTTCCGATCATAATTGGTTAAAACATGGTTGAGTTCCTTCCCAGGTGGCCATATTCTAGAACTTCTTCCAAAAATCAATAAAGACTGCCATTTCGATCCAGCATACCCAATCAAATTACAACCGGTTAAGAATTGATCGAGTTCCGGCGCAGGTGGACATATTCCAGAATTGCTTCCCAAAATCATTTAAGAATCTCACTCCCATCCAACATACCCAATCCCATCATAATCGGTTAAGAAATGGCTGAGTTCCGTCCGAGGCGGCCATATATCAGAATTTCTTCCCAAAATCGTTTAAGAATCCCATTTCCATCCAGTATAAACAATCCCAACATAATCGGCTAAGAAATGGATGACTTCTGTCCCAGATTAAATTCGATCGAATCGATTAAATTGGAAAATATTCGGATTTAACGGACATTCGGATTTAACGGACACCCCCAATTAGTCCGTTAAATCGAGGTTTTACTGTACTTGTGTAGAGAGCAAATTTGTTTATTAGAAATAAAGCTAAATAAGTCACAATTTTTGATTAAATGAGAAGCTAGAAATACTTTGGGTACTTAGCTATGTCAATGGAACCCGCTAAATATTATATGAAATTTTCTTAGACTACTGTGTAGTAAAATTTGTTTCAGCTCATTGAAAGTGTACATACAACAAGCTCAAATAAACACTCTTGATGTGATTAAATTTGTACACAACTACACTAGCATAGTCCTCGGTTGCAATAAGATCAATATATTGTGATTTTAAAGTAGGTGTATTATTTGCCTAAGTTTATGCAATTCCTGTTTATAAGCCAATGCAATAGTAAACAACATTAGTCATTGGTTAGGTCCTGTCTACCGATACAAAGCGTATTTGTTGCGTTGGTTCTAAAATTAGTCTAAAACAGCTCACAAGATGCAAGTCAATAAATAAGCGTACACGGGTACCTGTCTTAACAGTAATCCCAGGTGTTTAACACGATCCTGTTACATTTCATGATATGTTATTTGTAGGATCAATACTACACAGACATCGATGTAGAATTCAGAACTCAGAAAATATAAGCTTTTTCAAATAATTTTCTTACATCCAGCGCTGCTTGGAAACGAATACTGCATCGACTACCCAAGTTTAACATTGATTTCTTAAGCAAAAGGGTGGCGTACAGATATGGCGGTCACATGAAAATAGGTCGTGTTTACAATGAAATTTTTTTGTCTGCTTGATTTACAAGTTTCATATAAATATTGAGGCATATTACCGGTATACAATTTGTTCTATGTGATAGCTGTCGTTATTTTTCATGAACTTCTGATTTAACATTTTCTTGCGTAGCGAGGATTTTGTTCATTCGAAGCACCTTCACTCAAAGTAGTTTATTTTGATAGCTCTGTATTTCCTTTAAAAATTTAACTGTGTAGATATAAAATTCTACTTATTAACATATAGGTTACCGATCTTTGTTGAATTATTACAAAATTGAATACTACCACTACTACCAATAATACCTACAGTATAAATGTTAGAAATGTCAATTTTTTCCTATCAATCCTTTTTCTGAACTTTAGTGATTGATAAAAAAACAATAATTTTCGACATTGTCTACATTATCAACGTCAAACTTTTAATTGTCAACATACATTATCTACACACGTAAAATATTAATTTATCTAATTATCTACGTGGTGTGGACAATACGGCACAACATTGAGTGCATGACATATAACATTCTGGCGGTTTTTGGGTTTCAGTGTATTAATTATTGGCCAGATCACAGAGATACTACCGAGTAGTGGCTAGTATCAAATGTTGGCATAAGAGGCGTTCTTTGAAAGAAAATTAATCTCACCAAAAACTACGTGATTGGGAATATGCATATTTATAATTTTTCGTATTACGAGGCATCACGACACGATTATAAATACGGGATCCAGCTATTTACGAATTGGTCTAACTTCACCCAGTCCAAATTACCACTAAACATGCTTCCAGCGTTTAATTTGTTTCACTATGATGCTACTTAAAATATGGCCTAAGTTTTGACACAGGTTGTAACCACATGGCTTGGTCTCAAGGCTGAGACCACCAACACCAATTAGACTGTAGCTCATTGTAGGCTAGGAAGTCCTGTTATCTGACGGTACAGGCCGCCATGTTACAAATCCTGTATTGAGCTTTGTTAGAAACTTAGCAGCAAAAACAAAATAAGTAAATTAACATGATCTACAAGTACATAAGAAATGCATTTATGTACAACACTGTGATCCCCGTTCAACACTACCTTACTTCATCTACACATAATCTGACTTAAACGTTACAGACCGAAGAACGAAAAATAGGCATAACTCAGGCTAGGTTAAGCGAAATATGGCAAAAAAGAATTACAAATTTAATATTAAAAACAAAAAGAACTAAAATAAAAATTGTGCTCGTATCATTAAATGGAAAGTTATGAAAATATAAGAAATAAGTAATACATATAAAGAAAAAAATGCATGCAAATATGTTACGCCCTTAACTGAATGAGGTTGACCGGATGGTGATGATGTTACCTATCACGATAGATGAACCGGCAGTGATGTCGTTGAAATTTCTAGAAGAACTCGAATTCTGCGGCCTCGATTAAAATTGTTTAAATGTTCCGCGAATACTTGTTACATTTATGTTCCGTTGTTAATAATACCGATGACGTTTGGTATGGCAAGATTTTTGTAGCTGGTAGCCGAATAATTGAAGGGTTACTTATGCTTGCCACGTAGTACTCTCAATCGTGTGTGACGTTGATCTGTAGTGAGTTGCAATTCCGTGTATATAAAATTACAATCAGTGGTTACCAGTGTTAATAGATAAGATTAATTACGATAAAGTATTTACGTTATTATTTACCCGTAAATAATTGTATTAATTACACGGAATTGTTTATGTTACATGGCCTTACAAATATAAAACATGTAATTAATTAGCAACATTTCATGCAGAATACTTAAATTAGTGAAATAGTTTAACTTTTGAGGACTATTGGGCGCTGAAAGAGAAATTACCAATCTAAATTTCCGTTACGGCCCGTATTGTCGTTGTACCATTCGAATTAAAAAAAACCTCAAATTTACCAATTTATTTTGACTAACGTTATAAGCAACAACTCATCTTGATGCGTTTTCAATTTTTATTGTAAGAATAAAATAGTTATGGTTTAAAGGTTGTACAAAACAAAGTAGGGAAAAATATCTTAGTTATATCTTATCTAGTTCTGATATAGAACATTGGGTGCTCCGGATACATGTATCGGGCGCTAACTTAAAACCCGGCCATTGTTGGTTAAATTATTTTTTGTGTTCTAATTTCCTTTGCATACCAATATTCGTAAATCCGGGTTTTTCGATTTTTTTTAATTGCATGTATTTAGTGTAAAACTGTAAAACATCAGCAACCATACCACAAAATCTACCTGACGAATTCAGCCAAATGTCTCACAATCAGCGTTTGATAACGAGATAAAAATTTCGATACTAAAACATTTTTTTAAAGCAACAGTACATCGAAATTCTAAAATAATTATTCCATCGTCCACGTAATAATTATTTGGCGCTGCCAGAAATCCAATCAAATTTATATAAGCTTCCTGAGTTCCATGCGAATTTATATTACCGCCTAAGGTGATTACCTGAGCAATTAACAATATATTTCATCCTTTGAATCATAGATGGATCTGCTATAAGTGTGTCTTTCCTTATCCAAATAACAAGTGAATTTCGCTTTTAAAAAATATAGAATTCAACGTTATAGAAAAGTGCATTGATATCTATTAAAAATATTGATACTAATGAATATTTATGTAATAATTTACACATTATATTACTGTAGTATAGCGTCATTACCTGCAGATGTCAGACCCATAAAATAATCTGTAATATTTAAATTTAAAAATTTTAGTAGATGTAGCTAGCTGCTTCTAAAGGTCGTATTATCTACTAGGAAATAATATATTTTAATTTATTTTACTAATTTAAGTATTTTCAGTTATTACGATTTTTTACCGTAATTAATAATTATTTACATTATTTACGTAAAAAATGTAAAAAAATATTTGTATGCGTAATTGCACAAGATTGGTGGTTACGCCCTCATCCCGCGAATTCGTATTCTCTATACCAGGACTCGATAGTGGTTATAATTGGGTATTCCCCGTTAACTGATATACAGGTGCACAAATTGTTCGCATTATAGCGGTGAAAAAAAAGAACACTCTGCAGTTTTCTTATGCCAGACAAATGATACACGAGAACTCTATTGTAGCTCTTTATTTTTTCGTAAGTTTTATTTTCCGAGGAATTTCTTTACCTTATATTCTTGGTTTCATTATTTTTTTTATTTTTTTTATTTTTGACTTGAATAATTTACACTACCTAACAATTATATTAAGTGGTTATTTACAGTCCAATCATATATCGTTTTTTATTACATTTAATAATTTTAACTTTATAAATAGCCAATTTTACTTTATTTTTCTATTTTTCTTCTCGACCTTTCCTGTTAGACAAACTCGCCCTAATCCCCTTGCAAAGCCATAATCCCTTTTTCAACAACTCGGTGTCATTCTGTTCCCGCGCCTTTTCCCCTTCTTCACCAAATCACACCAATACGTATTTGTATTCTATTAAATGAAATCAGCTGATTTTAATTTTCTATGTCTCTGCCCAAATGTCTGTTGTACGGTAGGAATGGAAGTAAGTATATACAGCTAAATGAAAGAAAACAAATTTCAAGGTGTTCACTATTAGTACCAAAACTCAAATTCATAGCCCCCTAACAACCTGATACAAAATATGTCAATAATGTTGGTTTTTTCGGCTGAAATTTTCTTCTAACTTCAGTAGCATCATATTTATGCTACTGAAGTTAGAAGAAAATTTCAGCTGAAACTCCCTGCATTATCGACATATTTGTTCAATTGAGATTAATCGTGAGTGGCTAAACGAGAAAAACTAGTATCCATTCCTCACCAAACGATGGCCAAACTATGTCAATCGTCATTTTTATTAAAATCTTTTAACAGGGTTCTTAAAAGAGACAGAGCTCATTTTTCCATGCATTTTTACGCTAGTAGAAGGTTTGTTTCTCGGTAGATGTTAATATTATTTCATTATTAGGCACAGTACCTTTATTAATATAACTTTAAACTATTTCTGAGCAATACAATGTAGAGCAATGTCCACGCATGAGGACCCTGTGGTCCAATCTCCCTAAATTGTATTAGAAATTATTGTCTATGGAGATACACAATGCCTGCAGACGTAAAGTGGTTTAAAAATTATCAATAGTTTGGATCACCAAAATACAAACAAACTGGAATGCGTAGTCCAAATAAAGAATTTAAAAAACTGTTACTCTAGGCTCTAGTTTTAATGAACCCTTCATATAAGTCCCATTTACTTTCAAAAGCTTAGCATGTGTGATTCGTGCTCAGCAGCCTGGCTTCAATGAATTTTGTCTTTTGTGTCGCGAACACTTATTATTGCTCAACAAGTTATTATATTTTTTTTTTCAAACAAGTTTTACCTTTATGTTACGATTTTACTTTTATATCTGGCATATGTCAGCAATTGGAGCATCGGCATTTTCGTATTTTGGTGAAACTGGTGTGTTTGCAAAATATAACGCACACCGATAATGGCACGCAATTCAAAAGAATGTAACATACATCGAATAAAAGCTGTCTACCGATTTTATTGTTATTGGCCTTTGTCGGAAATATTTAACGTATCATCGTTGCAGAGAAACGATTGACTTAAAGAATTTTACATGTAGTAAACATCTCACTGTTAACTCTTTACAATCTTGGAATGGAATGAATGAGGCCAGAAAAAATTTACCCAAGTTATTATTATTTGGTTATCACAAAATCAATCTGGATAGTTCGTTACTAGAACTTGAAGCAACTAGTTGGTATTTTCTAAGGATAAGTTTTAATTAGCTAAACTGCGGCCATTATTAGCAAAACTAGCAAAACGAGATACTGCTTCGCCATTTGGAAAGCAAGCCAATAAATATAATTTAGCCTCGCTTTTAATTCAATATCGTTACATTTTTTAGCTAACAAATGACTGAACTCTCGACTGAGAGGTTTTTTTGTTCCTTACAGAAAACATCAACAAGGTCTCACAACTATACTGTTAAAGTTAGCCGAAAGTTTCCAGCCGAAAGGTAATTCAGATAGTGTCTTTGCTATCCCCGCCGAAAGGTAATGTAGATAGTGTCTTCGCTATCCCTTCCGAAACAAGAGAATGCAGATGTGCATTTTCCTATCCAAGCAATGCATCCATTGCTATCCTATTTGCATCCATTTAGCATCCATTTTGTTGAGAAATTCTGAATGGGATGCAGGGGTGTAATTTTGCAAAAATTCGGTAATTCAATATATTGAAAATGCATTGAATGGCCTATCGTCCCCCACGATTAAGCCGAGGTTGACCAACATTATGGCCTATCAAATAACCATAGTGGCATCAATGACAAAGCACGGTAATCTTGAACGAAAGGCCATCCGATGCATTTTCAATATATTGAATTAGCGATGAATTAGCAAAATTGTGCTAAATTACACCCCTGCATCCTCTTCAGAATTTCTTCACAATTAGGCCGACGTTTATTATGGCCTATCAAATAACCATAGTGGCATCAATGACAAAGCACGATAATATTGAACGAGAGGCCACTCAATGCATTTTCGATATACTGAAATAGAAATTTTTTGCAAAATTACACCCCTGCATCCCCTTCTCAAATTTCTCAATAAAATGGATGCTAAGTGGATGCAAATTGGGTGGCAATGGATGCATTGCTTGGATAGCAAAATCAATATCTGCATTATCATATTTCGTATGGGCTAGCGAAGACACTATCTGCATTACCTTTCGACTGGAAACTTTCGGCTAACTTTAATAAGGTCTCGCAACTTAAAAATTTGAATATTACAATTTACCCAAAGAGCAAAAACGGATATGTAATTCAAATACTTGTATTAGAAATAAAATAAAATGCGATGTCATACAAACCATGCTGTTTCGACGAATGATGAAATGTTTTACTGTATTAAACGGAAATGTTGACTGTGTATAAGGGAATATATTGTTTTTGGCGGAAAACATTAGTCAAATTTTAACATTGTTTCTGCAGATTGAAGAAAAGTATGCAAGATAGATTATCTTTTAAACGGAATGATGTTTTGGGCGAATGGTAGTATGGTACGAATTTTTGCATCTCATACAGTTTTTTACCATTGAGATTTCTAAACTCGATGGAAAATTTGGTTATTTACGGTGAATGAAAATATTTATGTAAAAAGTTTTCACAGATTAAGTATTTCAATAAAATTGATTCACTGTTCACATTTAACAGATGTGAAATGGCAGAGCAAAGTTTCATGAATTCTGAAATACTATTTACCATGCTTTAAAAATAGTAAACGATAAAACCGTTAATTTAATTAAAAATTAACATCGTCTTAAATACCATGAGTTATTGATATTTTGCACGCTACAAATCTTTCGTTTTGATGTACATTTAATGCTTGTTACGTTAACAAATCAGATCACATCCGCTTTATTTCAATGTACACTCTAACAAAAGTTATATGTAACAATGGACCTATAAAGAGAAAAACTTTCGTATACGTGACAACTTATTATCCATCTTAATATTCTATCAAAAAAAAATATACACAGGACCAAAAAATAAAATATCCTTTTTATTATATGCGGCCATACATAAACACACACAACACATACATACATTATACAGACAGGGCAATAAAAATAAAAATTACTTGACTTTCATTTTTACACAGTTCAACATTTCATTTTCCTCCAGTTTTTATTTTTATTTTCAGCGCGTCGCACTTTTCTTTCTTAGTTTATTGTTTGGATGCTGTTGTGAACCATCTGAGACAAAGATGATGGAACCAAATCATATATATATACAACACAATATATACTCGTATATATGATAATGGGAACGAGGATTTTATGAGAAAACCGGATGAAAATTTTAACTTTTGTTTGTTTGTTTATTTTTCCACCCAATTTTTCCTTCTCTGCTAAATATATATGTTAAGTATGTATGTGTGTGTGTGTGATGTACATTGTTTTCATTTTTATTCATGCTCATCATCATAAAGTGTCAACTAGAAACATAAAAAGGATATTTTGATTTTTTTTTTCCTTTTAATGTTATGCTGCTGCTGCGACATTTTGCTGTTTTTATTGTTTTTTTGTGAGTTGATTTTTGTATTTTTTTAAGGTTGTGTCGTTTTGTAAAATGACAATCAACCGATTCTTATGTAAAATGTTAATTTTATAAAATTTCTAATATCCGATTGTCGTCTGTTTATCTCGATATACGTGCGTATATGTTGATATTATCAGATTTTGTTTAGTTTAAGTTTATTTGTTGTTGTTTTGGAAAATTATAAATGTAACAGATTGTCAAAAAAGCTTAACTAAAGTTGTCAACGGACACAACCTTTTTTATGTTAAATATTTTTTGTTTATAAATATGTATGTGTTGCTGTTGTTGTTTTCAGTTAGGCTTTGTTTTTGAACATTTGACAACAATCAAATGGGATGAACTTTTTACTTCTAAATACGATGATCAAAAATTAAAGATGGCTAGAAGGGACGAGTTTTAGTATTCGTTTAGGTTTTATTTAACCCCAAATCAAGAATTACGTTTCATAAGAATATTCAATCAATAAACGTTAGAACTTAAATATGTTACAACCTGATCTTATTATTATCTCCAATTGAACCTATACGAGCGTTTCCAAACTTTTTCTAGAAGTACTTTCATTTTATGCTTTAATTATTGAGTTACTTATGTAAGATTGCTCGTTTAGCTATAAACATGCAACCTGTGCAACCAGTCGAACAACGCAATCCTTAATAATCACGCTTTCACTAAAAGAAATAACATTCCAGTGCCAAGTAAGACTTATTCGTTTTTCTATTTGTCTGCTAAATCAGCCAATACTGTAAAATCAAGTTACGAAAACCATATTGGTTCTCATTCAACATTAATAAGAGAAAGGTGAGTATAAACTTTGCAATAATCTAAAATGTACTCCTGTCCTACAAAGAGGCGGTACATTTAAACTTACCTCCCAATTTATGAAAAACGCAAATGATTTATGCTGTAATCCTCAACAGTCAGTACCATCAAGCAAATCGAGATGAACAAATAAACCTAAATCCAATCCCATGCATTAACAGAACCGGAACTAAACCATCTTGGCCAAAACGATTATAAAATAGGCTGCAGTTGCATTCTTTAATATGTTGAGCGGCGATTGTACAGGGAAATCAGAAACAATCAATAATGATCACTTTTTTGTTGCCATGTCGTCAGATAATATAACGAACGTGCCATGTTAATTCTATAAAAAGAATAAAAATTGCAACCAGACAATTGCCTAAAATGGAAAGGAACTCGGTCTCAGTAAATTTCCGGCAAAATTGGGTTGACTCGTTGGCTCTACTCTTTCGTCAAGCTTATAAGATCTCAATATTTCGAACCAAGAAGAGTTGCAAGAGAATTGGCGACCGTCTTTAATGTGAGGACTATCGTGGCATAGCTTTATATAAGCAGAATCTATATCTCTCAACTTCATTAACTAGATTTTCCACAAACTGGAAAAATTTAATCATGGCAAAATATTTTTAAGTTTTAAGTGTTTTTAAAAATTAAAAATTTACAAAGAAACCTGGTAATTGTTTGACACTTTTGACGGATGATTTAATGTTTTAAACTTTTCATATATTTAGAAAAAAATATATTTAATATATTTAATTTATTTAACTTATTCATAATATAATTTATTTGTTTTATTTAATTTATTTAATTTAATTTAATTACATAGTTTATTTATTATTTAATTTTTTTTAATTTATTTAATTTTTTTAATTTATTTAATTTATTTAATTTATTTAATTTATTTAATTTATTTAATTTATTTAATTTATTTAATTTATTTAATTTATTTAATTTATTTAATTTATTTAATTTATTTAATTTATTTAATTTATTTAATTTATTTAATTTATTTAATTTATTTAATTTATTTAATTTATTTAATTTATTTAATTTATTTAATTTTTTTAATTTATTTAATTTATTTAACTTATTCATAATATTTAATTTATTTGTTTTATTTAATTTATTTAATTTAATTAATTTATTTATTTTATTTTATTTATTTTATTTATTAATTTGTTTATTTTATTTAATTTATTTAATTTATTTAATTTATTTAATTTATTTAGTTTATTTAATTTATTTAGTTTATTTAATTTATTTAATTTATTTAGTTTATTTAGTTTATTTAATTTATTTAATTTATTTAATTTATTTAATTTATTTAATTTATTTAATTTATTTAATTTATTTAATTTATTTAGTTTATGTAATTTATTTAATTTATTTAATTTATTTAATTTATTTAATTTATTTAATTTATTTAATTTATTTAATTTATTTAATTTATTTAATTAATTTAATTAATTTAATTTATGTAAATTATTTAATTTATTTGATTTAGTTAATTTATTTAATTGATTTATTTTATTTTATTTATTAAATTTATTTAATTTTTTCAATTTAATTAATTTATTTAATATATTTAATATATTTAATTTATTTAGTTTATTTTTTTATAAAATATTTAGTTTTTTAATTTATTTAATTTAGTTTAGTTTATTAATTTATTTAATTTACTTAATTTATTTATTTTATTTGATTTATTCAATTTATTTAATTTATATAAATTATTTAGTTTATGTAATTTATTTAATTTATTTAAATTATTTAATTTATTTTATTTATTTAATTTATTTAATTTATTTAATTTATTTAATTTATTTAATTTATTTAATTTATTTAATTTATTTAATTTATTTAATTTATTTAATTTATTTAATTTATTTAATTTATTTAATTTATTTAATTTAGATAATTCATTTATTTTTATTTAATTTATTCATAATTTAATTAATTTAATTAATTTAATTAATTTAATTAATTTATTTGATTTATTTGATTTATTTAATCTATTTAATTTATTTAGTTTATGTTATTTATTTAATTTATTTAATTTATTTAATTTATTTAATTTATTTAATTTATTTAATTTATTTAATTTATTTAATTTATTTAATTTATTTAATTTATTTAATTTATTTAATTTATTTAATTTATTTAATTTATTTAATTTATTTAATTTATTTAATTTATTTAATTTATTTAATTTATTTAATTTATTTAATTGATTTAACTTATTTAATTTATTTAATTTATTTAATTTATTTAATTTATTTAATTTATTTAATTTATTTAATTTATTTAATTTATTTAATTTATTTAATTTATTTAATTTATTTAATTTATTTAATTTATTTAATTTATTTAATTTATTTAATTTATTTAATTTATTGAATTTATTTAATTTATTTAATTTATTTAATTTATTTCATTTATTTCATTTATTTAATTTATTTAATTTATTTAATTTATTTAATTTATTTAATTTATTTAATTTATTTAATTTATTTAATTTATTTAATTTATTTAATTTATTTAATTTATTTAATTTATTTAATTTATTTAATTTATTTAATTTATTTAATTTATTTAATTTATTTAATTTATTTAATTTATTTAATTTATTTAATTTATTTAATTTATTTAATTTATTTAATTTATTTAATTTATTTAATTTATTTAATTTATTTAATTTATTTCATTTATTTCATTTATTTCATTTATTTAATTTATGTAATTTATTTAATTTATATAATTTATTTAATTTATTTAATTTTATTTAATTTATTTAATGTATTTAATGTATTTAATTTATTTAATTTATTTAATTTATTTAATTTATTTAATTTATTTAATTTATTTAATTTATTTAATTTATTTAATTTATTTAATTTAATTTAATTTATTTAATGTATTTAAATTAATTAATTTGTTTAATTTATTTAATTTATTTATTTAATTTAATTTATTTAATTTATTCATACGATTTAATTTATTTATTTTTATTTAATTTATTTAATTTATTCATAATATTTAATTTATTTAATTTATTTGATTTATTTAATTTATTTAATTTAATTTATTTATTTAATTTATTTAATTTATTTAATTTATTTAATTTATTTAATTTATTTAGTTTATTTAATTTATTTGATTTACTTAATTAAATTCATTTTTTTAATATATTTTATTTATTTAGTTTATTTTATTTATTTAGTCTATTTTATTTATTTCATTTATTTAATTTATGTCATTTTTTTAATTTATATAATTAATTTAATTTATTTAATTTTATTTAATATATTTAATTTATTTAATGTATTTAAATTATTTAATTTGTTTAATTTGTTTAATTTATTTAATTTATTTAATTTTTTTATTTAATTTAATTTATTCAATTTATTTAATTTATTTAATTTATTTAGTTTATTTCATTTATTTCATTTATTTAATTTATTTAATTTATTTAATTTATTTAATTTATTTATTTATTTAATTTATTTAATTTACTTAATTTATTTAATTTATTTAATTCAGTTAATTTATTTATTTTTATTTAATTTATTTAATTTATTTATAATATTTAATTTATTTATTTTTATTTTATTTATTTAATTTATTCATAATATTTAAGTTATTTGATTTATTTAATTTAATTAATTTATTTAATTTATTTAATTTATTTATTCTGTTTAATTTATTTAATATTATTTAATTTATTTAATTTATTTAATTTATTCAATTTATTCAATTTATTTAATTTATTTAATTTATTTAATTTATTTAATTTATTTAATTTATTTAATTTATTTAATTTATTTAATTTATTTCATTTATTTAATTTATTTAATTTATCTAATTTATTTAATTTATTTAATTTATTTAATTTATTTAATTTATTTAATTTATTTAATTTATTTAATTTATTTAATTTATTTAATTTATTTAATTTATTTAATTTATTTAATTTATTTAATTTATTTAATTTATTTAATTTATTTAATTTATTTAATTTATTTAATTTATTTAATTTATTTAATTTATTTAATTTATTTAATTTATTTAATTTATTTAATTTATTTAATTTATTTAATTTATTTAATTTATTTAATTTATTTAATTTATTTAATTTATTTAATTTATTTAATTTATTTAATTTATTTAATTTATTTAATTTATTTAATTTATTTAATTTATTTAATTTATTTAATTTATTTAATTTATTTAATTTATTTAATTTATTTAATTTATTTAATTTATTTAATTTATTTAATTTATTTAATTTATTTAATTTATTTAATTTATTTAATTTATTTAATTTATTTAATTTATTTAATTTATTTAATTTATTTAATTTATTTAATTTATTTAATTTATTTATTTTATTTAATTTATTTATTTTATTTAATTTATTTAATTTATTTAATTCATTTTATTTATTTAATTTATTTAATTTATTTAATTTATTTAATTTATTTAATTTATTTAATTTATTTAATTTATTTAATTTATTTAATTTATCTAATTTATTTAATTTATTTAATTTATTTAATTTATTTAATTTATTTAATTTATTTAATTTATTTAATTTATTTAATTTATTTAATTTATTTAATTTATTTAATTTATTTAATTTATTTAATTTATTTAATTTATTAATATTATTTAATTTATTTATTTTATTTTATTTATTTAGTATGTATTTTTATAATATATTTAGTTTTTTAATTTATTTAATTTATTTAATTTATTTAATTTATTTAATTTATTTAATTTATTTAATTTATGTAATTTATTTAATTTATTTAATTTATTTAATTTATTTAGTTTAGTTATTTTATTTTATTTATTTAATTTATTTAATTTATTTAATTTATTTAATTTATTTATTTATTTAATTTATTTAATTTACTTAATTTATTTAATTTATTTAATTCAGTTAATTTATTTATTTTTATTTAATTTATTTAATTTATTTATAATATTTAATTTATTTATTTTTATTTTATTTATTTAATTTATTCATAATATTTAAGTTATTTGATTTATTTAATTTAATTAATTTATTTAATTTATTTAATTTATTTAATTTATTTAATTTATTTAATTTATTTAATTTATTTAATTTATTTAATTTATTTAATTTATTTAATTTATTTAATTTATTTAATTTATTTAATTTATTTAATTTATTTAATTTATTTAATTTATTTAATTTATTTAATTTATTTAATTTATTTAATTTATTTAATTTAATTAATTTATTTAATTTATTTAATTTATTTAATTTATTTAATTTATTTAATTTATTTAATTTATTTAATTTATTTAATTTATTTAATTTATTTAATTTATTTAATTTATTTAATTTATTTAATTTATTTAATTTATTTAATTTATTTAATTTATTTAATTTATTTAATTTATTTAATTTATTTAATTTATTTAATTTATTTCATTTATTTCATTTATTTCATTTATTTCATTTATTTAATTTATTTAATTTATTTAATTCATTTTATTTATTTAATTTATTTAATTTATTTAATTTATTTAATTTATTTAATTTATTTAATTTATTTAATTTATTTAATTTATTTAATTTATCTAATTTATTTAATTTATTTAATTTATTTAATTTATTTAATTTATTTAATTTATTTAATTTATTTAATTTATTTAATTTATTTAATTTATTTAATTTATTTAATTTATTTAATTTATTTAATTTATTTAATTTATTTAATTTATTTAATTTATTTAATTTATTTAATTTATTTAATTTATTTAATTTATTTAATTTATTTAATTTATTTAATTTATTTAATTTATCTAATTTATTTAATTTATTTAATTTATTTAATTTATTTAATTTATTTAATTTATTTAATTTATTTAATTTATTTAATTTATTTAATTTATTTAATTTATTTAATTTATTTAATTTATTTAATTTATTTAATTTATTTAATTTATTTAATTTATTTAATTTATTTAATTTATTTAATTTATTTAATTTATTAATATTATTTAATTTATTTATTTTATTTTATTTATTTAGTATGTATTTTTATAATATATTTAGTTTTTTAATTTATTTAATTTATTTAATTTATTTAATTTATTTAATTTATTTAATTTATGTAATTTATTTAATTTATTTAATTTATTTAATTTATTTAATTTATTTAGTTTAGTTATTTTATTTAATTTATTTAATTTATTTAATTTATTTAATTTATTTAATTTATTTAATTTATTTAATTTATTTAATTTATTTAATTTATTTAATTTATTTAATTTATTTAATTTATTTAATTTATTTAATTTATTTAATTTATTTAATTTATTTAATTTATTTAATTTATTTAATTTATTTAATTTATTTAATTTATTTAATTTATTTAATTTATTTAATTTATTTAATTTATTTAATTTATTTAATTTATTTAATTTATTTAATTTATTTAATTTATTTAATTTATTTAATTTATTTATTTTATTTAATTTATTTAATTTATTTAATTTATTTAATTTATTTAATTTATTTAATTTATTTAATTTATTTAATTTATTTAATTTATTTAATTTATTTAATTTATTTAATTTATTTAATTTATTTAATTTATTTAATTTATTTAATTTATTTAATTTATTTAATTTATTTAATTTATTTAATTTATTTAATTCATTTTATTTATTTAATTTATTTAATTTATTTAATTTATTTAATTTATTTAATTTATTTAATTTATTTAATTTATTTAATTTATTTAATTTATTTAATTTATTTAATTTATCTAATTTATTTAATTTATTTAATTTATTTAATTTATTTAATTTATTTAATTTATTTAATTTATTTAATTTATTTAATTTATTTAATTTATTTAATTTATTTAATTTATTTAATTTATTTAATTATTTAATTTATTTAATTTATTTAATTTATTTAATTATTTAATTTATTTAATTATTTATTTTAATTTATTTAATTTATTAATTTATTTAATTTATTTAATTTATTTAATTTATTTAATATATTTAATTTATTTAATTTATTTAATTTATTTAATTTATTTAATTTATTTAATTTATTTAATTTATTTAATTTATTTAATTTATTTAATTTATTTAATTTATTTAATTTATTTAATTTATTTAATTTATTTAATTTATTTAATTTATTTAATTTATTTAATTTATTTAATTTATTTAATTTATTTAATTTATTTAATTTATTTAATTTATTTAATTTATTTAATTATTTAATTTATTTAATTTATTTAATTATTTAATTTATTTAATTTATTTAATTTATTTAATTTATTTAATTTATTTAATTTATTTAATTTATTTAATTTATTTAATTTATTTAATTTATTAATTTATTTAATTTATTTAATTTATTTAATTTATTTAATTTATTTAATTTATTTAATTTATTTAATTTATTTAATTTATTTAATTTATTTAATTTATTTAATTTATTTATTTATTTAATTTATTTAATTTATTTAATTTATTTAATTTATTTAATTTATTTAATTTATTTAATTATTTAATTTATTTAATTTATTAATTTATTTAATTTATTTAATTTATTTAATTTTATTTAATTTATTTAATTTATTTAATTTATTTAATTTATTTAATTTATTTAATTTATTTAATTTATTTAATTTATTTAATTTATTTAATTTATTTAATTTATTTAATTTATTTAATTTATTTAATTTATTTAATTTATTTAATTTATTAATATTATTTAATTTATTTATTTTATTTTATTTATTTAGTATGTATTTTTATAATATATTTAGTTTTTTATTTATTTAATTTATTTAATTTATTAATTTATTTAATTTATGTAATTTATTTAATTTATTTAATTTATTTAATTTATTTAATTTATTTAATTATTTAGTTTAGTTATTTTATTTAATTTATTTAATTTATTTAATTTATTTAATTATTTAATTTATTTAATTTATTTAATTTATTTAATTTATTTAATTTATTTAATTTATTTAATTTATTTAATTTATTTAATTTATTTAATTTATTTATTTATTTAATTTATTTAAATTTATTTAATTTATTTAATTTATTTAATTTATTAATTTATTTAATTTATTTAATTTATTTAATTTATTTAATTTATTTAATTTATTTAATTTATTTAATTTATTTAATTTATTTAATTTATTTAATTTATTAATTTATTTATTTAATTTTTTTAATTTATTTAATTTATTTAATTCATTTTATTTATTTAATTATTTAATTTATTTATAATATTTAATTATTTATTTTATTTTATTTATTTAATTTATTCATAATATTAAGTATTTGATTTATTTAATTTAATTAATTTATTTAATTTATTTAATTTATTTAATTTATTAATTTATTTAATTTATTTAATTTATTTAATTTATTTAATTTATTAATTTATTTAATTTATTAATTTATTTAATTTATTTAATTTATTTAATTATTTAATTTATTTAATTTATTTAATTTATTTAATTTATTTAATTTATTTAATTTAATTAATTTATTTAATTTATTTAATTTATTTAATTTATTTAATTTATTTAATTTATTTTATTTATTTAATTTATTTAATTTATTTAATTTATTTAATTTATTTAATTTATTTAATTTATTTAATTTATTTAATTTATTTAATTTATTTAATTTATTTAATTTATTTAATTTATTTAATTTATTTAATTTATTTAATTTATTTAATTTATTTAATTTATTTAATTTATTTAATTTATTTAATTTATTTAATTTATTTAATTCATTTTATTTATTTAATTTATTTAATTTATTTAATTTATTTAATTTATTTAATTTATTTAATTTATTTAATTTATTTAATTTATTTAATTTATTTAATTTATTTAATTTATTTAATTTATTTAATTTATTTAATTTATTTAATTTATTTAATTTATTTAATTTATTTAATTTATTTAATTTATTTAATTCATTTTATTTATTTAATTTATTTAATTTATTTAATTTATTTAATTTATTTAATTTATTTAATTTATTTAATTTATTTAATTTATTTAATTTATTTAATTTATTTAATTTATTTAATTTATTTAATTTATTTAATTTATTAATTTTTATTTAATTTATTTAATTTATTTAATTTATTTAATTTATTTAATTTATCTAATTTATTTAATTTATTTAATTTATTTAATTTATTTAATTTATTTAATTTATTTAATTTATTTAATTTATTTAATTTATTTAATTTATTTAATTTATTTAATTTATTTAATTTATTTAATTTATTTAATTTATTTAATTTATTTAATTTATTTAATTTATTAATATTATTTAATTTATTTATTTTATTTTATTTATTTAGTATGTATTTTTATAATATATTTAGTTTTTTAATTTATTTAATTTATTTAATTTATTTAATTTATTTAATTTATTTAATTTATGTAATTTATTTAATTTATTTAATTTATTTAATTTATTTAGTTTAGTTATTTTATTTAATTTATTTAATTTATTTATTTTATTTAATTTATTTATTTTATTTTATTTATTTTATTTATTAATTTGTTTATTTTATTTTATTTATTTAATTTATTTAATTTATTTAATTTATTTAATTTATTTAGTTTATTTAATTTATTTAGTTTATTTATTTTTTTAATTTATTTAGTTTATTTAGTTTATTTAATTTATTTAATTTATTTAATTTATTTAATTTATTTAATTTATTTAATTTATTTAATTTATTTAATTTATTTAATTTATTTAATTTATTTAATTTATTTAATTTATTTAATTTATTTAATTTATTTAATTTATTTAATTTATATAATTTATGTAAATTATTTAATTTATTTGATTTAGTTAATTTATTTAATTGATTTATTTTATTTTATTTATTTAATTTATTTAATTTTTTCAATTTAATTAATTTATTTAATATATTTAATATATTTAATTTATTTATTTTTTTTTTTTATAAATATTTAGTTTTTTAATTTATTTAATTTATTTTAGTTTATTAATTTATTTAATTTATTTATTTTATTGATTTATTCAATTTATTTAATTTATATAATTTATTTAGTTTATGTAATTTATTTAATTTATTTAATTTATTTAAATTATTTAATTTATTTAAATTATTTAATTTATTTAATTTATTTAATTTATTTAATTTATTTAATTTATTTAATTTATTTAATTTATTTAATTTATTTAATTTATTTAATTTATTTAATTTATTTAATTTATTTAATTTATTTAATTTATTTAATTTATTTAATTTATTTAATTTATTTAATTTATTTAATTTATTTAATTTATTTAATTTATTTAATTTATTTAATTTATTTAATTTATTTAATTTATTTAATTTATTTATTTATTTAATTTATTTAATTTATTTAATTTATTTAATTTATTTAATTTATTTAATTTATTTAATTTATTTAATTTATTTAATTTATTTAATTTATTTAATTTATTTAATTTATTTAATTGATTTTAATTTATTTAATTAAACCAATTAATTATTATTTAATTTATTTGAGACAATCTCGAGAATTCACTATTGCATGATTGTTGTTATTTTTCTGGAACGAGAAATAACCATTGTAGATTATTAATTGCTGATTGTTGATTGTTAAGTGTTGGTTGTTGATTGTTAATTGTTGATTGTTAATTGCTGATTTTTGGTTGTCGAATGCCGAATGTTGTTGTTGTTCGATTGTTAATTATTGATTGTTGATGTTTGTTTTTTGACTGTTGATTGCTGATGGTATTGTTTTTGTTCATTGTCGAATGTTGTTTTTGATTATTAATTGTTGGTTGTTGATTTTAAACGTTTTATCGTTGGCCTCTAAATAGACAATTTATTTACCTGGAGCATTTTAAGGTCTGCGAACCCGTAGTAATTTTTGTAAGCCAGAATCGCAAAATACGATTGAAAAGCTATTACAACGTGAATTCGTGCAATTCGTGAAGACGTAGCCAACGCCTTATGACACAGTGCATTGTCCGTTATTCGCAATTTCTTCCTTAGAACACACCAAAAACTCTAAGTTATATTCCCTGTTGATGATCTTTACTCTCGCAACATAGTGAACTAATAAAATATCTTACGCATTTCAAAATACGGAGGTCAAAACCCAAGCGGTTGATATTTGCGTTTTTTGTCGCTTTTAATTTAGCTGACCAACGTTTTGATTCTGGAGTGAAGTCGTGGGATCCATGTTTCAACCATTGTAGTAAATCAACACAAAATCGTATTTATCGAATTAATCGTATTTGTACAGTAAAACAGCGTAAAACAGTACTCTGAATTATCACCGCGTTGCTTTTTTTGGTCGAATGTAAGCAAGTGCAGCATCCACTTTGGACGCAGCTTTGTCATGGACAAATGCTAATGCATGATAGTGTAAGCATTGTCCTCCGTTATATTTAGGGGTTGAAGTTAATAAAAGTAGCGTAACTAAACCAACTGTAACTTGTAAACTACTGGTCGAATAATAATACAACTTTGACATTTAACTTATAAAAGTTGGCACCTTCTTAAAACCTTATGGTGTTTTTATTAGATGCACCATCAATGTGCTATTCTAATGACTTATTGAGTGATGTAATTTTCGTAAAAGAATACCATTGAAAATTATAATTTTTCCAGTTAGTGCTAATAAAAGGTTTTTAACGGGTTTAATAGTAAAACCCAGTGAAAATTATTATTTAGCAATCATAAAAAATATTTAAATCTACAGGAATTTTTTTTAAATATTTGTAAAATTAGAATACACCACAAACCAGTTTCCCCAACAAATAAAAATTGAAAACCTTTTAACCTTTCCGAATATATATATTTTGCTGTTGTGCTGGTTCTTTTTAAATTAATACTTTTCAATATTTACCATACACAATATTGATTTAATGACAACAACAACAACAATTCGATTTTTTAACAAAAAAATTAATTTCATCATAAGACGTTGACCAAACAAAACAAAAAGGAATCGTAAAAGAATCCAAACCATCGAAAGGAGAATACCCAGAGTATATTTCCTCATAAAAAACATATAGAATAGCAAAAAAAGTTGTAAAAAGTTCAATTTCCACTTGTTGTAACCTCCATTTCAAGGGTTAAAGATTTTTTTCCTTGTTGGTTGATGTGTGCTCGCCCCATCCAACGAGTATTTTGTTGCTTTTGATTTTCTTTTCGGATTTTTTTTTTAGTTCTTGTGATAAAAATTGAAAACGGATTTTGATGTGGGTATTTCTATATTTTTTGTCAATCGATTCTGCCGCTTTATATTTCTTGTATACGAATATTCCATCCAGCATCTGAAAAGCATTATAGCAAAAAAAAGGCAGAAAAGCTCTGTGTATACATGAAAATGATTTATATTCAAATTGGATTCTAATAAAATGAAACTTTAATCACTTTTCTTTGCTCTTGCGTTTCTTTCGTTAAATTTTTTCGAATTTTTTGTGTCTGTGTGTGTGATAAGAAATGATGAATAGATGAATTTAAATGAAAGTAATTGCTTTCATCAACCAATTTTTTTGCGCTCGTCGTGTATATCAAACAATAGGATTATTATTCTCTATATGTGCGGTATAAATACTTGTACTTCCACAAATTGAGGTAAATATGTTGGCACGTACAAATTTTATGGTGGAATTATAATGACGATGTGATCATATTTAGATTAGTTTTTCTCTTTTTGTGTTATATTTTGATTAGAGATTAGAATATGTTGAGGATTTAGATTTTTTTATCCGGGTGCCACGTGATGCGATTTTGTTGAAATACCTTTGTAGTAATAAAGCTCCCTATAGTTGCAATTACAACTTGTTCAGGTCAACAGATTTGTTACTGTTATTACTAACACTAAATTAATTTTAATACCTTTCTTAATAATACAAATATTATTTTGGTGAACTATTGAATTCGTACAAATTTATCCTTTCCTTCGACGGTCTCACTTCAAGTAACCCTGGCTAATAAAGAGTAAAATTTTTTATGAAAACCTTATTGTGAACACTTATTGCATGGTGGGCACCACGAAAGAAAATTGTAAAGGTTAGCGTTAAAAGGTAAAGATCACCAAAATATTATTATCGACGTTAAGCCAGGAACTCCAGCGGACGATAGGGAAAAAACATAAAAATTAGATTACTCTAGGTTGGTTTAGTGCCAACTAACGCGCGAACCCTTATATATTATAGTGATAAATTCGAAGAAACCTTCGATGAAACGAGCAACTCTAATGACGAGAAAAACATATTTAGTTCAACTACGCTTACGCTAGCAGGTCCGCAAAAGCTAATTCAACCATATTGCTTCACTTATGATGTTAGCAAGAGGAAAATTTAATTTAACGACGATTCACAAGAATTGCGAACTAACACATCAGGGATCCCGAGATTTTATAAGTAAACATCATTTTTGATGTTTTGTGTTTGTTACGTGCATTAGAGAAGATACAACGACAACCAAATTTACCATGGATTCTGTTTCGAATGTTAATGCCCACATATACTAAGATTATACTGGTTCTGAATTTCAGTAAGCGTGCCCTCGTTGGTTTGAACTACTGAGAACCAGAGTGCTCAAATCACAGTACTTCCCAGTGAAACTCAATTGGAAAGCGTTATTCAAAAATTTAATTATAGAAGCACCATTTACGTCATACGAGTACTTGAAAAAATATTTTTAATCCGCCTTTCTATGTCTTATAAAGCTCTTCATTTGAACGAGTAAAGGTTCACTGATAACTCAGTCAATCGACCATTTGCCAATATTAGTTTAAATGGTCGACCATGTCTTGGTCCTGCTCGATACTGGAATCACAGTTGCAGCTCTCTGGAGCTGGTAATGAAAAGTTTTTAAATATCCAAATATAAAATATTCAGAACCTCAAAAGATGGTATTCAGTTATTTGTAAGTTAATTATTAATTTCGATATAATGGAAAAGGTTCTAAATATTCACATTATTTCAAATCGCGAATCTAACTTTTATCCCACGTAATACCCATGACCATGTTCTAAAATTAAATCACTGTGGCATTAGTTCGAAAATCAAAGGCAAAGTCTGAACGTAAGTGGATGTCCTTAAGTTGATTGAAGTGACTATCGGGGGAGTATACCTGTTGCCAATAATTAACAGCCTTCAATCGAATGCGCCGGTTGATACCACAACAGTTACCAGAGCAATTATAATTATATTAGCAATTCTATTTGGACGACCACCTTATTATGCCGGTGATAGCCGAAGAACACAATCATGTAACTTTTAACATAGGTAGTTTCATTGCTAAACTCACTGTGAATTTGACTAAAAATTAATTTTTTTAATGTATATTCAGTATTAAGTATATGCGGTTGGGATGATTGCTTACATGTTGACGAAATGACAATACACCTAATAACTTTTATTAGCATTTTTGTCATTTCTTGCTCTAAAGTCCATAAAGAAAGGTAGTAAATCTTGTGGGGATGCGAGATTGGTAAAGGAGATTGATCTTTACGTATAACATCCTCTACATCAGCCCCACTATCTACTTAAAAAGGATAGTATGTTCTCTGTGAATGAGAGGTGTCAAAGCGCACTTGATATGTTGAAACATGCGTTATACACTGCAGCCCCGTTACTGATCCACACAAATTTCAATAATCTTTTTTACATTGAATGTGACTCTAGTTCGAGCAACGTTGGAAGCGTCCTGTTCCATTTGGATATGATGATATAAATGAACATCTATAGCATATGTACATCGCAGCACCAACCATGTGAGCTACCATAGCTAAAAGGATAGAACTACCTATCTGGAAGAGCGATAAGGTGGTCGCATAACTGATATGGTTTCCAAGTTAACTTCCAGCATCGAAGACCCACTTAATATATTCCCGGAAATCCGCTAAAGAGACTGATCAAATTGTATTGATTAAGTACATGAATTCTTTTTTGAATATTTAAATGAAACCCGTTCATTCCTAATACTTTGATAAACCGGTATATCGTTCAAGTGCGCAATCCGCCTTCATTATTACATTTTGCGATTCGGAAGACTTTTAATCACCTGCAGCGATTACTCTATATTGACCGAAAATGCCAAAAGAAGTCAATGATTATGTGACATCATGCCAAATATGTAAAAAAGGAACAGAATCATTTTAATTAACCCATAAAGGAAAATGAAGCAACACAGCAAAAGTTTTCTAAAGGTTGCTCAAATTATAGGTATCTCATTAAATTTTAAATAAAAGCCATAATTGTGTGAAATCTTTATTTATAATTATTGGGAATTAAAGTAGATTGGTTTCGCTTCATAGTGAAAAAGAATGTCGTTCAAGTGCCTCCTCTGCTAGCTCGGCAGGCTGTCAATGCTTTATCTAAATTTTGAATACTTTTCGCATAATGATGGTTCAATCAGTGATATTTGCTCGATGATATTGACTATGAGGTGTTGAGCAGTTTGAAAATTATCCTCATAACCTATATTCTTCAAAAAACCCGATAAGATCAGTACAGTGGCGTTAAATCACATGATATTGGTAGCCAACTTAGCAGCTTGAATATATTTTAGTTTTGTTCTTGTTTTTCTATGTTTCCCAACTAACTAATTGCCGACGTAATTTTCATTTGGCTTTAATTTAAATTTGTTGGTTTGAGGTTTTAATGCTGTGAACGACGACGAATTGATGTCCGTGGCTCTTCAGCAACACTTGTGCTGACAGCTGCAATATTTTCTCTTGAACGACAATTGCGATGATAAATTCTTCTTCTCTGATCTTGAACTGAATCAGTTTCTTCAAATTTATCAATGATAAGTTTGATAAAACACTCAGTTTATTTTCTCTACTGCATTTTAAACGAAATTTTGAAGCAAATACTCACCATATTTAAAATAAGTTTTAAAAATGAAAACACATTGTTCAATTGAATATCTCTCCATTTTAACTAACCGGAATGTTTGTACTGTACTTCAAATCTGTCAAATAACATATATGATAGTCTAGTAACGAGTGTGTTTTTGAGATGAATAGAACTTGAAATTGTAAAAATTGTAAAAAATAAAACATAAAATAAAAAATAAAACAAAAAATTTAATTTGTATGAACAATATAGTCTGGCAGATCTCAGCATACTCTCTCTCTAGACTCAAAATTTACTTTGAAATCAGGCCGAGGACCGCGTTATGTCCAATGGAGATCGTAACCGCACCATGATCAATGATTTTTTGTTTAAAAGTATGGATGACATTGATCCGGACGAGATGTGGTTTCAACAGAATGGCGCTACGTGCCATACGGCGACCGTAACCATCGACTTATTAAAATCAAAATTTGGCGATAAGTTGATTTTGAGAAATGGACCTGTTAATTGGCCTTCATGGTCGTGCGATTTGACACCTCTCGAATATTTTCTGTGGACCTACGTAAAGTCATTGGTTTATGCTGATAAACCAGCAACAATTGGCGCCTTGGAGACCAGCAGTGTTCATGTTATTCGTGACATACGGCCAGCAGTACTCGAAAAAGTGGTGCAAAATTTGACGTCCAGAATGTGTTTCGTCAAGAACAGCCGCGGTGCCCATTAATGCCATGTATTGATCTTTCGAATATAACAAATTTTTTTATTACAATATAATTTTTGTGTTATTTTTTACAATAGAATGTGACAATAGAACTTGAATCTATCGAACTTAAAAAAACAACCTTTACAAAAATATAAATGGCGGAATCACATAGTCTATCGGGTTTTTTAAAAATACAGATAAAATTTTAAATAAGCTGCACCACTTTTCATCATGTCAGCATATAACTTGACTTTCTTGAAACATGTTCGATGATAAATTATGTAGAACAGCTACATTTAGAAACATTTACGAATCTTATATACATGACCGTACTGCTGCACCAGCACTTGTAGCACAATCCAATGAAAATGATACTGTAATTTTTCACCAAAAACTACCTCTAAGGGGTGCAATTCTTCAAAACCCATATTTCTCGTTAAAACATGCTTTTGGAATTTTAGTTAATATTTGTTGTACCATACAGGGGCTGGAACTGTAATTTTTTACAGATAATTTACAACATATTGGCATTTACAGCTCAACCCCCAAAAAAGCTTCCTCTAAAGAGTGCAATTTTTTAAAAACCATATTTTTCGTCACACCACGCGTTTTGCATTTCTGTGAATTTTTGTTGTATAATGCTATTTTGTTGTATAATGTATAAATTAATTACAATAAATTGGCATAAGCAAACCCCTAGAAAATAACCTTAAATGGGTGCAACCATTTAAAATCATTCTATCGTACTGGAGGTGATACTAGAAGTTTTTACAAAATAAATTACAATATGGTGGGATAGTTCATTTACCAAAATATGCCCCTAAAAAGTGAATCTCTTAACACAATATTTGTTTGTATGTCATATCTTTTAAATATGTACTCATGAATTTATTACAACAGCCCACCCCCATAAAAGCGGATCATATGTATCGAGCTTCATTCCCATCCAAGAAATAGCCCTCGATAATCGATCCAAATGCATCGAACTTCCTCCCTATGCAAGAAATATGTACTCGTATCCCTCAATTTATTACAATAGTCCACACCCACAAAAGTCGATCATAATGCATCAACATTTCATCCTATGATGTGTGGGCTGTTGTTTCGATCTATTTTTAAGGGTGTGGGCTGTTTAAATAAATTCAAGGGTAACTGTTTCTTGCATAGGAAGGTAATTCGACACATTATGATCGATGTTTGTGGATGTGGGCTGTTGTGATAAATTCAGCGGCACCTATTTATTGGATGGGAATGAAGCTCGCGACACATATACTCGATTTTTGTGGGTGTGGGCTGTTGTGATAAATTCAGGGGTACCTATTTAAGAGATTCGAGCCATACAGAGAAATATTGTTTAAAAGAGCTTCACTTTTTAGGGACATATTTTGGCAAATGAACTATTGTAATTTATTTTGTAAAAACTTCTAGTATCACCTCCAGTGCGATACAATAATTTTAAATGGTTGCTACCATTTAGGGAAGTTTTTTAGGGGTTACTTATGCCATTTTATTGTAATTAATTCGTTAAAAAAAATCCAATACCACCCCAGCATTATACAACACAAATTCACAGAAATTCAAAAGGCGTGGTGGACGAAAAATATGGTTTTTAATGTTTTAAACCCCTTAAGGGTAGTTTTTTGGAAGTTGAGCTATGCCAATATGCTGTAAGTTATTTGTAAAACATTGCAGTACCATTTTCAGTGGATTGTGCTACAAGTGCTGGTGCAGCATAAGGATCATCTTTTATACGCCTTATTGTCATATTGATAAGCAGTTTTAAATGTTAAATGCCAAATACACTCACGTTTGGATATTTGTTTCTCTTAATTTTGAAGGAACAATCAAAAACTTATCCAAGTTAATTAAAATTCCGCCATGTCGTCGAGGCAATAGGCATACTACAAAATAAAGATAAACTCTTTTTACAACCGTAACGAAATTAATCGTTTTTGTATACTCGTAAATTCCAATCTTGGTCATAAATCTTCGCATTATACCAAATATAAAACCTGTCACACATTTACTACAGCGCATACCTGTATCAGGAATTTTTATTACTGTGCAACTATACGAGCGTATACGGTTGTGGATATTAAGTAGTTTAGGCTTTAATAAATGGGTTAAACCAAAAAATCAATAAAACCACAACCACCGGTAACAACAAATGTACGTAGGTATATTTCAAATATTATCAATTCGGCACATTGTGTTGTATTTTTTATTTTATTTTATCCGGTAAAGATCTGAAAATAATGTCCTCCTATATAACTGTACAGTATACCAAAGTTAAATTCGGACAGTTAATGTAATAAAGAGTTTACGAAAACTTTATATGCCACCAGTTCCTAATTGCCAATCTAAGTAGGGAGTAGAACAATAAATTTACTTAACCGGGTAGCACATCCCTCCCAAATATTTACTTAAAATTTTTATTCAATTAAATAAATTGTGATTTTGTTTCGTTTGAAATTTAGAATAGAAACCTGCATGTGAAACTAATTCCATTCCAATTCGTTCACTGTCCGAATTACGTTGAATACACTGTATACGGATACATATAGACATACATTCGAATTTATCGAATATTTGTGATTTTGATTTTAATTTTTGCAAGAAAAATAACGATAAAAACCAATTTTATTCCAATTCTAATTAAAAATTAATTTATTCTGATAGAACATTTTTTTCTCTTCGTTATTGTTGCTATTTTTCCAAATACATACTTACATACATACATAGTACACAGAAATAAAATTAATTTCAATTTCAAATTGAATATTTATAGAATTTTTTTTGTTTTTTGGGAAAACTTTATTTTCTCGAATTCATTACTCTTTGAATAAATTTCCAAACCAACACTCTATCTACTGTATATGGCACAATAATATCCAGTATTTTACTGTTTGTGTCTGTATTTTATATTTAGGGAACATTTAAAATGTACATTGGATTCAGATGAAAATATCCCCAAGAATAACAACACAATGGCAACACAAAAAGGATTACATTTTCTAAGTCAAAAAATTGTATTTTTATCCTATTTAAGCATAAAAATGTATCAAACATAAGCCGAGCTAAAAAAAAAATTTTATTGGATTAACAAATACTATAAGCTATTTTTATAAAAGAGTACAGAAAGTATCCATAAATATACATATATAGATACACGAAAAAACAGCATCCGAAATCTAAAATTTTTGCTGGCTGTCAATCTCGTAAAACATTTTAGATTTTTATTTTATTTGCCGCTGCGCTCCACAGCCATAAATATCGCGAAATTTGGTTTTTTGTTTTGATAAAGGATTTTGCACGTACATATCAAAAACCTATACCGAAATATATATCGTGTGTGCCGTTATTTATCGAAAAAGCTAAATTTCACAGATTTTGTGTTTGTTGTGTCGATATTTAATCCGAATATTTTTATCTTGAAAGGATGAATCTATTATTAATACAAAAATAAATGATTGATGGTTCAGTTTCATCGTACAATAATTTGTTGTAATATCGCCGATTAAATCAGTTTGTAAAAAAACACCCACTTGTAAGGAATATCACATGTTAAGTGCGATTTGGGTGGAGTGGGATTGACAATACAAATTTTCAGCTCAGCATAATTTATACCTATCCTTAGAACTACTTATCAATTTGAATTACGTTTGGTTCGTCGTTTGGATTTTACTAGTCAAGTTTCCTTGAACATACTGCCGCCGTTGAATCACCAGAGTCAAGGTTAGGAAAGAAGCACAGTTTACTAATTGGCCGTTTTTTCGAATTGCCATTTGGAAGTTTTATGGCTACCACTCGGATTAAATTGTCGGTTCCCGAATGTATCTCGACAATTCTGTTGTGATCATTTTAACGGAGGCAGGTTTGATTCCCTACGGATGACTAAATTTCCAATCTCAATTTGCTGATATGGACTGTATCATCTGCCATATGCTTAAATGATTAATCTTGATGCGTTGCAGGAGATGTGAGCAATCAGGAAATTTTCGGATGATAATCTGCTTAATTAGGGTCAGGAACTCTTCATAGGTGAGTTTTCTCCAATCATGCGACGCAGGTGAAATTTTCTGGATTTTACTACGGGTTTCCACAAATCACGACACTTAGGGGCAGCTGTAATGATAAAATGTCATTTGATATAACGATCGGAACACCAATTGGCGATAGCTGCTTGATTGATAGTTGTCTCTTCGCCTCCACCAGATATGTACCATTGTTGGAATAAATATAAATATATCTGTTGGGTTGCCTCGCGTAGCACAGAACCAATTCAATGCTGCCAGGAATGTATCGGTACTTATAGAGATCAAATCTAATGTGATTGCCTTACTCGTCATCCACTTGCATATCATCCGGTATGCATTCAACATTTTGGCAGAACAGTGACGATGGGTTTTGACTGCAAACGGAAACGCGAAGTCTATTCCTGTTTGGAGGAATGCTTTGACTTTTGGATTGACATGAGATGATGACAATTGGGCCATTAGATGTTGTAGGTTTGCGGCGTTATATCGACATCAATGAATGAGATTTTTTGCTAGTAGAATCATGACTCCCCGAGCTTTCAGTTAAAATGTGGCTGTACAGTAATAAAATGGAATGTTTAACAACATATTCCACGTCGGCATGATCTAGTCTTCCTCCCACTCTCAGCAATCCGTGCAGTGCATCGATATATGGAAAGAAGGAATGTAAATTAGATGATGTATTTAACGTTAATGGTTTGTTTAAGGATTCAATTTCACTTGCATTAAATTGTTTTTTGGATCCGTCAAAAATTACCATCTCGATTTTGCATATTTCGGAGACGTGGTTGAATGAAACTCTGGAATCGCTTCATTCGAGGGCGAATTTTACTCAGGTTCCGATAACTGATTCGGGAGTTGATAGGTGGGTTTCAGGAGGAGATCAATACCATTGAACCAAAGCTTATTTTGTAACAATTCTTGTGGTAAACTGCCACGTGTCACACAATCGGCTGGCTTTTGGCTTGACTGGACATGATGCCACTGGTTACGGGAGATGCAAGTCAGAATGTTAGCGGTTCGCTTAGCTATAAAAGCTTTCCAAACCTTGGGTGGTTTAGATAATTAATCTCCCTCTTACAGAAGCAACCTCTGGCGACTATCAAGTTGGTTTTGACTATAGTTTCTTCAACTATATGGGCGTATATCATGGCAGCGTATACGCGTCTTTTGATGCATCGGCATATCCATGAGGTTCTAGACCACTTGTTGCATAAATTCATCGAGGAAATTGTACGTTGGTCAACTATTCTAGTTGACTTCTAATTAGACATGTATGACATCCGGAGGAAGTTCATCATCCCAATCAATACGCACGGTAACTGGGCACGAAGACATAGTAAATCAAAAATTTTAGACGTCTGAAATAGGAAAGATTTCTCGGTAAACTTATTTGTTTTGGCAAGGGCTAATCGGGGAAAAAATCCTTGACTAGGTCATATTTGATACCTAGAACGAAAATTAATTTAGGATTGTCTCCAATCGACCAAGAGGAATGTTCTCGATGGTATATGCAGAATATTTTCTAACAATGCAAGATGGTTCGCTGACCACTTACGTAGGTTAAACCCATCTAAATCCAGAATCGAGTTTTAGGATTTCGAAACCAATCGAGAACTTGATGACGAATTTATCGGCAATATAACGGTGTCATTGGGTATCTCAAAATGGAGATAATGCAGTGACGGTGCATATAGTCGGTAATGCTTTATGGTTGATGTTGGGTTTTCCCGCCAGATAATCTCTGTTCTTTGGGTGGATCAGAATCAGCCTAAACATGTTCTCGATATCCACAGAAATTACATATTTGTGTTGTCTGAATCGAAAAAGAATATTTATCAGGTTTTGCTGAATAGTTGCACCTACTAGCAGGTTATCATTTAAAGACTTTTCAGATGCCGTCTTGCCGATGCATCAAATACTACACGGACCTTGGTGGTGTACTGGAGCCTAAAAACAGGATGGTGGGGCACACATTTTATTTAGAGATTTATTTACTTAAACTTTACTCAAGCCATTTACTCTGGTTCGAGTATACATTCCATTTGCCTTAACGATAATTACTCTTGAAGAAAATTTGCGTAGGCTACCGTAAGGTTTTAATCCAAACTCAATATTTTTTCTAGGGAAAAATATCTTCGAAATGCTTGATGCTATCTCCAAGGTTTGGTAAATGTTATTTATACGGTAGTTGTAAGGTTTTTCGAGTATTTTCGAATGCGACGTTATCGTTATGAAGAGAACGTTCGATACTTGCTAATTGTGGTTGTTCTTGGTTTAGTTGCATATACAGTGACCTAGTGGGTGATCTTCTAGGTATTAGATTTGAATCGTTTCGAGTAAAATTTCTACGTATTTTGGATGATAAAACTCGACATCAGCCAGAGGATTAAGAAAATTTAGAATTACGAGTTACTGACGTCAAATAATTTAATTGAAAGTTTAGCGCAGATGGTAGGAATAATATAAGCCTAGGTATATAGCTACGGTCAATATAAGATCTTAATCTGAGCGCTGTTACTCCCTCATCTAATCCGGTCTGTGACTCATTTAGTGTATTGATTGAAATGCGGGTCTTGGCTCTAGAGACTCCCAAATAAATAACGCATGTGGCCGTTATAAACAAATGACTGGAGCCGGAATCGAGCCGACATTTTGTCCATTTTCCGAAATTGTTTTCAATTTAAATCTCTACTGTCGGTAGAATTGACAATATAGGCGGTGCCGGATACGAATATTTGGCGATTACTTTACCGTTTGGTAACTCTATACCGGCTGAAGTTTTTTCTGGTTAGCAGGAATCAACGAATCTCGAAGTGTAGCAGGGAATTCTACCTTGGTTTTGGCCATAAAACTCAGTGTGGAGAACTATTAGACAGTGGTTCGCGTTCGAATTATAGTACGGGTAATTTACGCAACCCAATAAGATGATACTTTCTAGTGAATTTAATTAATGGATCAATTTAAACATTCGGTCACGAATTTCAACACGGTTCCATCGCGTTCCCTTCCGATCAATCATCCGATTATAACAAAGAATACTATTTTGGCAGATCCTGAATTTTTTGTAAATCGTAAGATTGGGGCCGACAAATCATCGAATATTATTCACACGATCTACTGTGTCAACGATCGACGAATTAGGTAGTCAAATTAGTTACATTTGGGAATTAGAACAGATCAATACACCCAATACATTTTCAATTGAAGTGTGAATAACAATATATGTTAAAAATACAGTATGAGTGTCTAATGGTCGCTATCGTGTAACTTTACCAATTAAATCCCACATTGACCAACTTGGTGATAACAAGGCTAATATACGTTAATACAATTCCAGCATGAACATAAGCAGAGTAAAGCTCACAATTTGTACAAACGATTATTTGCAGCATATGCAATTAATAGAAAAGCCAGAATCAACACATTGTCGATATGGTCATACTTATTGGACCACACATCACGCTGCGTTTAAGGACAATATCACAATGACCAAATTACGCCTAAAGTTATTTATGGAGCTCAAGGGTTGACAAAAGAATTATGAGACTTGCTTGTGATTGGAGGTTTTCGGTTGCGGTGATGAATCTTATGTCAATTGGCGCTACTTCCAACAACATAGTTTGGTTATTAGGACTCAATTGGAATCCTAGTTTGTATAGCTTTAAAACAAAATTTCGAGAATTGTTATTTACCACGTGGCGGGCTGGGAGGATGGTCTCAGGGAACTGGGAGTGGTTATCCTCTGTTCACTAGATTCTGAGTGCCGATGATACCCAGTATGGAAAGGCGAACTGATGGCGCCATAAAACTGTCGACTACTAAACACGGCAAACTGAGCGTTGCGTCTCCCTGCGCTCTCGAGTCCCCGAGGTTAGTGAGTGGGGAACCCTATAAACGGATCCTCCCTTGAATGGAATGGGTTGCATTTGTTTGGGATATTCATCTGAATGGCTGAATGGGCGGGTGAATGGTGGAGGAGGAGAGGACGCTGGAGGGCCGTTGTGTTCGGTGAGCAAATGGGCCGGATTAAGATGTCATGCGACCCGTGCTGATGATCGAGCAGACTGGGGCCCATTTAATAAAGCCCAGTCGTGAACGGAGCCCTCTGGATACCAGGCTACCTCCAAAATAAAAAGGCTACCTCCGTGATAAAAATAATAATAAAAATAAAGGGGCCGGGACCCTCCATGAACTGGAAAGTACAAAGAGGGAGTGTAACTCTAACCGTAAAGGTGGGATCCCCTCATCAGTGGCAAGAGAAAGTGACACCATTGCATCGAGGCCAGGAGGAAGTGGGCCCGCCAACCAAAATTGTGGGGGATTGAGAGAGATCCATCCGGCGAAGCGACGGTACAGGGAGAGGCGGTCCGAGTATAGAATTTTAGAGAAACTGGCTGCGACCCCTGAGGAGCAGATTTCAGTAGAATAGAAGGAATCTGTGGCATGGACTAAGAAAATTGTCAGCTGCAATAGCTCAAAAAGGGTCCTTGGTCTAAAAGACAGAGGTCCCAGCAAGCGAAGCAATGTGCAAACAGACATGATGTCGGGTGCTCCTAAGGATAAAAACTCGAAGCTAGTCAGTGAGATCCTAAAGAAGCACATGCTGGTGCTAGTCGTCATTGACATAAGTCAAGAAGATGGTAGCATCATGCCGAAGAAGTGGAAGGTTGTGTATGATGCACAAAACTCAATATTTTTGAGGATCCTGGGAGGAAATTCGGGATCCCTCTGGCTCTGTAGAGATGCGGGATGGTACCAGGGGCACGTGAAATTAACTGCGTGCTCGGACCAGAGATCGGTCCACATCTATAGAAGGGCAGTAACCAAAGTAGGCGAGGTGTGGCAGCGCGCGAAGATTGAGGCAATCTGCAAAGGGGAAATCCCGAGCAGACCGACCCACCCGGACAAGCCAGAGGAAATCCTTGAGCTCATTCAGGTCATTAAGCCCGATCTTCCTACGGAAAATTGGAGGATTAAAAAGCAGGATGAAAATAAGGAAGCTTTAGATTAGCAATCAAGCTAATCAATGAAAAATCCCAGACTTCCCTTGCAAAATCAAAGGGAGTGATCAACTTCGGGTTCGGATCGATCACTCTTAAAGTATATAAGAAAGATTAGGTCGATACGGGCGCGGAAGACCAGCCTGGGGGCGACGGCGAATGAAAGCAGCGAGAGACGGTCATGTAAGCGGGGACGACCGGAGAACCTTGGATTAACAATATCAGGATCTGTGGCCTCAGAATGAAGGGGATTATTATACTCAAGTAACTCTGAGAAGATCAGATCGTGTATTATAGTGAAAAGTAATTTGAATATTAGTCTAAATCCTCGGTTACGTAGCGGGGATGTTATGGTGAGCGTTGAGGTTGGCTGTGGAAAATTATGGCTAGCCTCAGCTAGCCATAAGCTCAAGGTGGTTCCGCCAGATAACCTGGAAGAACTGATCCGGGAAGAAGGTCGAAGAAAAGTAGGTGTTATACTTGGATGTGATGCAAACGCGCTTTACACGGTCTGGGGAAGCGCAGATATTAACGAGAGGGGAAAATTATTGTTTCATTACTTAATAAATACTAACCTTTTAGTTTGCAATATTGGGTGAGAACCAACATTTGTTGATAAAAATCGATAGGAGGTTTTAGATGTGATTTTAGCGTTAGAAACAATTTTTTATATTATCAAGCAGTGAATATTGACGAGGAAGCACTCATTCGCTGATCACCAATATGTAACATATAATCTCAACGTTAAACCTGTTGTCCATAAAGCCTTTAGGAATCCCAGAACGACAAACTGGGACAAATATGGGGAGATGTTGGATGAATTATTGTCTCTGGAGGTCCCTGGACTTCCGGCAACAGTAGAAGAATTAGATTGCATGGTTGATATTGTCACAAAGGCATGCAAGTTTTCATTTAATGCTGCGTGTCCCTTGATAAAGCCTACTGGCAGGCAGAAACCGACATGGTGGACCACGGAGTTGGGAACCTATTGGAAGGCGTGTAAGACAGCCTTTAATAAAGCCAAGATCACAAGGGAGGACCTAAGAAAGTACAAAAAAGAGTTGAGGAAGGCACAAAGGGGCTATTGGAAGCTCTTTTGTTGTAGAGTGGATGAGGTCTCTAAGGCGAGAAGTCTGAGACTTCTCGCCCTAAGATAATTCTTTCTACTACCTAGTCAGTCCTAGTTATTTAATTAGATCGGACGGATCATGGACAGCTTCAAGTGTGGAATCATTGGAGTTTCTCATGGAGACCCATTTTCTGGGAAGCTTTGATAACACGATGGAGCCAGGAGCTCATCGAGGAATACCTTCAATCGTGGATAGGGAACGAATTATGTGGGTGCTGAACGGTTTTAAGTCTTATAAATCGGCGGGCCCAGATCGGATTATACAGCATAGTTTCAAAGGAACTCGGAAGTCATCATCCTCTGGCTGGAGGTTATCTTCGGAGGATGTCTGAAACTGATATATATTCCTAAGATATGGAAGGAGGTCAGAGTAATCTTTATCCCGAAATCAGGAAAGAGCTCACATGCTTGTCCCAAGGAACTGAGACCTGTAACTCTATCATCCTTTCTGTTAAAAACCTTGGAAATGCTGATAGATGTAGTTATTCGAACAAAAATTGAGCCAAGAAATTGGACAATGTCGCAGCATGCGCGGTGTAAAGAAAAGTCGGTTTACTCGCAAGAGTTTTGTATAGTAGCATTTCTGGACATTGAGGGTGTCTTTAATAATGTAAAAATGGAGGCGATCAAGGAAGGACTGTCATTTTTGAAGGTGGACTGGGTAGTAGGTTTATAAATAGGTTGATAAACCAGATGCTGGTAAGCAGGATTATTACCTCGGAACTGGGGGAGTCCACAATTAGAAGAAGAATGCCCCGCTTTCGTTGGAGGGTAGTGATGAATGAGTGAACAGAGGTGGCAGCGTAATGCAGATGTTGTAGCGATAGCTGTCTCAGGCAATTATCTGGATACGATTAGGGATGTTATGCAGGGTGTACACCTTTTCGTTACGAAATGGGCCAGCAAATGTGGATTAGAGGTCAGCTTTTCCAAGACGGAGCTGGTACAATTTACTTAGAAATACAAAATTCCGGGTGGATCGCCCTCCTACCATAAACGGCAACAGACTGACTTTTTCTGACAGCCAGGTTTTTGGGCATAATCTTGGACAGTAAGCTCAGCTTAGGCTAAAGGCTAATGTAGCCATTTACTCGTTTAGGAACGCCATATAGGTAAGGGATGGGGTTTGAAAGCTCTATACCGCTCTGAATAAGGTAACATTTAAAAGGTACTATGTCTAGATTTGCAGCCTCTTCTGTGTGTGGATTCAGCCTGCTCACATATAAAACATTGTTATCTGGGACTTCAACGTCTGGTGTAGCAATATTATGGTCATATTGGATATGCAGTAAGTTGATTGAAGTATTGGTCGGAATCGGCATTTGCAAGAACTGGGCTGACAATCGCTGGACGTTTATTGATTCTTTCATAAAATCATTCATCACAGTGAATAATTCAAACATTTTATCCATATGGCTTGTCAACTCTTCAACTGCTCTTAAATTACCTATTTGAAGCCTATACCGTTTGGAGTCAATTCCGCGCATCCTGACACAAAAATAATTTATTGCAGACCTGGATAAGGCTGACCTACTCTCGACAAGAGTTCTTGCAACATTTTTCACAAAATCTGGTGGCAGTCTGGTGTACAAAAATTTATTAAAGTAACCAACTTTGACGTTTTTGAAATATATAATCGTTTTGGGGTGAATTTACCATTAGTTGCCTAAGTTAAAGAGGTGGTATATTGAACTAACTTGTTCAATTTAATTAATTTGTAATAAACTCTGGTTCAAGAATCATCCCGATATCAAAACTACTACATCAAAAGTTACAATTTTGGCGGTGCAGGTTTACTTGTAAGCTAAACCGACCACTCGTCCTTCGAAAACGCTAACTGTAATAAGATCGGGATTTGTTGTAATAAATTGTAATAAATATGTAACCTGTACTAAAACAGGTTTGATTGAGGCGGATTAATTTGGTCGGTGCAGGTTTAGAGCACTCACTTTAAGTCAATATGATTAGCCGCAATTGATTTTGGAAAGCACATTGAAATACGTCACGTTTCAACTGTCAAATAAGAACCGTAAAAATTGGTGTCCCTAAACTCAAATCAAATTCGACGCATTGATTAACGAATAAAAATCTGTTTCATTTAATTAATTTTCTTGCTGAACTAGAAATATTTAAGGACAATTGGGAGTAAATTTGTGAATAACAAACAGAAAAGAAATTAGAATTACAAAAATCCTTTTTTTCATGTTTCATTTATTTTCCACATTCAAAGAAAAGCACGATGCGAAAAACTGTCAAGTTGATTAAAAAAAATATGTATATACTTTTTACAACAACAGCACGAATTTTACAAAACTTTTCACTTGGTTCTTTTATAAATACTAAAATATAGGAAACAAAACGAAACAACTTCTAGACTAAAGCTTTAAGCTATTAGCTTTGTATTGTAAAAAGTATTTGTATAGCATTTTAGTTTTTCGGTGTTACCGCAGAGTTTTTATTTTGCTAGTTTCCCGCTTTTTTCTGGTATACCCTTTTGACAAAGTGGAACTTTAATTTTTGTAAACTGGATAAAATTAAGTTAAATTACACAAATATGCAAAAAATTCATCTATTTAAACCAAACAAAAGAACAGAGAGAAGGTAATTTTAAGAATTGGTTTTCATTAGGATGACGACTGAATTTGTTAAAACCATTTTCAATGCGCGAGTTCGTTATAATATCAAAGTTAAAAATTAACATAATTCTTTAGAATTTGGTTCGGTAAATTTTCGACATTTGACTGGCACGTACGCTTAAAAAATAATTTCCAGTATAAACATGTTATCAATACGCATTTTGTTCATGTGATTATCGATATATTCCACGTCGTAAATAAAATAAAAGCACGAAAATAATACACGATACGAGTATATAGACTCGTACACAATTTGTTGAGATGTAATATTTATTCAATTCAATTTAATTCAATCCAAATCAAATTTCATCGTGTGAGAAACAAAAACAAATCAAATCTCCAATTCAATTGATATTCATAAAGCATCGCCCCTCGCTAAAACGACAATAAAAATAAATAAAATTATTTTTGTCTTTATTTAATATTTTCACGCTTTTCTTATTGTGTGCTGTACAGTACAAAGTGGGAAATTGGTGATGGTACCAGAAAAATCGTATATATATACGATTGTTGAGCGATAAGACAACACCAAAAAATATATTATAATATATAAAGATATAAATAAAATAAAGTGTTATGCCACTTTGCCCGTTCTACTCGTTATATAACCAACCTACTATACTTCATCTGATCAAATTGATATTTCTCGCAGGCAGAAAAAATACTAAGAAAATTAATAATCGTAATGTTTTTGAAGGGAAGTTGGAAGAAATGTGTTTTGACGGGCGATGAACAATGGAAATCAACATTCGGAGATAAAATAGTCGTGACTTCACGCATATTAACTTTACGGTTAAGCTCGTCATTGAGCTAGGCTTGGCCTATCACTGTGCCCGGGGTTACTTGCAGCATAAGTGGATGTTCCACAAATAATTCTCAAGGTAATTTGATTGTTTGACCGTACCACCAGTTCTATAATTGAACATTTTGGGCCATCTTTGACTGTTGCTCGTATTCCAAATAATATGATTGAGATCGCTGAGCTCCAGTTGACGGTATTTGTAAGAGCTTTAAGAGCTGTTTTAAGTTGGCGCAATAGGCTAGTGGCCACCGCGCAAAAAACGATCAACGCAGGTTAATATGTTTGTGAATTCATTAGGAGATGGAAGTGGTTAATCAATATCTACATTGATATGTTTAAATGTACCTGGTGGAATTTGGGAATTCCCGGGAGGTGATTTGGTATGACGTTGCACTTTGGATTTTTGGCAGGATAAACAATATTTCGCCCACAAGGTTACAACTTTGTCCACAAGGTTACACTTTGAAGTGACGAGTTTGCGAGTTGCTCGTACACTTGGATGTGAAATATTATACAGAGTGTCGAAAATAGTGCGACCGATTGTTGCCTGTAGTTATTTTACAATAAATTGTCAAATCAGCTGATGGACATTTATTTGATTTCCAGTTAGATGGGCGCCGATTTGTAGAACTAGAGAGTAAGTCTTGTAGTTCTTGATCGCCAGCCTGTGCTTTTGCCATCGTGATGATATTGAACCTTGTTGTTGTTACGGAAACAAACTCGTGATCGGATGTCCGAGAAAGTGTGTCATCAGCCACATTGTCTTTACCTTGTGTGTGCTGTATGTCTGTGGTAAATTGAGATACAAAATCTAAGTGGAGTGCTTGCCTTGGGTTGCATTCCGCTTTCGTGCAGAGCAGGAAATTGCTCTAGTAAGAGGTTTGTGGTTGGTAAGATAGTGAATTCCCGATCTTCGATAGAATAGCGAAAGTGTGTAATTGCTTGAAAAATTGTAGGCAATTCTCTATCAAATGCGGAATATTTTCGTTCATAATATGATAATTTATTGGAGAAAAATGCAAGACTGCGCATATAGCTGTGTTAGATTCTTGAGCCAATAAAAGGCGTTTAACCTTATTTTGAAGCGTTCTGAGTTTCTTGAGAAGTGTTGCCAATTGTATATGAATTGGGGCAAGTATCTCTTCGAGTTTTGGGATGAATCGGTGCTAGTAGTTTACCATACCGATAAATTGTTGAAGTTGCATAACGCTTTGTGGTGCTGAGAATTCTTTAATTGAATTAATTCGTCCTTCAAATTAGGAGTAATTTTATGACTGAGAAAGTCAAGATTGCTTGTCCCAAACACACATTTTGCTGTGTTAATATTGGCACCATAATTTGATCATTTTTATAAGAACTTGTTCATATGGAGTAAGTTTTTGGCCTCTAGATGCTACGGAAATAACGCCAATATATACAAAAACGAAATTGAGTGATTCAGGTAAATTCGAATAAGCCAAATTGCGCCGATTCAATGCGGTGAATTCGAATAAACCAAATTACGCTCTGATGAGATCGATTTTCGAAAAAAATTTAGCATCCATGTAATTACATGGTCAGAAATTGTGAAAACGTTAAATCATCTGAAGTCCCCATACGGTCTCCAGTCGTTATCCTTCTTCTTCACCGTGTGTAATGGACATGATATTACTGAAGAAGGGGTTGGCAACTATATTGGCGAATTTTCGGAAAGCCGCTTTCTGGCGAATTGGATCTAGCCTTCGGGGTCTCGAAAATGGTTAACGGCCAGTAGTCACGATGTGGGGAGTTGTAAATAATTCGGTGGAGCTATTAAAGAAGGAAATTTTTTTAACAGTGCTGCATTGTTGATTATGTAGAACAATGGTGATGATGTATCAACGCGTGCGATGCATCAATCAATTTGTGATTTTTCAGATCCGCTAACAAAGCAAATTACTTCCTAATCCAACATCAAAGTTGAGAAATTTGGTACCAAAAGAGTTTATTGTTGTATAATTTGCTGCTGTCAAAACTAATAGGGAATGTGATGTTTTTTTTCGAATCCCGAACTGCTGCTGCGACTTTAAGATTTACTAATTTGGGGACCCGGTATTTTTCTGATCTCGTTTGTTGTGGAATAAAAGTGCCTGGTTGATTGAATTTGGATGCTGCGTGGCCAAATTTTGCGTGATACCAGTTCTAGTTGTGTGGAAATTTATATATTGGCGTTTGTCGGTTGCTTTATACGAATACATTTTTCTTGTGTTGATGGATATTGTAATTATAAAGGGGAGGTGTTCATCTCCAAGGCGACTGTCAATATGTTCTTGCCTAATTAACCAGTCGTTAATTTGTTACCAACACTGTCAAAACACTAAGTTCTAAATATGTTACGGGTATATTCTTGGACATTGCCGGGGCATTTGATAATCTTACGTGGCCTAGTGTCATTGCAAGTTTATCGGTCTACAATCTCCCTAGAAAAACGATGAATGTTTTTAGGAGCTACTTCAGTAATCAATACGCAATAATCAGGGACATGTATGGTTCTGTTTCAAAGCAAATTACAAAAGGATGTTCTCAGGGCTCTATTTTGGGTCCTCTAGACTGGAATATCGTGTTTTACACAAGCATGATCAACGACTTTGAGAAAATTGCTTTCGCGGATGACAAAGTCATTCTGATACATGGCAACTCGAGACTCGAACTTCAGCGCCGGGGTGAAATCGCAATAAATAAAATGGTCCAATGGTGTAAAGTAAATAAGATGTCACTCAGATGTTTCAGCCATATTGTGCTGAACTGATCATCGTCTTAAAAGAACGGAACAGTGTACAATAGTAGACCGGTAAAACGGAATGTACATGTCTCCCCGTGACTAGTAACGGAAACGTTATAATTTTTGAATTGTAACGGCTGAAATGTACAAACACTGGTATCGGTTGACTGCGCTAATTGATTTGCATGAAAATTGGCTAAGTAAACCGATACAAATTTGAATAATTCTTAGTTTAAGGTTATACCTAGCTATAAGAATTGACGACAATTTTTCCGGAAATGTTGACTACGACGAATGAATGAATGTCAATATGTTCTTGCCTAATTAACCAGTCGTTAATTTGTTTGAGCATACTTTCGAGATGGATATTGCTTGAACTTGGCGAGTGTGTTTCTGAGTTATTAGTTCGTGTTTCGCGATTAATCGAACTGAAATTTTGAGTGCAAGTGCCAACCAAATCGTTTAGTTTGCCGGTAATATGAGCGAGATACTCTTCGGATTTGTCTGTTGCGGGATCAATGCTGTTTGTATGTGACCAGGGAGCTGCCTAATCCATATAGGTTAATTGTGATATTGGCCGTGAAATTCTTGCTGGCCAACGATTTAATTCGGTTTAACAGGTCCGTGCCGAGTATAGCTTCTATGGAAGAGAATAAAGAAAATGGAGTAAAGACTAATTAGTACTCGTTTAATTGTCTGCTATCTATCTTGGCCTTCAGGGTGTTGTAAGATGTAATTGATCTTCTCCACTTGTGTTGCTGAGAGTGATGGCACGGTCTGAGCAAACTGTTGTTTGTCACTAATAATTTTTTCGGCAGTTAAGAACCAACTCATTCGGTTGTTTTTCCAAAACGCAGGTAGCCGCGTCAAATATTTTGTCTTTGCTATCTCAGGTGGAGCCAAGCCAAATTTGCATGTTCCTGACGATTATGTTCACCATATGAACCATGTTTTCATTATCACTAGTATTTGCCATGTTGGTTTATGCGCAAAGTGAAATGCTTTTGCTATGATGTTTTGTAAGTTTGTAAGTTTCTTTACACACGTACAAATGTTTATTGCACTTTGTAACAAAATTTACTCAACTGAGTTTGAAATTGAGTCGAAATGGTAATTGTTTCACAAGTGATTAGGTATAAAATTTGCAGAATAGTGCGCTTACATCGGGTGGGGGCTTGAACCGCAATTATCAAAAGTTACCAGCGATTGTTGATAATTTTTGAAGAATAGTGCGCTTGCCACGGTTGGGGATCGACCACTATTCCATAAAAAAAGTCGTTGTCTATATATTTTTACATTTAATATTAAATTTTAGATTTAATAATTCTAAACTTAATATAAATATAAAAAGTTTACCGTTACCTGGTAAGAACAGTCGTCGAGGGTCACCAGACTTAGCAAGTATTTATTTTTCTTGTGTTTTGTGTGATTTTCAGGTTCTAAATCGAAATTGATTTTGTAGCAAAATTCATCATTTAAAGAGTGACAATACATACCGAGAGCTTTAATCGAGTCATTTTGTCCGACTTAGAAATCCGATTTGATCTCGCGATACTCAAGTGGTATTAATGATAACACGTGTGACCCATTGCTTGACCATCTTCTTAATTCAAACCCGGCTGACTGGATACATTGCATGATTTGCTATTGAAGTTCAATAGTCGAATCGATGGTGTGACTTCCAGAAAGTATGCCATCGACAAATATTTGATTTTTAATATCAAATGCAGTTAGTAAAATTGATTTTTTCATTTTGAGCTAACTGATGTATTACACGAATCGCGGTGTATGGATCACTAGCCGTGCCAAACCTCACTGTGTTCTATCAACACGTTTCGATGTTTTCTCCTGGTGAATCTCTCTTTAAAATTCGCTGATATTAAGTATTTTGAAGATATAGGTCGATTCGACGATACACCTTCTCAATGTCACTTGTAAAAACATACTTTTTAGAAACGCCAGTTGGTGATGACAGCTGGTAAATCTGATTGAAGCGCTGGACCAGCTTATAAAATATAGTTCAATGAGTGTTAATTGGTGAGTGTTTGGTGGCAGAACTAGTAGCCTTGAACTCTGGATGATGTGGTTGATAACATCACTGAAATGGTGAGACGTTAATGTTGATGGTTCTGTAGTCTGACTCGCGAGCAATTTCCAGAGCCATTTATTCTAATTCGAGATTCGTTGGTCGCAGAATATGCTGAATGGAATGCTGCAGTGCTTCGGCCCCAGAACAGATTTAAAACAACAAAAACATGATTATCGCGATTAGTCTTGAAATGACGTAGATAATATAAAGTTTTGCTTAAAAATAATGAAAATTTCGATTTTTTTCGATCGGAAAATTTCATCAAGCGATAAGTTTTTGGTTTTATTCACGGCAATGACAATTTAATTTGGTATGTGTAATGTCCCAAGATGGCAAATCACATAACAACTAGTGTGTCCAAGATACAGGTGATTAAATTATTATAACATGGAACGTTATAATAAATTAATGAGACCTGATTTTGAGACCTTATTGAGTGTGGTATATTCCCATCCCCCCACGTGGGCAACTAACATCCGCCCTTCGCGAAATTAATCGTCCATCAAATCTGTTTTGCAATAAACCGATTATTTCGTTAGCTATATAAGACATGTAGCGCCGGCCTGTTCAAACCACAAGTAGTTAATATTCGTAACATGAAATAGTAAAATTCGCCCTGTGTGGCCGTCTTGGACAAGTTTAATTGTTGAGAACTTCACGAAACCGGTAAACATGGGTTCCCTGCTACATTTTCTCTCGATGAAGAGAAACGTGTTGCTGTTGGTATGTTTGCTACTAAACCAGTGCTCTAAAATGTTTGCACTAATTTTTGAATAGTAGGATCATAGATACGCGATTTTGTCTACCAAAAGTATCGCGAATTCCACGAAATATTGTTTTTACAGATCCATCATTTTCATATAGGATTTAATTATTTTTTGAAGCAAAATTGAATTCGCTTTCATTTTACTAAATGGTTAACCTTCTACTACTCGTATTACCTTGAAAAAAAAATTATTTTATACCCAATGAGAATTAATTTAGATGATCGTATGAGTCGGTTACGAATATTTCGTAATTTAGTACCAAAATATAAACTTATTTGGTCCATTAATTATATAATAATTACCTAATAGCTAAACAGCCACTTTATCAGACCGGCTATCGTAAAATAAAGAAAAATAATGAGATTTTTTTTTCTAATTTCATTTTCTAGGTTGTCGACGTTGTCTACATTGTCGACGTTAGGTTAGGTTTGAGTGGTTGCTTTCGCACACTTAGGCCAATTATGGACCATTGTGATACCACAGGATCCGACAACATTAAACACGTAACGTAAAAGATCTCCCACATTACAAAGCTTTCGAAATCAGAGAGGCTGTCCATTGTGTATTTGCCAAAGTAGTCATGTCTTCTGTCAGCTAGCGTAAGACATGAGCATAGGAAGTGAACAAGAGTCTCCTCCTCTTTCTCGTCCTTGCAGCTTCCGCAGAAGTCATTTGCATCCAGACCCAGCCTTCTCGCATGATATCCGAAAAAGCAATCTCCGGTAAGTACTCTTACAATTCTACCTAAATCACAGTACTTTGTTTGATTAGAATCTTGGATCAATTCAAGTTCTGCTCAGGCCATACCTGTTTCGCTATTCTGTCAGACGGACTGGCGAGCCATCTACCGTTTGCTGTGTTTTCAGACTTAAGAATATCTTGATAGTTCGTCTGCCTCACAATTTCCCTCAACATCAGAATGGCTCGGAACTCAGACCAACTGGATATTGAATAGTTCACTCATTCACTCACTCGTTAAGGGATGTGTGACAATCCAACGCTACCCTTAACGCCTTAAGAAAGAATGGCCTTCCAGTGAAAGAATGGCCACCCGACTGTGTCCGCATAAATAGTGATATCAGTCAACGATATTACATATTGCCTCAACCAGTTCATGACCTCTTCAATCGCAATAACTTCAGCTTGGTACACACTGTAAGTCTCCCCTAGAGGGGAGGATCACCTTAAAAAGATTGCAAAAACATCACAGGGGTGTTATATAATCCAAATTCACCAGATCATGACTCACAGAATTGACTATAGTTCAACAACGGCAGAATGTACAGCATACCCTCAAGGCACTAGTGGATGTTGTTTTGAGCGCCCCACTAATGAGCAAACAGGCTGCCCTCTTCACCTTCCCCATAATATACCTGTATGATAGTTTCTCCAGATCTGGCCACCATACACTCACACTATACAGCAGTACAGGCCTTCTTACTAGGCCTTCAGACCCCATTTCCTTCCGATGGCATTTGTGCAAGAGTGCCACAGTAGCTTTTTTCGCTCTTTCTATCGTATTTGGTTTCCAACTGAGCTTACTCTCCAGCAGAATTTCTAGTAGTCTCGCCTTATCAGTAAAGACCAGCATAGTACCATTCAGACTTGGTGGAACTATTTCCTGAATATTATATATCCTAGTGATAAGAACAAGTGCTGATTTAGATAGATTGATTCTTAAATCACCGCAGTGATTGATAGCATATTCTGCATCACGTCCCTAATTGCACCAAGGTGCTTTCCCGAGACAACTATCGCTATGACATCTGCATAAGCCGGTGCCAGTTCCAATAGTAATCCGTTGATTACTACATTCCAAAGAACGGGAGAGAGGACACCTCCCTGAGGTGTTCCTCGAACAACCCGCATTCTGACGGAGACTTCCCCCATCTCCGCAATAACCCTTATGCTTCCATACAAGTGATTAATTAGCCTGGTTACTGGGTATTCAATCTCGAGTGGCAGCAATCCTTCCCTAATTGCCTCCATATTCACATTGTTGAAAGCGGTCTTGATTTCGATAAACGCCACCAGCGAGAATTAGTCAGTCTTATGTTGTTAGGATTACTGTGCGATATTCTACGTGCTTTCGTGATGAAGATCACCCTAGCCTCCCTCCATTTCTTCGGAATGTACCCCAGCTTCAGACACCTCCGAGTTATTCTGAATTTCTGCTGGTACAATCTCATCCGGACCAACTGACTTAAAGGGCTTAAGGCTTTTAATAGCCCATTTTATCTTCCGTGTATTCAGAATATCCTCGGTACACAACAGTTTGGCCCCGCAGTCAACCATAGATCCGCAGCCATTCACAACAGCACGCGACGCATCCTCATTTCCCGGGAAGTGAGTTTCCATTGGAAGATTAGGAGTCTGTTTACCAGAAACCGTCCATTCGCCATCCGGTTTAATCAGTTGGACTGGTACAGATAATCTTTCCTATAAGCTCGAGGTATCAGACACCCCTTCCATTCTATCACATAAGAGCCTCCACAAATTCCACCAATTTTCCTGGTTTACGCTTTCCCCTCAGCTTTGTTAATGGGCAGTGCCATACTGTCCTCCTGGAATTTCTAAACACGTACTGATTTGTAATTTGGAGATTAAGCTTAAACGGTATGTAAATAACGATAGTCAGAGAAGGAATGCTCCTTCGCCACCTTCCATTCCCCGATCAAAGGTGAGATAAAATTGGAGACCAGAGTACCATCCAGAACCTGCTGCCTATTTCTAATAATAAAAGTCAGGTACCCGACTTATATTACTAATAATGAGGCTAGTTTTTAGAAGAAATTGAAAAAGTGACTCACCCCTTTCATTGATGTCCGAGCTACCCCAGATGGTATGATTTGCATATTGTCGACGTTATGGATGTGCAAAATCGCTTTTACTTTCCGTTATATCAAATGCATAATAGCTGAAAGTACTAAACGATAGTAAATTAATTTCAAAAAAGTTCAAACGATTGTTACAAGAAAACAGCCTAGGATTCATTTCAAGAAGAAAACTTATAGTAGAAGTACACATGAACTTTGATATATTAAAAATTTATTTGTTTCAAAAACAATACTTAGAAAATAAATTTTCTTACCAACCACCCTGTGCTTTCTATTTTCTTTCGACCCTAGAGAGATAGATTCGTTTTCTTATTTTAAATACCAGGAATATTATTTTTGAACATAAGAAAAATATTGACTTTAGAAGTTTTAATATTTGTGTGCTACACTTTAATGTTTAAGCATGAAATTCATTTCTTTATATAAATTTTTTATTGTTGTAATACAAGGATATCGACTTTCTACGGAATTTCAGAGTGGCTGGTACGGTCTGCCGATAAAAGGAATAAATTACAAAATAATAAATTAGTAATCACTATACATGTGCTAAATATTTAATTAGGCCCAATTTCTGTTGTATCACGACCAAGGCTGTTGACTCCCCATATCTAAATCGTACATCCTATTTTGTGAGCTCTGTATATTTGCGACCGAAGATTAGAAGTTCTTTGTTATATATATCAAGATAACGTATATAAACCTAGATAAACAAAAAGGACATTTTTTGTGCCTGATTATTTTATTTTTTGTATGTGTATTAAGCGAATGGGTTGGTCTCTGTTACAGAAGGACAACAGCAGAAAACTTGGGCAAAGTTTTATTTTCAGGTTTGTGCTTTTTGTTATTAAAAAAGTTTTATTTTTATTATCGTTCCAGAGTCCTTTTTGTTTGTATTAGTGTTGACGGTGCGTGCGTGTGTGTTTGTATATGTTGCGAATAAACTCATTTGAATTTCAATTTATTTAATAAGTTTCATGGCCTGTTGTTTATTAGATTTTGAAGCGAGAGTCTAGGGGCCGTATACGGGATGATATAAACATAAATTATACCTCTTTATTGAATAAAATTAGTTTGCGATTTGACAAAAACTTTTTTCATTAGTGATTCGTATAAAAAATTGTAATACACGGTACTTGCGTATATGTACACCACCTGTGTGTTGTTTTGTTAGTTTAGGGCAAAATTAACAGAGAAAATCTCGAATTTTAGACGCCTGAACAAACAAATTGGTACAGTAAACGGGGTAAGTTTATTACGTTTCAACAGTTTTTCATTACATAACACGAAGCGTTACTAATCAAATTTTGCTAATTTTGATATTAATTCGATTGCTTAAAAATGTTATCTCCTTTTTAAATTAATATCAGAGAATCTTATCTTTTTGCACAAAACATCTAATACTCTAATTAATTGAATTATTGACGAGTTATTTTTATAATTATCTGTATTACATAAAATTAATTTTATTTTACTGTAGACACTCAGGCTTTCCAATTAAAATAATTTAATTAAAATTTCCTTTTTGTGTACACAACGGTTTTTTTTTAGAAATCAGAAATATTTTAACGTCCAATATTTAATTTTATTATGACGATGAAATAAAATTTTCAGTAATTCAATTACACATTAAATACAGGCTGGTTATACTCGAAGATATTTTGATTTTTTTTGTGTTAAATTAAATGGTAAAATGAAATGATTTTGGAAAAGCAGAAATCACATGGGGATATCTGAAAAATATTATTTCAAATCATAGAATTTTAAATATCCTTAATGCCGTATGAAATTACGGCGTTAACGTTAATTAATACGCAATGATTCTGTAGCTATTACGAATTTTTTTAGTAAAATTCTTATAAACAAATACACACACATTTTGGCAAATGTACCAAAACACCGCGAGTTTAATCGCGAACCTAATTTAAAGGTTTCATTATAACAGAACCCGCGTTCGATGTATTAATTGCCAAAAGATCAAAACTGTCCGACACTGAACACCTTTTCACACGTTCACAAAAAAACCACCATGCGCGCTAAATCACCCGGTGATGCCTTTACCAGGTATTATCGAAATTCTGACAGCAACTGCACTCGCTGAAAAAATAGAACCACTTAGTGAAAACAAATCCTAAAACAGGTCATAATGATCTCAATACATTTACAGTTGTAAAAAAATCTTTGTTGATATAAAATTCCTGCAAAATAATCTCAATGTCATCAGGATCTTACCTAAAGTGAAAACTGCAGTGACTGCAGTTACATGTCGTATACCGTACAAGTGCTGACAGTGCAGCATTTGACATTTTTATAAAACCAGCGAACAGGACGTTTATTTATTTTCAGGTGTAGATACCATAGTGAAATATTTGAAACGAGCGACGCTGGTTGTGGTGGTAATGGCGGTTTGTAATATTTTTAATCCTGCGAAAGTTTTGAAGAAAAAAATGTGCACACCAAACCTAATTATATCGTCATTCAGACAATTCGTTTGTGCCGCCACCAAAAAACTGTTCGTGTATTAAAAACCAGCAAGATATTTTTTTATCGATTTTTAACTAAAAAGTTGAACGAAAAATCTTAGTTTAGAATTAAATAAATTTGCAAAAATAGCGCGAAATGCCGAAAATGCAAAGTGGAAATGTGTGGATTAACATCACGTATGAAATTGCATTTTGCATGTGATAATAATATGCTTAGTGTCGAGGAAATGGTGATCCAAGAATCGTCACACCCGTCCACGTATCCGAATAGTAAGTTGTTAATAAATCTTTTTAAATAAGGCTAACTAATATTTTGTTTAGAACAAGATTTCGATTTTTTTTTTGTGATTTGATGTTTCAAATTTTTAATTAGATAAGACTTTGTTAATAATTTCACTGATTGCGGAGTACAAATAAAATATTTAAATTTAACGATCTGACGTCCTCGTTCTATTGTAACATATTGTGAAACTGGTGATGACAGTGGCACCCTAGCAGAAATCCAAAGTACGAAACAACCGCCTGCGAAACGATAATTGGGGTAGACCGTTTTGCTGAAAGAACAACCGTTTCAGAGCAAAAAAAATTAATGTCCAGATAGCTAGATTCGTTTTTGCAACAAATTCACCATTTCGAATTGTAGAGCATCCAGAGTGTATTAAAACATTGCAATTAGTGCGTCCCGGTTATGTACCACCAAATCGGCGGCAGATTGGTAACAAGTTATTAGACGAAAACCCGTGTGCATGGCATTAGACGGATGGAGTAATGTACACAATGAGCCAATCATTTGTGTATCAGTATTATATGTGGACAGCGAATGTACTTATTTAATCGATTCCTTTGACACAGCAGATGAAAGCCATACTTCCAAATACATAACCGAGCTGGCAGCCCGATCTAGAAAAAAATTTCAACAAGAATTCGGGTGCACTGTAAGTAGTTTCGTTGCTGATAATGTGGCCAACATGGTTAATATGAGGAATGAGCTAGGGATGGTACAACATTTGGAAACATGTGATATTATTACATACGGTTGCTCTGCTCATTTTCTCAACTTGCTTGCCTACGATATTGAATTAGAAACCATCATCATCGAGCTGCAAAATATAAACAAGCTAGTGATAAAACCCTTAAATTACCAAGTGATGTACGCTAGAACACTTTGGCAGATTGCATAGAAACCTATTTGGAAAATTAGCCAATTTTGGCAAAAGTGTGCTCTGAGAACCGAACATGGTTCGATGCTGCGAGTTCTTCTAAAGTTAATAACTTAGCATTAAAAACAAAAGCACAAGATTACTTAATGGTTGCGGTTGCGCTCAATAAAGCGCAAAGGGATACTTGCACAATCGGTGAGATGACTGAGGTTTGGATACATTTAATGGAGAGCTTCGAGAATAATACAGATTTATCGCCAACAGATTTGAAAGCATGCCATAAACGCTTTAATGAAGCACTTACACCTGCCCACTATGTTGCAAACATAATCGATCCACGTTTCCAAGGACTGAAATTAAATGAGTACCAGCTTGAATGTGTAATGCAGTATATTTCCAAAACAAAATCATTTCCTTTTAAAAGTTATTTGCTTGTTTCCAATACAACCGCAAATGTTAAACCACTAACAAGATGGGCCAAACTTGAACGACAAATCAGCAAAAAAATTATTTTTCTAATGAAGACAGCATTAAATGGAGACAGTTACATTCAGCTACGACATCAAGTGCGGGAATTGAGCAAGTGTTTTTTATACATACAGACTAGGGGTCACCTGTGCAATTGCACAATTTTATTATTAATTTGTTTCGATATTTCTAAATTTCTGGGGCTCCCGGCACCCCAACTCCTTTTTTTGTTCAAATTTGGATTTTAGAGGCAGCCAGCAGCAGCAATAAAAAACAAAAATATTTTTTAAATAAAACAGTTCAATAATTTATTTATTATTAGTATAGGGTTTTCCAATAAGAGTGATATGATTTCTTTAAAAAAAAACACTATTGATAATTGTATCTGAATAAAACGTAATTCAAATGGCCTCCACGACTTCTTCTGCCGGAACGAATTCGATGAACCCAATTTTCGAGCACTTTTTCCGCTAAATCAAGTCGTATGTCATGAATAGCACGTTCAATATTAACTTGTAAAACTTGAAGAGAGTTTGGTTTATTGCTAAAGACAAATGACTTCAAATAACCCCACAAAAAATAGTCTAATGGTGTTAAATCACAACTTCTTGGAGGCCATTCAATATCAGAATTTCTTGAAATAATCGAATCTCCAAACTTTGCTCGCAATAATTCAATTGTTGCACTTGCTGTGTGGCACGTAGCTCCGTCTTGTTGGAACCAAATGTTGTCAATATCAACTTCTTCCAATTTCGGCCATAAAAAGTTGGTTATCGTCGATCTATACCGATCTCCATTGACAGTAGCGGTGTTACCAGCTTCATTTCGAAAAAAATACGGACCGATGATTCCACCAGACCAAAAACCACACCAAACTGTCAATTTAGGTGAATGTAATGGTTTTTCGTGAATAATTTGTGGATTTTCTTCGCACCAGAATCGACAGTTTTGTTTATTTACCGCACCCCTCAGATGAAAGTGAGCCTCATCGGAGAAGATGATTTACTTAAAAAAATCGTTATCGTTTTCAAGTTGTTCCAAGGCAAAATTAGCAAATTCACGACGTTTACGGTGGTCCAATGGCTTCAGTTCTTGAGTGAGCACAATTTTATACGGATGCAAACCCAAATCCTTTCTCAAAACCCGCCAGGTTGTGGTTTGAGACAGTCCCAATTCTTGAGAGCGACTTGGAATCGACAAATTGCGATCTTCAGCAACACTTGCCTGAACGGCAGCAATACTTGCATTACTTCGAGCGAATCTTTGTCTTATTGGCACTTCAACATTATGTAAAGAAAAAGTTCGCTCAAAATTTTCAACAGTTCGACGATATATAATTCAAATTCTTCATAGTTTACCCGGTTATTTACATGTAATTTACATGTAAATTACATAGCTTATTTTTTACATTATCTAAAGTAAATAACGACTTTTCCATGACAAGGGCGCTATCTATTATATTATTAGTTTTCTTGTGTTTCATAACATCGTTCGGATAAAACCCGTAAGTATTAGCATTGGTAATATTACCAGGATCTAATCAGTATTTTAGATTAGATACATTCCAGATTTATTTGTCTATTCATTTATTCTAGATGATACAATTAAAACTCTGGATCAGCAACCAAATAATCCAAATCGAATAATATTTTGATCGATAATTTACTGGTGAACAAAAATAAGTTTGTTGCTTTTGCTCACACAAGCTTTTTATGGGAATACTTCATCCTGGACTAGGTAGATGAACTGAGCGGCCTGTTCCAAATGTTTAATCGTTGTTCTTATTTCGAATCCAAGGTCATTGTTGTAAAACCGAGTTAATTATCTAAAGCTTTTGGTAAAATTTCGTAACCATCGCCCAACGCAACATTATACTTCGTATCAATAAATATATTGCTTTCTCCTATTAATAAAACCTCAATCCAAAGTCGATAGTAATCTTATCACATTTTAAAAAATGTAATTTAAATAAATTGCCGAAAATTATATTTCAATTATAATTCAATGTGAGTGTTTTATACAGAACGCACAGTGTGTGATTCTTAGAACTTTTAAATGCGCACACCCGCGATTTTTCTAAACCACGCATAAACATTCAATGATTTCTTAGAACAGAGCCTTGACTTAGCTTACATGAAAACGAATTACCACAAAAACATCTTATATAAACTATTTGTACTCTTTTTTTAGAACATCAAACTTTTATATTTTTTAGTCGGGCGAGATGAGACAAATAAAAGTTTATTTTGTATGCTTTTGATACTCAGTTGATTTCACGGTTGAAAAATTGTATTTTATTGGTTTTTCTTTTGTACACATTTAGCTCGATGTGAGCCAATAAAATATCGAATAGATATTCTCATCCTAACCAGGAGTAATGTGAAAGACTTTTCTCATTCTATGAAGGACACTTTTCAATTTTCTATAAACAATAAAGAAGAAAATTTATTTGATTTTCTCAAAAACTATTTTATATTTTAGTTTTTTCTGTTATGCAGCAAAAAAATCGAATAGAACATTTATTTTATTTTTAAAACGGAAGAACCATTTGAATTTGAGTTGTTTTCAAAGTTTTTGTGCAAGAAGACATACACATGGACTATGCTTGGTGGTTTATATTCCACATGAATATAAACCACCAAGCATAGTCTCTGTGTATGTCAACTCGAGTGCGGAACTAGTAGGCGGCGCAAAAAGAATTTCAGGAAATTTTATTGGTTTTGAGTGCGGGAGCGAGTGTGATGCTTCTTATTTGCGATGTACAAAGCATAAAGCTAAAAGTTTGCTAATGTCACAACTGAAATTTTACAGTAAATAAATTATTAAAAAATTTAATGGTTTTCCATTGTCAAACGATGATATTAAATTTTTAAAAAATTTATTTAGGAAATCTTCTGCGATCAAATTATGGGGTGGCTCAGAAAGACAGAAACCAACTCAACTAGTAATGGAATGAACGGAAATATTAGAATCTGAAACCAAAATCAGTTGGAAGGTACCAAACTGAGCCCGGATAAAGATATAATTCAAACATCTGGCCAACGTTTTTCGCAGAACCCATAAGGTCAAAATATCGCATGATTTTTGTAAAAAAACGTTTTATTTTCTTGTAACCTACCAGTCCAGAATAAACCAAACAAAATTAATTAATTACGATAATGATCAAAATTTAATTAGTAAAATACCGTATCGTGAACTATAAAACTAATTCGTTATGCATAATCAGAATATTAAATTTTTTAAACTTTACGAGTAACTGAACATAAAAATATATTTGATGGAGAAATTATTGTTCACAATAATTAAGAAAATATATTTGGATTTTGCGAAACAAAAGTCGACTGGATTTACGAGTACTCAAAAAATTTAGTACTAAAATGTACTCAAACAACATCAATGTCGTCAGCACCAGGAATCACCCTTCCTAGTACCCACTGACTGACGCAAAGGATACAGTCCTATATAACTGCGATGTCGTTCAATGAAACATGAATTTTTCTGTCCTTCCATTTTCGTCGTTTTGGCAAGAGTGTTAGATATTCCGTAAGTCATCGATACCAGAAATGTTGAGATATTCGTTCCACCATTTTCCATCTATGTGTAGGTGATATTTTCGAAGTAGTTAGATTTTCCTCCGAAATTTATGTACCAGCGTGATGAATTAGAAAGTGTGATGGCGACAGGACTTCAATGTCGGTTTAGCTTGTTAAACATAGCGTATTCATTGCCAGAATTTTTTTTCCGATTATCACAGGTGAAATAAATCTTGTTAATGTACCAAGGAAAGTTTTACTGAACAACTAAATCCAAATGTGCCGCCTTTGTACCGAAGCATATGAGCAAGCAAATATACAATTTATACACCACTTGGTCTCCACTCCGGTTAAATGTATGGACATTGGTCTATCGAAGTCGATTCGCACTTGCAGAAATGGTCTTCTGAATTGTACGCGGCCACCTGATAAGTTGTGCATTATCTACACAATTTTTTACAGCTTTTTTAGCCCTTATTTTTCGAATTGGTATCCAACTTACGTAACATTTGTAGTTGGTCTGACATACATGTGGTCTAGATGAACGTCTTGAAGTATTAGCGTTGTTAATCTCGATTATAGATTTTCGTTAATCTCTCGATCTCGGTAATGGTGCGAAAATATTTTCAATCTTCCTCCAACTCGTAAATTTTTGTGTTTATTCAGAAACTAATTTTAAGAAAGCAGTAAACGCAATTTTATGAGACGACATGAGTTAACGTTGTGCTTCAGAAAGTTCATTTCGTTAGTGGTAACTATCGTCAACTCCTTATCCTCTTGGCCTCTTCATGTTATTGTAGAATGGGAATATAATGGACATAATCCTTTGCGATTTTCGAAACGAGTCGTGGAACCAATCATTAGTATGGCTAGTATATAGCTGAAACAAAGAATTTTCCACTGATCAATATTCCTGTGGTTGGCGTAATTAATCAGGTTCGCTCCATCATAAGTTGTCAGCTATTGATTCTTCGGGCAATACACCGCGCGATGGACAGTCCGCTGGGTTATCCATAGATGGTAGGTGATACCGTTTACGCATATCGAGATATGGTGGCGTAATCGGGGATACCTTGGTTATTGCTTCTTTGTTGGAGTGAAGCATCACATGGGCTCGTGTCACACAATCCGTGTAGCTGAATAGAGGTATCATTTGCATGTCTGAATATACCGTGGAATTGAAATTCGATAAATGGTCATCCCAATTCAAATTGCTTGCGCATAGCAGCCGCTTAAATACCTTAACGATTTCTGTGATTAAGGCAAACCATTCCAGAGAATAAAAAATTCAATTTCTTTCTGAAAGTATAATTCGTTTGGACAACTTTTCAGTGTTTGGTGGATCTGACGTAAATGTGCACTCATCTAAAATTGGCTTCCCTATTACTCCTAACAACTTGAAGTTGTACCTTTGTTCTTCCGTTACTGATCATTAAGTTATTTAGCTTTAATGACATCCTAGCACCTATCATGAGGAGCAAATGGAAAAGTGTCTTGGTTTCGATTAGCTATTTCATTAAATGCTCGAGTTGCTAGAAAAGTTGCTGATACTAAACCGTAAGTAACAGTACGTAGACGATAGTAGCGGAATAGTTTTGAATGTTTTTTTCGGTAGACAATTTTTTTGAAATTTTGTCATCGTCAGATATGTTGATCTGTCGCTGCATTTATTGTGCTGTTTATTATCCTGAAATACGATTTTCAGGAAAACGCTGATTAATTTAGAATAGAGTCGGGTGGGTTGTAAGGCCAACTGTTATAAGCATTAATTTAATGAAACTTCGGTTGTTAGCTTCGCCGATCCATCAAAAACTACTCGCAGTAGTCAGTTTAGTCTATCGTAGTACACCGTGATGTGACAAATAATAACCTACATCCTTAATTTCATTATGAGGAATTTTTTCCGTCTGGTGCAGTATCTCATAGTCAGATATCAATTCTTTGTATAGTCTTGAAAACTCTAAATCATGAACAAAGCGACGTTATATATTACGTAGCCTTGTAATAACCATTATTGATGACTGAATCGGCTGACTCGGCAAACCTTTGAATATCAGGCGAACTTGAACTTATCTTGAAAAATGTTGTGCACACAAAGTTCCTTCCTAATTGACTATACAGTTCTCAAAATGTCTCCAAAGTTTTATCAAAATCAACTAGTTTGAGAGAATTTCTTGTGAACGTTGACACTGATTGTACCGTCAGTGCTTAGTTTTCCTTCCTTCCCGGCAACAACCCATCTCCACATTGTTTTTTGGAACATCAGCTGATTTGAACTGATCTTGATCTGACCTACTCCTAACATTTACAAATACAATCAGCTCTTATTAAAATGTCAATATTACTCGGCTTATAAAAATCAGAATCTGCCAACTTGATTCCTTGTCAGTGTCTTATTGTCGATTGGCAAGTGGAGGTAACTTACTAGAGTTTTGGTAACACTAAAACCGAATACTGTTGATTGTTCTATCCCTGCTTGATATTCGGCCATGCCATTTTTTGAGCTGCATTGAACCAGAACAAACATTGAACGCAGACTTGTGAACCAGAATCTAACAGGGCTCAACATTTGCGAAGATTTCCAGTGACATGGAGCACATTTACCACCGCTGTTGACAAAATTGAGTAAAGAGTCTTCCCGAATCGGTCCTGCCAGAATCTGTCATAATATCGTCCACATACATGACTACCTTCATAAGGCGAGCAGCTAATGGAAAAGTTTCTTGGTTTCGATAAGATATTTTATTTAATGATCGAGTTGCTAGAAAAGGTGGTAAAGCTAAACCGTAATTAATAGTGCGTGGACGATAATAGCGGATTGGGTTTGATTGGTTTTCACACCACACATTTGATACATGTTTCTATGTCTGCAGAAAAGGTAATACAATTTTAAGTACGAAAACGCAGGATAATTGAGAATCAACTCAATTGCGTTTTACGACCAACTGATAAGCAGTCATCCATCAAAAACTATTCTCAGTTTAATGGTCACACTAGCTTTTCGTAGTACGCCGTCGTGTGGCAAATAATAACCTCCATCATTAATTTCGTCGTAAAAGTTTTTTTCCATGTGAAGTAGTTTCTTAAAGCCATTCTTGGTATATCTTTGAAAACTCTAAATCATGAGAGTTAGCTGGCTCGACGAACCGTTTAATGGCAGGCGAATAAAGAACAGTTCTTCATGATTCTATATATACTATTCTTAGAAAAGTGTTGTTCACAAAATGTTTCTTCCGGAGTCAACATGGCCTGTGGTTGGCTAATTGACTTAAATTCTCAAAATTTCTTCAAGGTTTGATCAACATTAACGAGTTTGAGAGAAACTTTTGTGAACGTTGACATTTCTTAAATGCCGTCAGTGATTAATTCTCCTAGCGTGCCGACAACAGCCCAATATTATAAAGTAATCAGTTCCTTTTCAAATGTGCATATTACTCGGCTTATAAAATTTAGAATCCGTAATCTGGTTTGCTTGCCTGTAATTTATTGTCAATTGGCCTATCTCAACTGGAGGTAGCATACAGAGATTTCTGGTTATACTAAAACCTAGAGTTTAAATGTTGAATCAGATTTAATTGGCGTAATTTGAAGGGTTTCTTTGTCCTTTGTAAGGACAGCAATTGATTGATTTACCCCTTGATTGATATTCGGGCATGATATTTTTGACCTGCCTCCGTTTAATGCATATTTCGATGGCAAAGCTGGCCTGTGAACCAGAATCTTATAGGGTTTGGTATGTTAGAAGTCTTCTAAAGGCATCGAGCACGTTTATCTCCGCGGTTGGCAAAATTGTAAAGAGCACCACTTTATAAACAATGCATGTTTACTGTTTCTGCAACATTGGAGACTCCTTTGGCCGTGGGATATCCTCTCCGTGTAATAGTGTGTGAGGTTTTTGCTTGCACTAATAGCATCGATGCTTCGAATGACTTTTGAAAATTGAATGTTTCACACTTAAACAGTTCTAGCATCTTACACAGATACAAACCAATATCTGCGACAGTTAACATCGAGCTTGTTAAATTCCTTATTTTTTCTGAGTTTCCTTGATTAGCAGTAGCAATGTAACCCTTATAGAAATTGACCTGGTCGAGGTTGATGCTACCGATTCAAGTGTATGAATTCTCTTTGAATCTGTGTGTTTGGGATTTTCTAAGTCAGAAGCAATTTGCGCCCCCTTGAGGTTTAGATTTTTTGTCCAATGTGTTCAGTAAAATTAAGGTTAGCAATGGATTGCGCGGTTCCGCATTTTTCTCAAGAACCTTTAGTGGACCAATGGTTTCATATGAAATATCCATTAATTTTTTATGCTTGACACATTTGCCGTATGCGTTTGTGATTCCATAAAGGTTTTTATGAATTAACCGTTACTTTAATTTATTTAATGCATCGAGCAAATTAAAATGTTCATACCTGTTTATGTGTTGGATGGTTTCCACTTGGTAGTGGTCTTTGACGAGTACAAGACATAAGGGATTTACTCCACGATGTGGTGATTATTCGGAATGACGATGGTTAAAATTAACTTGCTGTCGTACACCGGTCGAGATATGCGATTCGAAGGACCATAAGATGGCAGCAATATACTTTCCGAGATAATATTTTCAAAAGGAAGCCGACTTGCAATGACGTCTTACCAGACGAGATGATAAGTGGTCGCATCTAATCGTAATTCTTTGGATGATTATGTAGATTGTCGGTGATACCGGTGATAGCGGTAACACAAGACCAATTGCTTTTCACCGAAATTTTATTAATGTTGATCAAAATCGGTTTACAAAATTGGAGTGCCTGATTCTATTGAACATAAAATTAAGCGCCAAAGAGTGAACACTTCAGTATATTTCTCGCAAAATTGGCGGTTGCAATTCTCTGATTGCACACATAATTCATCCAGTTTGTATTTAATTCATTTTGGTTGGATGAATTGTGCGAAGCTGTTAATCAAACATATGCAAGAATAACATCATCGGGCGAATACAGATTTTGGGTTCTCAGCTCCCATAATGCGACAATTATGTTTGTTCCGTAGCCATCAAACGCACCTCATCGGAGAAGATGAATTTCTTCGGAAAATCATCATTCACTTGTTGTTGCTCTATTATCCATTCTGTGAACGTTTAGTACTGGGCATGGTCTGCTCGCTTCAAATGTTGTGTCAACTAAATCTTGTAAGCATAAATGCAGATCTTTAATCAAAATTCGCTTCAAAATGCTTCGTGAAAGTCTCAATTGCTGAGAAAAATGGAGAATCGAGGTTTAAAGATCACTAATAAATTGCTGCAATAGTTTCATTCAATCGAGCTGCACGAGTCTCTACTACTGAACTAAACCAATCGGCTAAAATGTCTCGATAAGTCGGATCACTGTACGGCGAGAAGGTGAGCTATGGTGACCGAAAAATGCACGACATTTTCGAACCGTGTCTATTTCTATTTTTTTCGGATTTTTTTTAAATTTGGTGTAAAAAATCTATAAATTTAATTTATTTTGCATATCACGCCTGAAGTATATTGCAACCATATATAAGGATAAATTGCTTAAGATCAGAATTGTTGGTCATGATTCCAGAATAAGCCTCTATATGACTTAAGATGCATGGAACAGACTTTTGAGCTGGAAAGGTTATCTTTACGATTCTCGTCAATAATTTATAAATTTAATCAACCTTTCCTCGAAGCCTGGAGTACATTGATACAATCAAAATAAATTGCTTAAGATCAGGATTTTATAGTGATCATGCCAGAATGCGCTTTTGGTATAACTAAGTAGATGGATGGAATAAACTTATATGTACCAATTCTCGATAAGGATATCTCTACGATTTCCGTAAAAAATTTCTACATTTAATCGATTTTTCATATCAAACCTGAAGTACGTTGAAACCATAAGGGCAAATTGCTTAAGGTCAGGATCTTTTAATCATGACTTCAAAATAAGCTTCTGGTATGAGTTAGAAGATGGATGGACATATTTTTGCTCTGAAATTTTCGATGTGGTTTTCTCTAAATTTTGCTCAAATCTTTATGTGTTTATATTCTTCTGTACGTGTGTATATGTGACTGAACTCCACTTAAATGCCTGAACCGAATTTGATGAATATTTTTGATTGTGTTTGAGTGGGTCCCTGGATGGTTTAGATTCACAATTGGATCCGGTAGGTGGCCTTGAAATCTGGTTCTAGGCAATTTTTATTTTTGTTTTGATCCGATGTCAATCTTGAAGTTACTTGCGTCGTAGTTTGGCGTTGTATTTGACATTTCAATTTCTGTTGGTGTGTGTTTCGATATGTCATCGATAAAACATATTGAAATAACGTTTTCAATCATAAATGGTTCTTAAACACTTTGTACAAATGTGTAAGGTGCAGTGTTGAAACGAATATCTTACATGATCTTCCATGCATTTCAAATAAATACATGTACATTCAGTGATTCTATATAATTTACGGAGTGTTAAACAGCTGATCGAAAACAAACAACACATAAATATTTGTTTGTTCAACAAACTATAACATACATAAAATTCAAATAAGTTACTAATATTTATGTGCTGTGTGTCTATTAAAAGCCAAATGAGTCAGACATCGACTATTCGTCACATTTACAAATTATCATATTCGCTATGGACAAAGAATACCAACACTGCTATACATTGAAATACAAAGGTGAATCGGCCGATTTCTGCTGAGCGTCTGAAAAGTTGTACTGCCGCTATTTTTGAGTAAAATTAATTAGTAAGTTCTATTTTTGCTTCAAACCACATTATTTAGGTCAATTTTGAGTCAACGTTTAAGATTCAGGGCCAAGTGTATCATCAAATTGGTTCTTTAATTTCCATGCATGAGATGGTTGATTCAAAATTCTGTCAAATTTTCTTAATAGGCGATAAGGAGCAATAAATAAACACACGCTGCCAATGCAACCACATCGAGCAGATGGAGAAGCGATAACCTGTGGCGAGTTTGAAACTGTTTTTGAGAAAGCACAACCAGTTGGTTCAGTTGTTCAATACCGTTTCAAACAGACTGCAAAACGGCAACTATGAGGGCACGCAGGCTGATACAATACACCAAACGTTAATGAAGGTGTAGTTGTTATGGTTGGCGACACGGTGCAGACAATTAAAGACAGTCATCCTTCTTACTACGCTTTGCAATATTCATTGATATTTCGGGAAGTAGGAGATGGATATCATTTCAACAACAAACAAGAGAATCCAGCGACAAGTAGGATGTACCGATCGATCAGACATTTCCACACATACAATAACAGCAATATCATTTTTGCAATCAATTTATTGTTCTTACCATCAATCTCACGAAAAGTACCTCCTCTATCGCCAAAGTGCAAAATATCACCCGGCCATGACACGAAAATTGAACGGCGCAGGATGGAATTGGGCAATAGCAAATCACACAAAGACGAAACGAGTAGATTGAAATGTGAAACACAATGTCAAGTGTCACTCAGTATATAGTTTATCTAAAATTTGAATCTCGAAAAAACGTATGCTGAACCCGTTAATAGCAAGCCAACGCTTGGGCACGACAAAGTATGTCGGGTCCGCTAGTAATTTATAAATTTAATTTATTTTTGCATATCAAACCTGGAGTGCCTTGAAACCATAACGGAAAATGCTGATTGGCTATTTCTTAAGGAGTTTTAGCATTTAATATCTTGGGTGTGGGCAAATCTATTACAAGTTAGAGAATATGTTTGTGCATTTTAGTTGTCTTCTGTATATGACACTAATACTGCACGAGTACTTGTAGCACAATCCAATAAAAATGGTCCAGGCAATTTGTTACAAATTAATTACAAATTTGATACACAGTTAGAAAATTGTTTACAGATCACGTTATCGTTATTAGACAAAGCCACACCACACTTTTCGTATTTTTTTAATAGTTATTGTATCGTGCTGGGGATGGCACTGGAACTTTTTACAAATTAAATGCAACATATCGGCACAGTCAACCCCCAAAAACTACCCCTAAAGGTTGCAAATTTTTAGAAACTATATTTTTCGTCACACCACGACTTTTGCATTTTTGTTGTATAGTGCTGGGGGTCATACTGGAATTTTTTTTTTACAAATTAATTAGAATAAAATAGTATAAGTAAGCGCCAAGAAAACTATCCCAAATGGAAGCAACCGTTAAAAACATTGTGTCGTACTGGGGTGATACTAATATGTTTTTAAATAATTTTTTAATAAATAAATTTCAATATTTTGGAATAGTTCAGTTGTCAAAATCTGGCCGTAAAAAGTGAACCTCTTTAAAACAATATTTTTCTTTGCAAGTCATACCTATTTAATAGGTACATCTGAATTTATTACAACGGACCACCACACTCACAAAAGTCAATCAAATTGCATCGAATTCCTTTCCTGCTCAAGAAGTATGTATAAAATAGACAAAAGGCGTGGTGTGACTAAACATTTGGTTTAAAAAATTGCACCCCTTAGGGGTAAATTTTAGGGGGTTGAGCTATGCCAATATATTGTAATTAATTTGCAAAACATGCCAGTGCCATACCCAATACAATACAACAAAAATTAACAGAAATGCGATAAGCATGTTATAAAGAAAAATATGGTTTTTGAGGAATTGGACCCCTTAATGGTAGTTTTTTGGGGTTGAACTATGCCGATATGTTGTAATTAACTTGTAAAAAATTTTAGAACCACCCCCAGCACGATACAATAAATATTAACAAAAATACGAAAAGTGTGGTGTAGCTTTGTCTAATGCCCCCGCACACGAATTGTAAATTTTGTCTATCAAATTTGTAATTAATTTGAAAAAATTGCTACAAGTACTGGTGCAGCATTAGGGTCATCTTCTTTAGGTTTAAATATTAAAAATAACTCATATTGTTGTAAAGGGTGGTTAAATTTTAAGGGCCCATGTTGATTTTGAATAAAACACAAGTCATTTAGTAAATTATTGTCAATTCTTTTTATTATGATAATATGGTATGGTTCAATTATGTATGAACAAAATATCGGCCAAATGAGCGCCGCGAACTCGGCGGCACACCTCCACCCGATGGTCCAAATTTCCGATGACGCTTAGGCATAATTGAGGTTCTATGCCATTAATGTGCCGAATTATCTCTTCCTTTAGCTCTTGAATTGTAGCTGACTTATCGACGTACACCTTTTCTTTCAAATAACCCCAAAGAAAGCAGTCCAACGGTGTCAAATCACACGATCTTGGCGGCCAATTGACATCGTCACCACGTGAGATAACACGACCATTGAATTTGTCGCGCAAAAGAGCCATTGTTTCGTTAGCTGTGTGGCAAGTGGCACCGTCCTGTTGAAACCACATATCGTCCACATCCATATCTTCCAATTCGGGCCATAAAAAGTTCGTTATCATCTCACGATAGCGAACACCATTCACAGTAACTGCCTGACCGGCCTCATTTTGGAAAAAATACGGTCCGATGATGCCGCCAGCCCATAAACCGCACCAAACAGTCTCTCTTTGTGGGTGCATTGGTTTTTCGACAATCATTCTTGGATTATGATTTGCCCAAATGCGGCAACTCTGCTTATTGACAAATCCACTGAGGTGAAAATGTGCCTCATCACTGAAGATGATTTTCTTCGAAAATTGATCATCCACTGTTGCCATTTCTTGCCACCATTCTGATTATTGACGACGTTTGGAATGGTCAAGAGGCTTTAGTTCTTGAGACAATTGCACCTTATAAGCGTGTAAATGAAGGTCTTTATGCATAATGTTCATCAACGACGAGCGTGAGAGGAGTAATTGTTAGGCACGACGACGAGTTGAGGTGGACGGCTCTTCAGCCACACTCGCAAACAGCAGCAATATTTTCTGTTGTACGAGCTGTACGAGCATGCACTGGTGTTTTAAAATCTCCTACAGACCCGGTTTGCTCAAATTTTTGCACGATTTTTCCGATTGTACGCACATTTGGACGATTAAATTGACCGAAAAAATCACGAAGTGCACGATATGCATTTTGATTTGAACGCCCATTTTCATAATATGCCTGAATAACTTTAACGCGTTGCTCGATTGTGTATCTTTCCATGGTTCAAATTGAGTTAGTCTGAAATTGAGAAATGTCAAATTAAATGCAGAAAAAAACTTGACGTTTAGGTGTGGTTCACATTCAACGTCGGCCCTTAAAATTTAATCACCCTTTACAACACCACACATATAAATTGAGTTTTCACTCAATCTACTTTAATGTGAATTCTGAATAGAGTTGTGATGTGTATTACTTCTCAACGATATAAATTAATAATTTTTAATACAACAACAAAAATATTTTGGGGTGCGATTTACGTTTTTCTTGCAATTTGAATAATTTTTTCCGGATAGTATTGAAGTTTACATGAAGCACACCCAAATTGAAAAGGCTTTTTTCGAGCAGCTTCACATTCAAGTGGAAATCATGATTCAGTATATACACACCACACATATATTTATCTTTAACGAATCACAATCTGCCATAAATACCATCGAACGTTATTTTAACGCTTTTGATTTGTTTCCAAGATGGCAAGGTTACCAATTATTAACGATTCCTATAAAATGAACAAATAAACCACTCGCGTTCTATACTACAATCACTGAGTACCGTCTTTAATTTTAAAACCACATTTTTCTTCTTGCAAAGAATTCTTATGAAGTAAGAAATGTTTTAATCACAATTTCCTTTATTACGAATACAAAGCAACGGGATGTACGTTTGAATAAACAAAAAAAATTGTATCAAACCAAAATAGGCCAAGGTGAATTCATCGGTATTTTCGTCATTAATATTTTCCAAGAATGTAAACTCCATATATAACATTTCAAATAAGGATCCTATACCATTTCTCGGTATTCGTAATCAAAATAATTTCGTAGCAAAATTATATTTTATAGCCAGCTCTTATATACGTTTATTGTGCTGTAAGATTTTTCCATGAAAAACGTCACTGCGTTTTGATTGATCTAGCACCGTAAAGTACATTATGATGTGTTCAGGTATTACGAATTTAATTGGACTAAAGTAATAACGTGAAAATAAAAATTTATTGATTTTTGATAAAATTTATTTTAAACTGATATCAAAGTTACAGAAATAGATAATACAATTCCGCCTATATATACCGCACTCACAAGACGGAACTTCCTAGAAATTTCAGGCCATTGCAAACATCATATAAATTAGATTTAATGTCTTGCTTCACTTTAATATGTCAGTGCGAGGGTGTTGGAATTTTTTGTAGAATCAACATGTCATAACATTTTGATCGTAAATTTATTAAGGTCATACCCATTTCTTTTTTAAATATAATTAGTAAAATTTTGGATAATTATTGGGTTGGGGTATATAGTATTGTATTTTATGGTTTTAGTGTAAGAGAAAAAATTTGGGTATATTCGTATATATTTACCGACAATAGACCTTATTTAGAAAACTATTTGTTGAACGCCTCACTATTAATACAAAAATGACAAAAAGTGTATCACTCTGTTCCATTCTAAGTTCAGATATCATTCTGAATATTTAAATGTTTAGGAATTTTTAAAATTAAAAGTTTAGAGTATGAGACATCCTAGGCGATATTATTCTAAAAGCTGCGGTTTCCGAATAAAACCTTTCTACGTATTGTATACCCCAAACCACTTTTCCTCCTAATTAAAGAAAAATGTGATTGAACGTCTTACGGTTATCTGTCCTGTAAAAGACTAATGTCAAAAAATTTATAAAAACTTTTAAAAATTGCAATTATGAAATAGCATTATGGACATTAATAATTTTATTTAATTATCTCAGGAACTCTTAATTGAACCCATTGCAGCTATCGAAGAACGAGAACCAGAATGCCCGGAAATTCAGAAGCCTATTGTTAAAACAATTGACCAATAGGTGAGCTAAAAATAAATAAATGAAGGAAAACTGTAGAGTAAAAATTCTTAAGCCAAAACAAAATTTAGATTCGTAAATTGAATTTAGTTAAAAAACCTGAAGTTCATTGAATTTATTCTGCTGAAGAATTTGGCACAAATTAGTACACCGGCATCAAATGATAACGTAAAGGTTTTGATAAAGAAAGTCTTACTGAGTTACCATAACACTCAAGTCAAGAAGACAAAAATGGCAATGAAAACTCAAATGTCCTTAACACGTTGGCTTTGGTGAAACTAGAATATATCCGTTCGCATCCGTGAAAAGTTGTTTATATGATTGTCCCCGAGACAATATTTTTGGATAAAATGGCATGCCTGGAATAGAATGGTATAGTTTATTGTCTAGATTAGTATAGTTTTGGTAACTGCGGTCAAACGGCTCTAAAATTAGTCCTGAAAATTTGTTCAAATTGTAAATAATTGACAGAAAGATAAAAATTTGACACTTTCCATTCAAACCAACTCGAATATTTAACGGTGACAAGACAAATTTTATGTTTTTCTCGAAAATAAAAAACATACTTGCTAAAATTGGCGGTAAAAATCAGTATGATGTCAACATGATTAGTTCTTCAGCTGCGAGAGACATGGTATTCTCCAGGATAAAATTTCCGCACAAACGGTTTCCGGACAGTATTGGCGGTTGGATTACCAAACATTTCTTGTTTTAATACAACTGTAATAATTTAGATCTGTTCTTAACCAAAAATTATACAAAGTTGCCGGGTTTTTTGTTTATTTGTTTACGCACTTAACGCTCAAAATGAACATTTCTACTGTGTGTAAAAAGTAGTAAGACTTTTTAATTTAAATTTCGCGCGGAAAACCATTCGTCGAAACATTTTTTTTTATGGTGGTATGACCATCAGTGACATCTGTGCCAAATCTCACATCAAAATAGACATTAGTGTTTAGTATACGCTTGTCTTTCTGAAGTACAAAATTGCATTCGGCGATTTTTACAATGAATAAAATTATTCAACAAAGAAGTTCCATTAAATTTTGTGTGCGGAATCAATTTTGCGGAGCCGAAACGTTCAGAATGTTGCAAAAGGCCTTCGGTGATAATTGTATGTCGCGTGCAAGTGCTTTGATTGGTACAAATTGTTGAAAGAGGGTCGAGAACGTGTTGGCGACGAACCACGTCTAGGACGGCCATCAATATCAACTGATGATCAACACGTTAATAAAATCAAGGACATGTGCTCGAGAATCATCGATTAACAGTCAGAGACCTTACTGGCATCGTTCAAATATCGGAAAGAATTTTTTGGAAAACAGCGTCGCGTTGACGCCTGTGAAACAATGCTTTCCGACTACCAGGATGTCATGAAACGTATTATAACTGGCGATGAGTCTTGGCTCTATGCTTGCGACCCGTAAACAGACGACCAATAATCGGCCGAATATCGTGCCAAAGGTGAGCCGAAGCTGAAAAAATCACGTCAAAGCAAGTCAGTCAAAAATCAAGGTGATGTTGACAGTTTTCTTCGATTATCGAGGTGTGGTGCACTCCGGATTCCTTCCGACCGGCCAAACTGTAAACAAGGAATACTATTTGAGTGCCATGCGTCGTTTGCGCGAAGCTATTCGTAAAAAGTGGCCGGAATTATGGTCGACAACTCTTGGTGTTTGCACCACGATAATGCACCTTCTCATACTGCATTGGTTTTACGTGATTTTTTCGCCAAAATTTCCACCCATATCGTTCCGCCACCATCGTATTCTAGGCGAATCGTATTAAGCTCCGTGTGACTTCTGGCTGTTTAGCAAAATCAAACGACCGCTCCGGGGAAACCGTTTTAAGTCAATTAAAGAAATTGGAGGCTATTCCGGAAAATGACTTTAACAACAGTTTCGAGGATTGGAAAAAATGTTGGCACAAGTGTATTGAAGCCGGGGATTACTTTAAGGGGGACGAAATAATTTTGGAGAAATAAATAACGAATTTTAAAATTATGAACAAAGTCTTACTATGCTTTGCCCACAGTATTACATAACCAATTAACATGAGGGCCGAAGTGGACAAATAAATAAGGAATCTTATCAACGACGGTATTGTAAGGCCATCAAAAAGCCCTTATAACTCGCCATAGACTATAAAAGGGTGAATGTAGTCACCATTTCGGACGCCTATCCGATACCGGATATCTCCAACACCATTGCAAATCTCGGCAACTCCAGATTATTCACATCAATAGACCTAACTTTGGGATACCATGACATAAAAATGAAAGAAGAAGATATACCAAAGACGGCATTCTCGGCAATAAACGGAAAATATGAGTTCATGAGGCAATCATTTGGATTAAAGAACGCGCCCGTGGCTTTGCAGAGAATAATCAATGATATCGTATCGGAGTACATCGGGAATATATGTTATGTATACATTGACGACATAATAATATTTGAGGGAGTAGATGAAGATGAGCACTTGAGAAATGTCCAAAGAATTCTGGATAGATTATGAAAAGCCAACCTCCGCGTCAATTTAGACAAAACCGCATTTCTAAAAGAGGAAACGGAATTCTTGGGGTATATGATAACAAATAAGGGAATAAGAACGTATCCAAATAAAGTGATGGCTTTGCAAAAAAAACTCAAACCACCCGAGAATCTAAAAGAAGCGAAGCGCTTTCTTGTATTAACATCATACTACAGACGTTTCATTAAAGACTTCGCAAAAATCGCGAAACCTTTGACGAATCTAACAAGAAGGGAGAATCCACAAATATAATCTAGCCAGTCAACGAAAATAGATATAAATTTAAACAACGTCGAGCTGAAAGCATTTCAACATTTTAAGCTTCTACTATTTTTAGCAGAGTTACTAATATTTCCGGACTTCGACAAACCATTCATACTAATGACGGATGCATCGAACCACAGCATTGGAGCAGTACTCTCGCAAGGCGACATAGGCAATGATCAACCAATAACATACATATCTAGATCACTCAAGGAAAACTACGCTACTAACGAGAAGAAGATGTTAGCGATCGTTTGGGCTCTAGTTAACCTTAGAAAATATCTCTACGGTGCAAAGAAAATTAAGATTCTTACCGATCATCAACCCTTAACGTTTGCTCTCAGTAACAGAAACAATAACAGCAAACTAAAAAGTTGGAAAGCAAGATTGGAGGAGTACAACTATAAAATAGTGTACACGCTCGGAATCATGAACAAGGTAGCGTTATTAAGGCTGAATCAGGAAGTTTATTGTTTTGAGGAACCACACAGGGAATATTACATTTCATTGCCAGAGATAAATAAAGATCAACTGTTGCATCATCTGTAGAAGAAATTACAGCCAACATTAATTAAGGGGATTAAAATTCCCGAAGAACATATTCAAACCCTTCAGGAGATTTATCAAACTCATTTAAGCAACTACGAAATTAGAAGAACACAAAGAATGGTTGAAGATATCAGCGTTTTGTCCTTAAATACAGAATCATACAGGAAGAACACAAAAGTGCACACCGGAAACTTACATGTCGACCTAAATGACCTAAAAGGCGAGAAATTTATCACGTGTATAGATAAATTTTCGAAATTTGCGAAACTATTTCGTTTCGAGGGACAATATCGCCAAAATCCTACATTATTTCACAACCCCAGAATAATGGTAACGGACAATTAGACGAATTTCATTAGCCCTATAATATCAGATTACCTTAGAATACTGGACATTCAAAATTACCTAACACCTTCACAATAAAGCAAAATAACCGGAATAGTGGAACGGGTTCATTTCTCCATAACTGAGATGATCAGATCTCTGCAAAACGAATACAGTGATCTCACAATAAAATAATTGGCTAACATAGAAGTTGACAGATACAACACCTCAATACATTTTGTCATTGGAAAGAAACCAATTGACATATTTTTTGGACGGATTCAGCGGATCAACTATCAACACCTATTAGACTATAAGGAGAAAGTAAACGAGGACCCAGCTCAGCGAATCGAGCTTGAGGAGAAACGCAGAGAACTTGAAGAAAAACGCACCAAAAATATATGAAATCAGAAACCCGATTTACACATCTATTAAGCAAATTCAGGAAAAAACAAAACCGAAATTCCGAAAAGAAATTGTCAAAGAAATTGTCCTTGACAATAAGCTTACCGTGACGACGGTCTCCGAAAAAAGAATCCATAAAACTCACATCAAAAATTTACCAACCTAAGTCGTTTTACATAAATCTGTACATCATGTCTATGGACAATATCAACATCTTTGAGCATTGAGTATAAAAGACAGTGATTTAACCCTTATGATAGAGGTGTTTCAATCTCTGCACCGAATACGACGAATCTCTTCTACGTACTTCAGATTTAATAAAGACAACGAACAGACACGTTAAGTTTTACGGTAGAGCCTTCATCTTCCCTTTGGCGTATTACAAATAGCTACTGACTAACTACCGTATGCCTTTCATCCAGGCATAACATAAATTCTTTAATCTTTAAAATCTTTAAAATAGACTGAAGTCAATCGAACGTGATATTGTAAATGAGATAAGTCTAAAGTGATATGGACCGAGCATTCAGCGGAATCAGTCAATCCAGAATTATCCGAGTTTCAAAAATTTTTGAGTCGACCTATAGACACTTTAGAGACTTTAACATCTCCGTCAAAGTCAAAGCGATCAGCTTCCAAAGCCAGACGTAATGGGGCATGTCGCCTGTGAGCACGAACAAGCAGAAGTTGGAAGCCACGCTGAAACCGGTTTATCATTGCGCGATGTGTAACAACAAGGATTATTCTATTTTTCAATGTAAGGAGTTTCAAGGGTTGACAGGTAATAATCGAAAGGAATTTGCAAAACGCGCAAATCGCTGCTTCAATTGACTAAGCAGCATTCATTCGGTTTTTAGATGCACATATCCAAGCGATGAAGAAACCAGCATCTCGAAGAAACCTATCACTGCCATAACAACAGCATGTCAGCGATTCTCCCTACGTCTACAGTTGAAAAGGAAAAACGCTCGTATATCGATTAGTGGATTGAGTCATTCGAACGCAAGAACATCGAAAGACAAGGTGACGTTGAAGGTAAGACCCAATCATCATCCTGAATTCTTAATTGAAGCCCTTGTGATGCCAAAAATAACCAGCAAACTACCTCCGCAAAGCGTAAACAACAATATAAATACGTATGCTGGCATCAAATTAGCTGACCCCAAATATAACAAATCAGATAACATTGACCTACTCATTGGAGCTTATCATTTCTTCAGTATTCTCCGGAACGGGCATATTAGAACAAACACGAATGAACCGGTCTTTCAAAATACAATATTCGGATGGATAGTTTTAGGGTAACCCGGGTTTTCTAAAAATAGTAGCCTAGTTTCGATGATCAAGCCAGAAAGCGACACTATTAACGCCGAAAGAAGATTTATGCGAAAATCATTTTACAAAAAACGTAAAGAGGAAATCTGAAGGTCACGATATTATATCGCGACTTTATGGCAGAATATCAGCAATTGGACCGTATGACAGAAATATTTCCATCTAAGCCCACGGAAAATCAATTTAATTTAGCGCATCATGACATGCTCAAAACATCCAACAATGTCGGGGCTACTGTACAATCCAGTTTGTTTGCGATTATTCTGCGTTTTAGAGAACATAAAATAGTATTTTCTGGGATGTGGAGAAAATGTACCGGCAGGTAGCCATTGCGTCAGAGGATGCTCAATATCAAAAAATTGTTTGGCGGCCAAATATTTCGCAACCCTTAAAACATTTAAGGGACAATAACAACAGCTAACGACGGTCGCCTATGGTCTCGCTTCAGTCTCCTTTTTAGTCACCAGAGCGCTAAAACAAATCGCGGATGATAGTAAAAATTTAGCCTAAAATGCTTCTCAAGCTATAGCTAATGACATTTACGTGGATGACCTCATGACGAGAGCCGATAACGAGGACGAGGCACTGCAGCAACATGAAAAGACAGCAGATATTTTAAGTACCTATGGGTTCCATCTCAGGAAGTAAAAATCCAATAGTCAACGCATATTGCGTAACATTCCTCAGGAACTTCAAGAAGTAGAAGACAAGGAAATTCAGAACCATAATAAAGAGATCGTGAAATCTGTGAGAGTATTAGGGATCTTCTGGAACCCTAAAATCGATTGTTTTACCTTCAATGCTAAGCTCTATAACGAAATTCTCAAAACATACAGTTCTCTTCGAAGCCAGCTGACGCTTTGACCTTCTGAGTTAGGTATCTTCAGTAGTCATAACATTCAAAATATTTCCGCAGATGCTTTGGTGTGATAACCTGGAATGGGATGATCCTCTTCCAGCAGAGAAGGATATTGTATGGAATAAGTTACGATCAAATTTGTAAAATATTAATAAAATTTCCATTCCCAGATTCATTCACTCATCAGTTGGCTGCCGAATAGATATACGTGGCTTCTGCGATGCAAGCCAGTCGGTGTATGTTGCTGTGATATATTTCCGCATTGTCAACCCAAACGAAGAAACCTATGCAGCTCTGGTATCCTCCGAAACAAACAGCAAACTCTTTGTCGCCTTGAATTATGCTCAACTGTATACTGATACGTCTCACCAACGCTGTTGCCAAAAGGGAGCCAAAATAGAATCAACGATATATATACATGAACTGAGACACAAATCGTACCGGATTGGCTTGAAAGTTATCGGAAACGTTGGAGCACTTTTTTTGTACATTGTCGAGGAAAAATTAGCACCATGTTCCTTCAGCAGAAAATTCAGCCGATTGCGCATCTAGAGATTTGTCTGCCAGCGAACTCAAGTCTCACATACTTTGGTGGAATGGTCCAAGCTGGCTAAGTAAATCCATCGAATCATAGCCACCCCAATAAAACATTACGGCCAAACCATAGTAGAAAAGTCAACTAAGGCCATCCCTCTAATACACATTTGTGCCAAGTGAAATGACTGGTTTGATGAATTAAGCGTTAAATATTCATCATTCTGCAAGCTTCGAAGGATTATGGGTTATTTCATATGATTTGCCAACAACGCTAGAAATAACAAAGATACCAGAATGAGCGGGATTCATCTACTACGGGAAGAGTTGATTCATGTCGCGCATCTTATTTGTCAACACGTACAAAGCCAACATTACAAAGATGATACATTGGCACTTCAATCGACACGGGACATTAGCAAAACGAGTAGCCTTAGGTCATTAAATCCGTTCCTAGATGTGGTCGGGATACTTCGAGTTGGAGGCAGGTTGCAGAATAGTGTGGCTTCCTACTCCAGTCCCTCGCTTCTCCAGTCTATAGTCCGCCAAGAATATTGGATGCCAAATGAGAAAATTAAGGTGAAACAAATCGTAGAAGCCGTTGATGGGCAGTCTATCCAGTTCAAGAGTTGAATTGTTCCGGCCATTTCTGAAAACTGGTGTGGACTATGCAGGGTCAATTTCCATTCATTTAACAAGAGGACGGGATCAAAAAACCTATAAGGCGTACATATGCCTCTTTGTATGTCTAATTACGAAAGCAGTCCATTCGGAATTAGTGGGAGATCTATCCAGTGATGCATTCTTGGATGCCCTTAAAAGGTTCACTGCACGGCGTGGAATTTGTAGTGAAGTTCAAAGTGAGAGTGACAATGTGAGCAATTTTGTCGGTTCAGACAGAAGATAACGTGAAATATTTGCCAATTTAATCAAAATTTCCAATAAAATTACTGAATATTTTTCTAGATGTCGCATAACATGGATTTTAATTCCACCCAATTCTCCCCATTTTGGAGGATTATAGGAAGCTGCAATCAAGCATACACAATTTCAAATCAAAAGGACAGTTAGACGTAAATCTTGATTCTAGAAGAGATGGATACGCTGTGCGTTACCACCGATAATGAAGTCGGTCCACTTACGCCGGCACCTCATTGGGCATTCTTATACCAAAATTCCCAAAATTGACAATACTCACGTGAAAGAATCACACCTCAATCTTTGGCAGTTGGTGCAACAAATGGGACAACACTTCTGGCAGCAACGATCCAAATGGCAAACCACAAAATCGACAATTCAGTTGAATGACATCGTTATAGTCAACGATAACAATCTTCAAGTCCACCAGTGGCTCCTCGGCAAAGGCACAAAGCTCCATCCAGGCTCGGATGTAGTAACTCTTAAAACTCACGACAACGAAATCAAACGGCCAATACACAAACTCTGTCTACTACCAATTTCACGAGATGAGCCCACAAAATAAGGCACAATTAACAACAACCTCCATTTAATAAATACAGCAGATGATTTATCGATCGGTAACCACTTATCAGCATCATTGGGTTGCCCACAACATCATTGGTGTATCTCATCATCATCTGGATTATGTCAATATCAAAGAAGAAACATTTTTGAGCTTGTTACCTACATGGGAAACACGTACAGTTTTCTAACTTTTACTTTTGGTAGCATTCAACTACTTTTCAACTTGTGACTGTATCTCAACAATATCGACGTTTTGAGGGCTCTGCCTTAAGCTTTTTATAACACAGATGTTCATCCTAATTTCTTTCGGTACTAAAACAACTAAAGCATATTTTTGTTTGGCGGGCATAGTGACCTATCACACTGTGACCCATTACATATGTTTATCTCTGTCCAGTACTATATAAAGTCTTCTAAAAAGTTTTATATAATTTAAATCTGTGGTAAGAATGAAGCTGTCTATCTTAAAATGGTTCCATTTATCATTTATATTGTGAACAATTTGCTGATGGCTAACAGAAATAATAAATTTCAACATTGGTTTCATATTGTCTACATTATCTACATTGTCTATATAGCATTCTTTTAATTATCTACATACATTGTCTACACGTGTAGAATATTAATAAAGTACGCTATGTAGACATTATCAGTACTGATGGTGGAAATTACTTAAAAAATGATTTGACATGCTAAATTCCAGTGGCATCGATCCAATCCTGATATTCGCCGCGAAATCGCTATCATGGCTTTTGCTGGTTTCAAAATTTCCAAAATAATTAACTGAAATCAGAGGTATAAGTGAAAATAATTATTTTATTTTAAATTTGTTGAATCGTTAATTAAACCTATAAATTAAATTATTTTAGAAAATGAAATGTTGCTGAAGCTAAGAAGAAAGCGTTTTTGTTGTAATCGGAATATATTTTCGAAGTCGTATATCCGGAAGGCGGTTTTTAGTGAATAAATATTTTAGTTAAGTATAAGATTAATGTATAGCTGGTGCTGCAAGAACATCCATAATTATAGTTTTGCTATTTACACAACAATTCAAAAAAAATTAAATAAAAGCTTTCCTGTGCTTTCTCTTTGTGAATATCCTCATAAATGCTTTATATAATAATTTATATACCCGAAAAATTCTATAGAGCTACATAAAACGCTAAAAAAAGTCCATAAAGTACATTTATGGATACATACAACTAGATAGATGTACTCGAGTTATTTCTGTATCCATTTAACGTATTCTACAGATAAAAATTTGATATCTTATTTTGTCGAAGAAAGAAAACTTTTACGGTACATAGCTACTGTATATACCGAGTACTTTATATTTCTCTGCATTGAACTTTAACTTTTCGTATATTTCATATTCAAGTACACAATCTCTAATGTACAATTGAAAAATTATTATTATTACGATACATTTTTATTTGTATGTACTGTTCTATTGTTATATATACTCTTGGATATAATTTTAATCTCGAATTGAAGATAAATGGAAATATAATCCAAATTTTTATATAATCATATTATTATGCTACAGAAGATGATATGTATATACGTAAGTTAGATTTTAATGATGTTTTTCAATATACGAAATTACGAATATTGTAATATCGATTCAACTTGTGTTCCGGTGAAAACATTTTCAAGAGTAGATTTTCCTGATAAAGTCTTTGTTGAGAAAAGAAAATTGATGGTGCAAGCATCAAATAAATTTTCTGAAATAGATTATTTTATAACACGCTACATGTTTGCAGATTAAACAAGCTACAGCACAAATTAAAATTCATAGCCCATAATATTATAATAATTATATTCAATACTGCCAGTGGCATGGCATGAAACACATTAAAAGTAACTTAACCTAAGACCAAACGAATGCATAACAACAATAATTTAATTTCCCACTGAACCCAATTAGTACAACTAACTCAAACCAACCATAAACCACAAGTCCACAACCAAAACCATTCGCCATGAAGTAGAAATTTCGCACGAATTAAATTTTTTTCCAAACTCAACATAACACAAAAACTACTTTTTATATTAAAAAATAATACGGAAACCGTATTTTGTTAGTGTTTCAGTGTTAAACATTTAAATGTTCAAAAATATCCCGAAACAAAAATAAACACGAAAAGCGCGAAACAGAAAACTAACTTTAACTGAAAGTGTTAAAAATTTAACTTGAAAATAGTTTGAGGAAATCTTCTTTGAATATTAACCATACCATTATAAAATAGAAGAATGAAGACAAATTTGTAGTCGCTCACTATAATGTTTTTTCTTTATAGTCATTGGAGACACGAACCAAATATAAAATGAAAGCACATTGATAGCACATACAAATGGCTTAATAGTCATCACCGTAATTATAACACACACAAAAAAGTTTTAATACTTTGTGTTTGTCGTAACGGTTATGAGGAAAAATAATAAAATTACTTTAGCCTCGGTTTCATGCCAGCTCACAGCAATAATAACAACAACAAAATATAAAATCTATATAGAGAGGCGCGCACGCTGATGATAATAACATTATTGACGTGTTAATTTCCAAAAACAACCATAAAAAGGAAAAGCATCGCGAAACAAATATAAAATTTGTATATACACGACCTACCTAACTGGCAACGTAAACGGCATAAACACCGAAGGATTATGTATATTGTAGAACATCAGCTAAATCGAAACAGTAAAATGAAACCATAAATCAAAAATCATTTTATGTTTTAAGGTATGTCAAATTAGGGAAGAAATGCTTTTTATGTTCCAAAGTTTACCACATAAACTTTTATTAATATTAAAAGTGTAAAAATAAAAAGTTACGTTATGATAATATCTATAAGTTTTCAAACAATTCCCATAATATTTTATATATTTTTATAAGAGTAGGTATGTAAATATAGGCAAATCGGCAACGATCTGACTACAAAAGACAAACATTGGCGTTAATAAATTTTAATGAAATAAACTAAAATATTTTATGCAATTTTAAGCCCAATTTTTATAAGAAAGCACTGGGCGAGGGACGATCTGTCAGTTTCAAGATCAAGTCTAATTGGACTGAATGTACAAAAAGTGGAATGGAATTCACAACAGGAAGAAACTATTTAATTCCATTCGCCTTGTGAACGTATAAGTTGTAACACTTATTAGAAGACGTATAAGAAGTTAGCCCAACATTTTATCCCAGAAAAAAAGTTTAATCAGGCAACATTATTAAATAAACACCTCATTTACTCTTATGTGAAGTTATCCCAGCTCAGGAATTTATAAAATTTACTTGTATTTATTGAAATTTTTTACCCCAGCCCAGAAAATAAAAAAAAATCATTTCACTGTGAAATTTGTCATAGCCCAGAAATTTAAAAATATTACATTCTTAATGAGAAGTTCGGCCAGCGCAGTGATATAGCAAAACAAATTTTTCAAAGAAATAACAAAAACAACTCTGTCAATTAATTATCAATTGGAAATATATATTTATGGTAATGTACACGTCAATAAATACGAATTTTACAATGGACAAGCAAACATTTTATTTCAGTAAAAATTTCAAGAAGATCCGTATGTTACAACTTGCCGATATATGACTCTGGGCTAGGTGTTTCTAAACATTTTCGAGAAATAAATCAGTTTTTGTTCCTGTGTGCTAAACTAAAATTCTCTCGGATTAAGGCTATACAGATTTAAAATAAGCAAGCGAACGTCTTATTTAAGTAAAAATTTCAAGATGATCGGTATGTTGCAACTTGCCGAAATATGGCTCTGGGCTAGATATTTCTAAGCATTTTCGAGAAATAAATCAGTTTTTTCTTCCGGTGTGCCGAACATAAAATTCTCTCGGATTGAGGCTGTACAGATTTAGAATTCGCATGCAAACAGCTTATTTGAGTCAAAATTTCAAGATGATCGGTATGTTGCAACTTGCCGAAATACGGCTCTGGGCTAGGAATTTCTAAACATTTTCGAGAAATAAATCAGTTTTTGTTCCCGTGTGCCAAAACTAAAACTCTCTCGGATTGAGGCTATACAGATTTAGAATTCACATGCAAACAGATTATCTGAGTAAAAATTTCGAGATGATCGGTATGTTGCAACTTGCCGAAATACGGCTCTGGGCTAGAAATTTCTAAGCATTTTCGAGAAATAAATCAGGTTTTTCTTCCTGTGGATTGAGGCTGTACAGATTTTGAATTCACATGCAAACAACTTATCTGAGTAAAAATTTCGAGATGATCGGTATGTTGCAACTTGCCGAAATACGGCTCTGGGCTAAGAATTTCTAAACATTTTCGAGAAATAAATCAGTTTTTGTTCCCGTGTGCCAAAACTAAAACTCGCTCGGATTGAGGCTATACAGATTTAGAATTCACATGCAAACAGCTTGTCTGAGTAAAAATTTCGAGATGATTGGTCTGTGGCAACTTGCCGAAATACGGCTCTGGGCTAGAAATTTCTAAGCATTTTCGAGAAATAAATCAGATTTTTCTTCCTGTGGATTGAGGCTGTACAGATTTTGAATTCACATGCAAACAACTTATCTGAGTAAAAATTTCGAGATGATCGGTATGTTGCAACTTGCCGAAATACGGCTCTGGGCTAGGAATTTCTAAAAAATTTCGAGAAATAAATCAGTTTTTGTTCCCGTGTGCCAAAACTAAAACTCTCTCGGATTGAGGCTATACAGATTTAGAATTCACATGCAAACAGCTTATCTGAGTAAACATTTCGAGATGATCGGTTTGTTGCAACTTGCCGAAATACGGCTCTGCCGAACCTAAAATTTTCTCGGATTGAGGCTTTACAGATTTAGAATTCACATGCAAACAGCTTATTTGAGTAAACATTTCAATATGATCGGTATGTTGCAACTTGCCGAAATATGACTCTAGGCTAGGAATTTCTAAACATTTTCGAGAAATAAATCAGTTTTTGTTCCCGTGTGCCAAAACTAAAACTCTCTCGGATTGAGGCTATACAGATTTAGAATTCACATGCAAACAGATTATCTGAGTAAAAATTTCAATATGATCGGTATGTTGCAACTTGCCGAAATACGGCTCTGGGCTTGGTGTTTCTAAGCATTTTCGAGAAATAAATCAGGTTTTTCTTCCTGTGTGTCGAACCTAAAACTCTCTCGGATTGAAGCTACACAGATCTACAATGAGCATGCAAACAGCTTATTTGAGTAAAATTTCAAGATGTTCGGGATGTTGCAAGTTGCCGAAATATGGCTCTGAGCTTGGTATGTCTAAACATTTTCGAGAAATAAATCAGTTTTTATTTCCGTGTGCCGAAACTAAAATTCTCTCGGGTTAAGGCTGTACCGACTAAGAATGGGCATGCAAAGAGCTTATTTGAGTAAAAATTTCGAGATGATCGGTATGTTGCAACTTGCCGAAATACGGCTCTGGGCTAGACATTTTTAAACATTTTCGAGAAATAAATCAGTTTTTGGTCCTGTATGCCGAAACTAAAATTCTCTTTGGATTGAGACTATACAGATTTAGAATTAACATGCAAACAGCTTGTTTGAGTAAAAATTTCAAGATGATTGGTTCCGATTGATAATTAATTGACAGAGTTTTTTTTTTGTTATTTCGATGAAAGATTTGGTTTGCAATATTACTGGGCTGAGCTAACTTCTAATTAAGAATGTAATATTTTTAAATTTCTGGGCTAAGACAAATTTTATAGTGAAATAATTGTTTTTATTTTCTGGGCTGGGATAAATTCCAATAACTTATAATACAACTAAATTGTATAAATTCCTGTGCTCTAATTCTATAAATAGTAAGATAATTTTTAAACGTGTAAACGATAATTTATCTTGCCTTTTTACAATATTCGCACTCCAAGATAAAATTTAAAACTGTTATGATAAAACTTAACACACCCTTAACAGTTATGTTGATTCATATTTAGCCTTTGAGGGCCCATAACTACCGTTCCCATTTAAATTTCAATGATAATTTTATGGAAACAAGTTATTCTAAATATCATCTATCCATAAACAATAGTTCAAGTTGTTAAGGGTTGTGGTATGGGTAATTTTACAGGCGAAAATTTTATACAATAAATTATCTTACAAATTTTAAATCGTATTCTCGAAACATTTTTTTTACCCAAGATAAAAATATTGACATCAAGCGAACAAGATAACATTAAACGTCAAACGTCGTGTTAATAACTCAAAAAATACAATCTCTAGAAATGTAAATTCTTGCATATAGACTAAAGCCATCTAGAATCACACATAGCCGCAAAAATTATATTGAAAAATAGCCGGAGTCAGAAGTTATTTGAAATAAAAAACATGATACGGTTTGATAAACATATAAAACAAGTCAAATGTTTGAATAGAACATTATAACAGTCAAAAATTTCTTTACTTCGTATGGTAAAGCCGTATACAATTTAAGTCTTATTTACAATTCATCCGTTGAATTTTGATTAATATTGTATACGCTGAACCCTGTAAAGGTTATTCTTTATTCTAAGTACAAATTCATTCAAATCCAATCAAATCTGTGTTACGCAGAACTTAATTTCAGTGTATTTCATTGTTGAAGACGAATGGCCCTATTTACCACTTTCCACTCGTGCGAAGTAACAATATCTAAGTATAATAGTCGGATCTTGGAATCTGGAATATTTTCTGTAATCCGGAAATTGCAGTACTATGGAGAATTTCGAGTAAACTACAAAAAACTATGCGTTTTGAACACCGAGGGTTAACTATTTCTTTAGAAATCGATTTTATGAAATAGGCATCGTGTTTGACCTTAGTGCTAGTTTAAAGTTAGTTTTATTGCATAACATAATTAAATTTTGTACTCATTCATTATTGTTCTAAATTTGTCCTAGTTATCAATTTCTCAAACATGGGCTTTACTATTTAGTCTAGAATTAAATCATTGTAAGATCTTAAAGATTGTTGCGAGCTACTAATGCCTCTAAATGAAATATTAAACATTTTCACTTTCTCAAAATTTTTAACTAATTTAGATTTGCTATAGGCCGTCGTATTTATTGTACTCATTGGTTTTCTGAATTGTGTGCAAGTGTGTGTAATGATCAAGTGAAATATTACGAGTGCACAACAAGTTGAAAGCTTTGCTTGATATGTGGAGAACTGATCCATTAGATGTTGTCAAATTAGATACATGAAACACTTGACTTTTATATTTATACATTGAGCAACTAAAATGGCTTTTGCAGAAATTCACAGACCATCTTGTTTGAGGATATTCTACTTCTTAAGTCTCCTTAAGATGATCAAGTAAAATATTCCAATGTTTGACTTTACTGAAAGAAAATTTTAATTCCACCGATAACAGTCCATTTTTATAAGTTCACAAATTTACATTCTAAATCGAAATAATTTTATTACTTTTTAAAATATCAAAAACTCCAATTAATTATTAATAATATCCAAACGACAGCCTTTTATACATTCATTCATTTGCTTGATTATTCCACGATAAATTATTTGTGATACTTTTTGACATACATTTATCTTGCCACTTTACATTTTATCTTGAAAAAAATTTAGAGAATGCGAACTTACTAAAACTTCACGCAATTTATCTTGGTTTTTAGAGAATTAGGGTACTGGGCTGGGATAACTTCACATAAGAGTAAATGAGGTTTTATTTTAATAGTATTGCCTGATTAAATTTATTTCCTGGGATAAAATTCCGGGCTAACTTCTTATACGTTATTAGATTGGGAGTTCAATATTATTTAGTGGTCAAAATTTTTTTATGAAAAATAGTATTATTTAAAAAAAATTAAATTCAAAAGCGAACAATGATGATAAAAAAGCTAAAATTAGTGAATAAAGTACACTGCGCCAAAAGATGACCAGAAATTGTATTCGAAAAATACTCAGATTTACACGCTTGTATCTTGGTGAAATAACACCTTTCAAAAAAAAATATTTGGTTCAGTAAACTTTATCTTCTTTTCGATACTAAAACCGTTTTATTTTATGACTTTTTTGATTAATTAAAAGTAGTCTAAAAGAAAAAAATATGCTGCTGTTTGAGATTGTAATGGGCTTGCTCGATATTTCATTCCCATATCCAATTTAGCCATTTTATAGTGAACTCAGAAACCTGGAAAATGATGCTGTGAAAATTTCTGTACGACGACTTCTTGTCGAATTGTTGAAATCTTAGCGAAAAACGTATCAAAAAGCGTATATACGTTAATAATTACATTTTTTGCAAACTAAACACTCTACACGATAAAATTTTACGTCATTTTGTGAAAAACAATAATTTAATTTATCGCAAAGTTATTTAAAGATTCAAGCGAGATGAACCGAAAAAAACAATTACTCGCTCGTGCTACAAAAATTGGAAGCCGTAACTTATCGTGAAATTAGGCTAATCTTTGATATTAGTGTACCTGTTATGAACCAATCTTGTTATCAATATTTTTTTTAACATTCAGTATGAGTCGGCGTGCAGGATCTGGTCGATCAAGAAAAACTACACCAATATCGAGCTATCGCACGTAATGTTGCGGAAAACAGGACAAGCAGTGCTCAAGAAATTAAAAGACAAACCCAGATACCAAAACAGGTGATAATAAATCGATTGAAAGTTTATCAGCTAAGATCACGTCGACCTATTTTGCTAGTAAAATGTATCCAAAGTAATCCAAAAAATACAGTACAACTAATCCAAAAAATATTACAACAAACTTATTGTAATAGTATTGGTGTAAGTAAACATTCAGGCGAATTTATATTTAGAGGAGTTTAGATTTTTTAATTGGCCTTAGATACATTCCAAAGTCATTCTAAGTATTTTCTAAGCACTTACCATAAACTTCAGTGACATTAGTAGGCTGTTTAAATCAAAAACAGTGTCCCCAGTAAACTATGTGGCTTTTTAATGCGTCTGACAGGGTGTTCCATGAGATTTAAAAATATAATTTTTTAACGGGCCTTAGGTACATTACACAGTTATTCTCAGTACTTTATAAGGATTCAGCATGAACTTCAGTAACATTGGTAGACTGTTTATATTCAAAAGAGTGTTCCAAGTAAGTTATATGAGATTCTAATGGGTCTGACAGGGTGCTTCATGAGATTTAAAAATGTAACTTTTTTAATATGCCTTAGGTACATTCAAAAGTCTTTCTATGTATTTTTTAAGCATTTACCATAAAATTGTCAGTGATACTGGTGAACTACTGAAACAAAAAAGAGTATTCCTAGCACGTTATATGATTTTCTAATGGATATGACAAGGTGTCCCAAGAGATTCAAAAATTTGATTTTTTCAATGGGCCATAGGTACATTCCAAAGTCATTCTAATTATTTAGCGTGAACTTTAGTGATATTAGTGAACTTTAGTGGTCTAAGTACCAAAAGGAGTGTCCCAGCACTATCTAATATTTTTATTTATCTATAAATCAATTAAATATTATTACGAACAGTAATTTATATTTATATATTATCATGAGTTTGCTGAAAAGGGTTTTCAAGTACCAGGAATCGATTGCGATGGATCTTGGTTTCGGGAAAAGTCGTTTAAGGGGTCCTCCGGGGCCGCCCGGGTTATATTTAATTTATTTCTGGGTTTTTTTGATTTCGGGAAATGTCGTTTGGTGCTCCGTAGAGGCTAGGTTTTATTTCTTACTATTTTACTCAACCCGGACAACTTTGATGAAAATTACTGAAATTGAATTTTCAAATACTAGTAATCGATTGTGATGGATCATAGTTTCGGGCAAAATCGGTTAGAAGATATCCGTGAAATTTTTTATTTTTTTTAAACCTGATGACATTGATAAAAATAGCCGAAAGGAGACTTGCGATTATTAAAAATCGATTGCGATGTGTCCCGATTTCGAGAAGAGTTGTTGAGGTGGTTCTTCGAGAGGTTAATGTTCGTTTCTTTTAATTTATAACTTAATCCAGACGATGTTTAGAAACTAGTTAGCAAATAATGCTTAGAAAAAACATAAAAAAATTTGGAATGTCCCTAAAGGCTCCATAGAAAACCATATTTTTAAATCTCATGGAACACCCTGACACACCCAATAAAAAGTCATATATTTGACAAGGCACGATCTATTGAATTTAAACATCTCTTTGTCTCAGTAGTCCACCAGTATCACTGAAGTTCATGCAAGATGGTTAAAAAAATACTTGAATGATGTTGGAATGTACCTATGGCTCATTAAAAAATCACATTTTTAAATCTGATGGAACACCCTGTCAGACCCATTAGGAAATCATAGAACTTGCTTGGGACACTCTTTCTAGTTTCAGTAGTTCACCAGTGGAGTTTTTTATGCTAAATGCTAATAAACTTAGAATAAGTTTGGAATGTACCTAAGGCCAATTAAAAAATCACATCTCCCCTAAATATAAATTCGCCTAAATGTTTACTTACACCAATACTATTACAAAAAGTTAGTTGTGTTGTTGTATTTTTCGGATTAGTTTGAATACATTTCACTAGCATGACCTGTTCAGAGTTCTGTATCTGAATGATCATCGCCACGAAAAAATTATGCGTTGCAGTATATAGAAACTGGACTCAGAGGGACTGGTGTAATCTCCTTTTTCGGATGACTCGCGTTTCAATTTGTATGCATCATACGGCCGATGCAGAGTTTGGCGTCACCAGGACAAAGTTAAACCCTAATTGTGTGATGCAAGTCATAGCATTTCATGGATGTTCGTTAATGGTTTGGGCGGATATTTCGTGGAAATACAAGACAGATTTGGTGTTAATACCACATCCAATTTTAACAGCAACACGATATGTGAAAGAAATGTTAAGACCATACATGCTATCCATCAAAAGATAAATTGGGCGTGGCTTTTTATACGCATGATATTCCTCGGTCACGCACATACTTATTTTTGCACCAGCACCACATTAATTTATCAAACCATCCTACGTGGAGTACAGATTTAAACTCTATAGAGCACGTCTGTTTATTGTTACAACGGCGTATAAGAGAACGGAAAAGGCAACCAACAAATTTGTAGGAATTCCAAAATGAATGAATGGTAACAAATCACCATGCTATAAACACTAGCCGGCATTATTTTGCAACGCGATTTTGAAAATTCCATTTTGTTCGTAGTTTTTAGTTCTATTACGTTTGAATAAGCCTATTAAAGTTAGCAGAAAGTTTCCAGCCGAAAGTGAAAAAATTATGTCTCGACTATTTCAGCCCAAAGATAAAAAACAACTAAAATTTGTAAAAACTTAACGATTAAAGCTTTATATCTGGTGAAGCTCTTATTTGAATCGGTTTGTCGATGGTTGTTACTGGAAAGTTTTCCAGCTCAATTTTCATGTTGGGAGTCCCGGAAAATTGGGGGAGCGAAATGCACCTGCAAACTTCAAAAAATTGTAAAAATTTATCGTTTAAAATGTTATGTCTGGAAAAGGTCTAATTTGAATCAGTTTGACGATGGTTATCACTGGAAAGTTTTCTTGGCCAAGTTTCATGTTGGTAGTCCGGGAAAATTGGGCAGAGTGAAGTTGGCACATGTATTTCAAAACTTCACAGGGTAGTAAAGTCTAGCACAAAATTTATTTAATCGCGCAAACATGATTAGCCATTTGAAAACTTGGAATACAAATAGTCATAATCTAGACCTCGAGATATTAATTTTTTTAAGAAAATCGTAAATTTTTATATCCTATCCTAATAAATGGAATTAGTTCACAAACACAACATTTCACCTAAATGACATTCTTGTTTAACAAATATAATCAATTTTTGCTTGTTTTTGTTGGTTTAGAATTAAGTTAGGTCGTCAAACGCGTCATAGGTTTTTGATAGGTCTGATGCGGTTATAGGGTTGTTATTTTATTTTCCTCATATTTCTTCGATAAAATCGTTTGTTGTTTAAGATTTTTCCAGATAGACATCAATCTGACTAAGTTAGTTCGATTGCACATGGTTGGTGTCTATTATTCAAAATTTCAATTTACGAAAAACATTGAGAAAATCAAATCTTCACTCCTACGAGTATAACCTCATCAGACCCACATAAACCTATAATCAAAATCTGCAAATGTTCATGGCCATCGAAATGGCGAACTACGAACGAAAAAACATGGGGAAAATTAAATTTTTACTCATAATATTCCAGCCAAATTTTGAATTTAAATTTTGATTAATATTTTATAGAGTTTTCATAGTGAGACAGACACAGGTTATTTGGCAAAATCTTGAAAGGTGAATCGTCGAAAAACCGGAAAATAGAACATTTCACCAATATAACCCCATCAAACCCACTCCAAATATATACGGTAACCAAATTCTACTTAGAGTCATGGTTCGTCAAGTTACCAATAGATTACTTATCCTAAGCGAGAAAATGATTTAAACTAGATAAATTACTAGATGATCTCTGAATCAGTTGTAATATGAATAAATACAAAGCCAACAAATGTATTGACATTGAAAGACGACCCTTATAGATGCTACATCCCAAAAGCTTATATCCACGTAAAGGAGGATGTAGTGACTACTATGCAAATTCAACATAAAATAATTCAAAGAAAACATGATATGCGAGCACCCACACGGAAGTAATAAAATCATGGGATAGAGTAGCCAGAACACTCAAAGACATTTTATGAACAGAGATCAGAACGAGTGAATTTCACCAATATGTACAATAGTTGATTTCGATTGATCGCCTCTATGTTAACTGCCGAATTCGTGGCAAAGGACCTTCAAAGACATATTTATATTTGTTAATCTGCTTCGTGACTGAAACAGTTCATCTAGAGTTGGCCTCTGTTTAAAACGCTTACGACAACCAAATGAAGATTCAGCCATTCACCTATCAATTTGTTGGGCTTCAGAAGGTAGGAGTGAAACTGATTAAATTCAATCTGCGAAGTTCACATGTAAACTGCAACTAGTCATGTTGATCAAACAAGCAGAGGCTGTCCTAAATTTTTGGCCGATAAGATCACTTACAAACAGTTGTGATGGCACCGATTGTCTAACTCCGGAGCACTTAATTGGGCGACCGCTAAATGGTTTACCAATTCCTTATCTAACAGATCAAGACCACCGGTAGACACTTGGAAGCCAATTGAGTTTTACCACAAATTTTTTTGGAGCCACTATTAACGGAATATTTTTGATATCTCCAGCGCCGAACGAAATGAAAAAATGAAAACAGCATTTAACCTTTGCAAAGTTCGTAGTCCCTGTATAGGCATAGTTATAACGAAGAAGTTTCTCCAAACATCCTGAAGCAATGACACGCTATATACATAGTAATCTATACCAACAGCGGTCCCGCAATGACTAGTTCGAACAAAAATAGTTGACTCGCACCACTAGAAGCACTCTAGCAGAATATATCCGTGCCAGGAAAGCCACTACTAAATACTTTCGACAAATAAGTACGATCTTATGATCCTATGAGAGTACAGCCATCAAAAACGGGAATGGAACGCTTAGAACGAATGCGGCTGATGTTCTCTCAGTATACAGACCTACTTTTAAAAACTGTTAAATCGGAATGACGTAGTGATTCCCATTAGAGCAAGAGCATATCCAGGTAAAGAGATTTTTGCAGAAAAACTCACAGTTTAGGAAATAGACATAGTTATTAGTAGATTAAAAAATGAAAAGGTCTCAATGGAATCCCCGCAGAATTGATTAAGCTCGAATGCGCTACTCTTGCATAAAATCTATATTTGGGACCAAGGAGAGCTGACGGAGAACAGAAAGATCTCATATGTTCGCTGCCAGACTCATTCCTTTCGCCAGAAACATCAATGGTGATTTTCAATGTGGTTTTCGACCCAACTGACAGATCACTGTCCAATATTTCCCATGTGCAGTATTTTGGAAATATGTTGGGAGTACAACATAACCATACCTAAACTATCTAAGAGAGAAATACTAGAGTCGTAATTGAAGGAACTATATCAGACACCTTTGAAATAACATCTACATCTAGTGTTCGACGGGGAGATCCACTCGTTCGTGTGCTTTTCAATTTGGCGCTGGAGTACGTAGTGAGGAAAAGCGACATTGAAATTTCGCGATGTATATTTAATAAATCAGGCCAAATTCTTGGATATGCAGGTTAAATGTTGCTTCTTAGCCGACTTGTGTTGAAGGTGATCAGTAGCAAAACAAAATTTTTAGCAATACCTAGGAAGTTTCGTATTTCAAATACATTATAGTTTTGATAGCGCTGAAAATTTTAAAAACTGCGGGTAACACTGTGGACGACGAGTTTTCTATGTCCAAACAAGATTATTGCGATCACAACATCTATCGCAATCGTACAAGCTTGCGCTTTATAAAACACTCTTAAAACCTGTGCTGGCATTCGGAAACAAAAGCTAGACCCTGACCTCTAACGATTTTAGACTGTATTCTACCTTCGAAAGGAACGTCATTCGTTACATCTTTGGTCCAATTAAAATTGTAAACAAGGAATATCGGATTCGTAAGAACCACGATAAAGCAACTTCTCGGGGGTAGCGGTATCATCAGATCCATCAAATGCAATCAATCCAAATGACTCGGCCACATTGCAAGGTCTACGTATTATACGATGTCGAAACTGGAATGCGGGAGCGATGGATCGGAACGAATGGAGGACCAAACTAGAGAGAAAGAGAGATAGAGAGAGTATGTTCGAACATCTATCACCAGGTAATGAAGCCGTCTCATTCACCACTAAAACTCTCACTAGTATTACAAAATGCAAATAAATTAAAAACGCCTTACAGTGTTGACACATCACTTGTGTTGACATTTTGGTTGGCTATAAATTAATTAAAATACATTTTTAATGTGATTGGCAAATTTGTAAATCGTATTCAGCTTTATTATTTAAATTGCTGGATATGATGTCCTTTTGTTAAATTATATTTAATTATATATTGAAGTAGTACAACAACACACAAATGTGTGCTTCAGCATATTATATTCACAAAGGAATTTCGCAGCAATATAAACTGCAATGTAATATGGTGTTAAATTGTTATTCTACAACCAAAATTTAAGGAATAATCATATCATATTCAAATCTAAACAAAATACCCTCGAGCACAGCAAAGTAAAATTTCAATTTTGTTGTTCATGTATGATCCTTGATTCACATAAAAAAGGATTGATAAAATTATATAACTTCGGGTTAAAAGGACATTTTATTTTATTGTTGTACTGTAATTTAAATTTTTATCCCTAATCAATCTTAAAAAAAAATTTGGCTCGTTTCATCCAACCCATTTGGATATATAGGTCATAAAGCTTTGTATAAATCGCACATTTTTTTAATCGCATCGATCACTCAGCAGTTAAAAATTGTTCAACAAAGCTAAGTACTCGTGCACATAACACAAAAAGTTACTTTAAAGTGGTTTTTAGTGGAATTCATATCTATCTCCCTCATACATTTATATACTTGTAGTTGTAAACAACACATTATGGAATAAGTTTTACAAAACTTTAAAAACTTACACAAAAGTTAATTAGTGCAAAACTTATTTTGTTTCAATTTAAAAACTTTTCATCTTGTTTATATTTATACGAGTACATCGTTTTTCCGTTTGTTGCCTAAGAAAACTGAAATGTTCTAGATAAACCAAGATTATTATATTTTGCTTTATATAAACAGACAGAAATATATAGTCTTAGACCACACATACCTTTAACAATAAACATACACACAGACACATCTACAAAACAAAGTTACATTTTAGGAATTAATTATTTAAAAATTAAATATTTACTTTACATTAAATAGTTTAAAAAAATTAAAATCGATCGATTCGAGTATAACTCTGGATAGACGAGAGCATATCAAAATCTGTTAAATACTCAACTTGTTGATCTGAATTTGTTTTTAAATCCGTATACAGCTACGAGTGTATATAAAGCTTTGTGTAACAAAAATTCTCCATTACATAGCCATCCGTAAATCTTTAGTTTCAAATAAAACAGGAAAAGTAATAACATCATCGCTCATCTTCTCCGCAGATTTTTCTTACCCCGATATGTATTTTATGCGAGCATACAATTAGGGCGACGACGTAAAGTAGAACGATGTATAATTTTCAAGGATTACGAGTACACGGATTTTGTTGTTGTCATTCTCATGTACACGAGAAATTATATAAAGCGGGAGCAATACAAACAAAAACGAATAAACGGAAAAAGCTTTCATCTCTGTAACTTTATATACGGATATTTGCTATATATCTGCATATCTACTTCGAACAACTAGCTGGTAAAACATATAGAGAACAAAATGTGTGTGTGTTTATTAACAGCAACAAAGGAATAGAAAGGAGGAAAAGCTTTAATAATCTGCTTAAAGTGTACAGAGCTTTTAGTGATTTTGTAATTTTTTTTTATACTCTTATTATGCCTTATACATGGAGTAGATAACAGTTTAATGCGAAGTATTCTTACAGGGATTCGGCACAGCTTTAATTGGACTACATACTACATGCACAAAGTGTGATAAGATTATTTTACAATTGTCATAGAATATTGGTACACGGTACTGTGATTAGTCCCTATATGTGATAAATGTGTGGTCGCGATAATATGAAGTTTTATTTATTAGTGAAACGGCATGAAGTAATCCGCTGCAAGTGAAACTCATACCTGGAAGTATTTTGTGCCATTCAGTATAAACATTTTAAAATTGATAATTCATTTTGTATGCTGTACATGCAGTCGATATTCCTTTCAAACTAGTTTGTCGGGTCTAACCCTCTCAATGGCTTCACGTAGGTCTTATGATTAAATAAGGTATCTTGTCGTATTGTGGTCAACACCCGACTTTCTTGTGAAATTTAATGCTAAAGAGCTCATCTGTCAAAATTATATTCATCATTCAAAGACGCGATATATTTTGTTGTTTCTTTTGTTCTCGTTAACTACGGAGAAAAAAAATTTAATATATTCCGGTTAGTTGGTTCCAAAAATCACATGTTCATAATCTCAAACGGATCTAATTTTCTGTAAAATAACACAAAACGTGTTCGAAAACCAAGTTTTTTTTAAATAAAACGAAAACTTAGTCGGTTACACTGTAAACACGTATTTTTTAATGAGACAAATAAATAAAATCTGAAAGAGATGAGAAGTGCTGTTCCTTTCTAAACAATTATCCGTTTTCGAAATTTTTCAAATTATAAAAATTATATTTATAAAAAAAATTGTTAAAAATCCATGTAAGACTAAATTTATTACAATGAGTAATTTCTTCTAACTTCCTTTACCTTTAGATTACAGCTGTTTAACTATCTTAAATTTTGACCATTAACAAAAGAGTACCAAGGATTATTCTAAGTTGTGACAAACAAGAAAAAAAGCGATAGTATTCAACATGTCCATTTGCATGTCCCTGCGGTTTCCCAAATTTTCCATTTTTATTTAAATTCTTATGCCATGCCGATTTGATCTGTTTGAGTAATTTATATTTCGATAAATAACGACTAATTTCGACTAGAGGTTACAATAGTCCCATTTACTAAGTATGAAACTGTCCATATTCGATGACTCAGCGGTCTCCTCAATTTTCAATTTTTTATTTAATTTGTATGGCGTACCGATTTTACCTGTTTGAGTAGTTTATATGTCAAGTATGGTTATGAGGGTCACAGAGATTCTTCTAACACGTCATTAGGAGGTTACAAAAGCTCTATGTGCTAAGTAATGAACTGTCTTTATGTCATGTCTCTGCGGCCTCCCCCAGCTTTCAATTGTAACGGGTGTTTTTTTAGGAGGTTTGTTTTTCCGATAGATGTCGTTTTATTTTATGACAGTTGTTTTGACAGCTCAAAGTGGCATTTCTACTCAGTATTGTTTGGCAAATCATTATGAATAGGTTAACTCCAGAACAACGTTTTCAAATCGTGGAAATTTATTTTCAAAATCAGTGTTCAATTAAAAATGTTTATAGAGCACTTCGTGAATTTTATGGTGCACATAATCGTCCGTCAGAGACCACCATAAAGAACGTAATTACCAAATTTCGGTCTACATTCACTCTTTTGGATGCCAAGCCACCGACAAGAATGAGAAGAGTTCGTACAGAAGAAAATATTGCTGTCGTTGAGGCCAGTGTCGAAGAAAACGACAATTTATCGATTCGTCGTCGTGCTCAGCAAATTGGACTTTGTCCATCGACTTTATGGAAAATTTTACGTAAAGATTTGGGTTTGGTGCCATACAAAATTCAATGTGGTGCGGTCTATGGGCTGGTGGGATCATCGGTCCATATTTCTTTAAAAATGAGGAAGGACGACGCGTTACCGTGAATGGAAATCGATACAGAACCATGTTAAATGAGTTTTTGTTGTCAAATCTTGAAGATATGGATATGAATGAAATGTGGTTTCAACAAGATGGTGCCACTTGCCATACAGCACGTGAAACAATCGACTTATTGAAAGAAACTTTCAACGACAACATTATTTCGAGAAATGGTCCGGTGAATTGGCCTCCGCGTTCGTGCGATTTGACGCCACTCGATTACTTTTTGTGGGGATACGTGAAGTCATTGGTTTATGTGGATAAACCTCAATCGATTGACGCTTTGGAAACCAATATTCAACGTGTCATTGCTGACATACGCCCTCAAATGCTTGAAAAAGTGCTGGAAAATTGGACCTCCAGAATGACATTTGTGAAAAATAGTCGTGGTAGCCATATGCCAGAAATTGTGTTTAAATGTTAAATGCCAAAAAATTATCTACCAAATAAAAAAAAATTTTGGTCACTTCATAATTTTATATGTGTTTTATTCAAAAAAAAAATCGGCAACCTCTTAAAAAAACACCCTTTATAATTTTTATTTAATTTGTACGGCATACCGATTTTACTTTTTTACCGGTTGTTTCCGTTTTATTTTTAAATAAACTTGGTGCTATATGCCATGTACCAGCGGTCTCCCCAATTTTCAATTTTTCATTTAATTTGTATGGCACAATGATTTCACTTGTTTGAGTAGTTTATATGTCCACTAAGATTATGAGGATCACAGGGATTCTTCTAAGACGTCATCAGACGGTTCTGTAGCCCATGCACTAAGTAATAAACAGTCTTTTTGTCCCAATGGTTTCCACAATTTAATTTTTTTTATTTAATTTGTATTGCATAACGCTTTCATCTGTTTGAGTAGTTTATATGTCGACTAAGTTTACGAGGCTCATAGAGATTCTTCTAAGACGTCATCCGGAGATTACAATAGCTCCATGTACTAAGTAATTAATAGTCTATATGTTATGTACCAGCAGTCTCCCCAATTTTTAATTTTTTATTTAATTTGTCTGGCATTCCGATTTCACCAGTTTGAGTAGTTTAAATATCGACTAAGTTTAGGTGGACCACAGGGATTGTTCTATGACGTCATCAAGAGATTACAATATATATTTATACTACGTAATAAACTCTCCATATGCCATGTCTCAGCGGTCTCCCTAATTTTAAATTTGTTACTTAATTTGTATGGCTTCCCGATTTCAAATGTTTGAGTAATTTATATGTCGACTAAGATTATGAGAATCACAGGGATTCTTCTAAGACGTCATAAAGAGGTAATGATAGCTATGATGTATACTAAATAATAAACAGTCTTTATGCGATGTCTCAATAGTTTCCGAAATTCTCAATTGTTCATCAACCTCCTGATGACGTCTTAGAAGAATCCTTGTGATCCTATATAATCTTAGTGGACATATAAACTACTCAAACAAGTGAAATCGTTTGCCATACAAATTAAATAAAAAATAGAAAATTGGGGAGACCGCTGGTACATGGCATATAGCATCAAGTTTTTTTTAAAAATAAAACGAAAACACAGCCGGTAAAAAAAAATCTTTATCGACAATTGTAATTTCGATTAAATTTTATTAAACTGATGTTAACCAATTTGTTACCAATTTAATTTAAAATCTTTTTGGCTTTTATAATATTTTCGGAAATCTTATAGTATACAAAATATTTGCAAAAAACGATAAGCTTTTATAAAAAGGATTCTAAAATGATCAAAATTGGTCATTTCTAAATCCATTTTCAGATAACCTTAAGTACGAAGGTTTATGTCGACCACTCATACGGCTTTGGCTGTAGAGTGGTCGAATTATGGTGAAATCACAGTTTAGTATCAAAAATCGTTACTAAGCTTAAACTTTGGAGAAATGGTTTAAACCAGGTTTGAAACAAGTTTAATTTATAATCCTTCTTAACCGATTGTGTATCAGATACTACAGGGGTCGGCGCTCGAAGCGTTACTAATTTCACGCTGCTGTAGGCAACCAAACGGCTAATGAGAGTCAATCTGTTAAGTTGTTTACAAGCCAACGGAATCATATCGTTTTACGTTGCAGTTAAAAAAAGTTATCGAAATGGAGTTCGAACGCAACAGTGTTTTTGCTTTGTATTTGGATGGAAAATCGCTACCAGCAAATGTATGACATTTACATATGAACAAAATGTTTGTGTATCGGACCATAACATAGAGATTGACCATCCGCATTTAAAAATATCAACTGCGATTGAAGCCCTACAAAATACGAAAGGTGAAAGATTTAACACCTGCAAAAAATTCAGTTCACCTAGCAAGAGTAAGGTGTTAAAACGAGCTTCAGAATTTGGTCTTTTTTAATTAAAACATTTTTAGTTCAGCAATATGTAAACACACAAAACGATCGTGTTTGGCTAGAGTGCAAACAAATAGATAATTTAGACCAGCGAGTAGCTCTGTGAAAGCAAGCGCTTTCATCAGTGATGGTTTGGGCCGCGCTAACTGCTACAAGACGCTCATCACTTGTTATCATTGAACAGGGCGTTAAAGTAAAACAACAAATCTACCGTGAAAAGGTTTTAAACAATGCTTTGTATTCTTGGGCACTTAAACAATTTGGTAGAATCCATTGGACGTTTCAACAAAACTCGGCACCATCCCCCAAAAACCAGTAAAACCCAATCTTTCTTACAAGAAAAAGTTTCTAGCTTCATTTCTTCACAACAATGGCCACCATATTCCTCCTACACTAAATGAATTTTTCCATATGGTCCATTCTGGTGGCCAAAATATTAACTAAAATTTATGAGACGGTCGATGCCTTAAATATTGCTCTTCGCCGAGAATGGGACACAAAGTTATCAGACCATATTCATGCAGCGTGTATAGAGCCTTCTCGGACAGACTCGCTGCTATAACAATAACACATTTATCCGTGGTTTTGTTTCAATTAAATTGGAAATTTTCATAATACCAAATGTCCCAAAATCATAATATACATTGCAATCATTTGCCTGACATTCGAAAACATCCTCCAAATTTTTGATTAAAATCGTTTTTTAAATGTGAACCCGGATCTCATTTTAGAACCCCCTAAACAAATTTTCTCGACTTAAGAACTCATCACAAACGATTCTTAGCACTCGAAAGCACATCTCATCTATTTTCATTATAAGTCGTTTTGCCCAAAAAAAAAACCCTAATTGAATTTTCCCAAAATCACAACTCTTCGCAATCCATTTCCGAGCCGAAGGAATTTAAAAAAATCCCGGTCCTCACCGAAGTACCTGCTAAACGAACTTTTCCCCAAATTTGTACTCATCGAAATTTATTCCTGGCATTTGATTCCATTCCTGGCATTTCCTTGTAGTTCTAGCTTTTGTCGTTCCTGGGAGATTTGCAAGCAAGTCAGTCGTATATTTTACAATTTTATCTATTTTAATAAATTTAATTAAACGAGTTTTATTTACCGAGTTTCTTCATTACCGGAATTAAATATATCCACACACACACACACACACTTACACGAACATGACCGGCTAAGTGTGTGATAATATGTTTGATTTCTGACAACGACCTTGGCTATCCATGAGTCCAAAATTAATTTGACTATTTTTGCGACCTCTTCGCCTGACCCCTGAAGGGTTTAGTTTATCTTCAACTTTCGTTAAAGTGGTAACCAAACATTATTTTAAGTATTGATAACTACGAGTATGATGCAGCTTCAAATCATTGAAGCTTGTACTTTCTTAAATGAAGTTATTTAGCCAGACCGTGGCCTTACATTTCAATATTATTTCTTTTTGTTTTATGTCAGATGATTTCAGATTCGCAATTATGTCTTTATTATAAATTATTGATTGAGTTTCTAATTGCTGATTGAATTAACAACGTTAACTAAAAAAATTATTACAAGAATAAAAAACTAATCCCTCAAATTACCGGTAATGTCAACGAGGAGCGTAGAGCGTTAGATAATCAACTTAAATTAGAAAGTGATGATCAAAGCTTGGACCCATCGAAAGCTCACGCGAATCGTGCAAACTTCCCAGAGGCTGAATTATCAATTTTTCACCTTAAAATTACAACATTTACGGCGGCGATATGCACACCATTATCATGCGACTCTTCATTTTAGGAGATCATAGGGCTTAGGTTTTTAGATTATCAAGAATTGAATGTGTCAAAGAAAATTCCACAAAATTGTTATATTCAATTAACAGTATATTAGATATTTGCAGGAAAATTATCAAAAATTCGCAGTCGTTAGATGATATGTACGTTCAATAAATTAAATACAATTAAAATTGATCCTTCTGAGATCCTCATTTACCAACAAAGACACTTTTTCCTTCAGCACACAACATATATCACCTCAAATTTCGATAACATTGTCAACATGGGATCAAAGGAATCCACTACCCACACGAAAAGTACAGTTTGATATTCCCCAGCAAATTGTAAACACCTCCTATTCTATCGTAGACCCTGCCTCAACCGGCATTAAATTTCGGTAACCATTATTTGCATGCACAAGACACTATGACGCCAATGTATAAATCTTCAGCATTGATAAATAACACATTTCCTTCCGCACAATTACCAAACACGTTCAAATTTATTACCCACAATGCATTATCAGGGTCAATTCGTACCGCAAAACCATAACACTAACTTTTCGAGGCAGCTCCAATAGCAAATAAACCTTCATAAATAAATGGAAACTCAGTTTCAATGACACTGATACGACTACTTTGATTTTCTAGTGGCTTACCCTCGCAGAAAAACAAGTAACACTTACATTTTAAGTCTCGTCGATTATTTCACGGAATTTGTCTTAACCAAAGCTCTGTAAAGGTAAGATCGAACAAAGTAGTAAGGTTCCTGGAAAACCAGGTATTTCTTATGTATCGGGTTCTCGAGGTGATTGTTACCGATAATGGGAAACAATTCATTTCTACGACATTGAAAGTTTATGTGGGAAATATGGTGTACGTCATCTTTTCGCCCCTTAACTTTATTCGCAATTTAACGCTAGTGACCGTGTAAACCTTACATTGTTGGCTTCGTTCACATCGTATATAAAAGAAGACCAGAGATTGTGAAACGTCTATCTTGAAAGTGTCACTTCTGCATTACGTAACCCCGTTCACAAACTCATGGGCCGACCCATCTTCCGTAAAGTGAACTCCGAAAGAGTTGGGAGTGCTTCGACCCCAGAACAGATTGCAAAGATTAAATAATAATAAAAAAAAATGAAAAACAGCAACAAGCCTGTTTAAGGAAATTTATTTCCCTTGAAATTAAAATTAAAATTTTGGATTGCCTTTAAAAAGATGAGAGAACATCAAATGTTGCAAAATTTTTAAAATTAAAAGAGTCGACGGTTCGAACGATCAAATTAAATGAAGAACAATAGTATGTTGAATCAGGTACGTTTGTTCTGGCCAAAATTACTGCTCGCTCAAGATCTATCATAATCGAAGAAATCGAAAAGGCTTTTGTTGTTTGGATAGATTAGATAAAACATCAATAAACAAAATTCGTTTAAAATATTTAGTCACTTGAAACAAACTTCATAATCCTCTACAGATGAAAGGAACCATCAGTTGGTTGCCAACAATGAGTGGTTTGAAAAATTTAAAAACATCATGGTCTTCAATTGTAAAAATCTAGAGCGAAAGCATCCGCTGAAACCAAGATAGCTGAAATAATTGTTCTAAAACTAGTGTATTCGATAGATCAGCTCTTCAATCTGATTGGGCGAGATTTTTTTCTACCCCAATTCAGTTTCGTCAGCCCAATCGATACTTAAACCCAAGAGGGATGAAAGGGCGCAATAAAGATAATTTTGCTGTATGTTGGAGTGCTAACAAAAAGTCATGGATCGCCGTTGTTTTATCCTTTTTATAGTGGTTTGCATGAAGAATAAAAACTTGTCGTTTAAAGTTCTATTACTCTTGCGCTGGCACATCCTATCTATCTTACCGCCCAGCACCACTTTAATTTTATAACTGCACGACTAAGGAACTATTGTGATATTTAATTCCTGCTACATTCGCAAATTGTTCGAAATGAATAAATTGACTTAAACGGAACTTAGCGAATCAGATAGATGAAGTTCAACCAATTCAGGATCAATACATCAAGATAGTTAACTTAGTGCATAAAGTTGGTAGAGAAGGATTCGATGACATATCAATTGATGCAACTTAGAATAAGTGGAAGAAATCGAAATGAATGTAGCAAATCTAAAGATAAAGATAGCTCCTTAGCTTCATCCGATGAAGAAGAAAAAACATAACACTCAAAAATGTTAAAGAAGGTTTAGGCATGGTGTAGAAATTTGAAGATTTCTTTATAGACAAAGACTATATAGCGGAGGAAGCAGAACTATCTCAAAATAATTTGCATAACTGCTTGTCGGCCTATAAGAAAGCTTATAAAGTTATAAAATTTATATGAGAAGAATCAAATACGATTCTAGAGTCAAGTTCAAACAGCGATATTACAGCTTAAGAAAAACTTTCGCGCTAAACTTTCGTGTTAGGCTGCGGAGACTGGGATTGGAAATTGGATATTTGTTTGTACCTGATAATTTATTTTGTAAAGGGTTTTTCAATTTGGACGGTTCGATGTTGAAATGGAATAAAGCAAGCTGTATATATGTGAGGTATTAACGAAATTATTTTTTATTTGAAAGACCCATACATGCTATTATTTATGGAATATAGTATCGTTCAAATGTCCGCTGCGGCTTCTTACGGTGGCACGCGTCCGATTGGCCCAATTTTCAATGATTCTGTTGCATAGATCCGGCTGAAATTGAGCGATGGTATTGTTTATGTTGGACATCGGTTGCTTGCGGCTTATTGGCATAGACCTGCGACTTGAGGAAGCCCCACAAGAAAAAGTCTAGCGAGATCAAATCGCACGATCTTTGTGGCCAATTCACGTCATCTCTGCGAGAGATAACCCTACCCTCAAATCGTTCATACAGAATGTCCATCGTTGCGTCTGCTGAGGCACGTAGATTCATCCTACTGGCAATACATGTCGTCTTCCTCCATATCGTTCACTGTGGGCCAAAAGAAATCAGTTAGCGTCGTTCTGTAGCGCTCGCCGTAAATGGTGATGCCCTTACAACGTCATTTTCAAAAGAGTACGGAAAAAAGAGGCCGCCGGTCCAAAATCCGCACCAAACAGTAACTTTTTGTGGATGCATTGCCACCTGGTGAGAATTGTGTGAGATTGTGTCGTCCAATATACAACAATTTTGTTCGCTAAAGATGATTTTTCGACCATAACCTCTGCAAACGCTCCCCGTCAGCGAACAAACGGCGTCGTCTATGGTCATTAGCATTGAGCTCCTGAGTCAGTTGAATCTTGCACGGGTGTAGGCCCGAGGCCCGACGCAAAATTCGGCAAGTTGATGTCTGTGAAAGGCCGAGTTCTTGTGCACGGCGATGAATTGACGACCTCGGGTTTTCCTGTACTCTTTCACGGACTACGGCATTGATCTCGGCCGATCTGGTGTTCCCTTAATGTACGAATGTTTGCTGATTGTTTACCGAACCGGTTGTCTCGAATTTGGCTACAAAACTATGGACAGACGACTTTGAAGGACCACCACGTCCGCCGTAAAATGGGCATAACGTTTGTACTAATGAACACTCATTTTGATAATAAAGTTTAACCATTTGAACGTACTGCTCTGTTCAATCGTGTAACTTGTCATGGTGATTTGGCATCAGTGACTAAACAAACCAGATTAGACAAACCTCATTTATACAACATGGTCGCCACAGGCTGCCAATATCAACCCGCCCAAATTGAAAAACCCTTTATTTCAAAAATAATTAGGAAAGAGCAACACATATGTGATGAGTACTTACCCATACTTACACTCTAGATTATGTGTATCTACGAGTAGAGTACCAACCTTATAAAGGTAAATATTGAAGTTTGAAGACGCTAAGTTGATTAGAATTTCTTTGACTTCCTCATTTTCATGATTTAATCGAGAGCTCAATATTGTTTTAGAGAAATAAAGCGCCATTGATTCATAACCATGAATGAAACACGGGTGCACTTTACACGAATAACATTCAAATCTACCAGAAGAGCTGAAAGACGAAAATTGGGTCCATAGAAGACGAAGACAGTTCCATCTGATAAAAGAGTGAGTTTTTGGAGTTCACATGGGATAAATATGTTATCTTCCAAAAGAAACGAAATCAACCACATGATGCTTCGTCCAAAATCCAAGAGTTAAAGTTTAAATTGCCTCCACATCTACTCTGTTCGTCAGATTTATTGCCATTGGATTATTTTATATTTTCGAACTTGAAAATACTGCTTGGCCTTAAAAGAGTTGCCAACTGGCTGCGGTTGATGGCAATTTTGATGAGCTCGACAGTTCTCGCTATAAACAGGATGTCAAAGGTAATAATCATCACTGGGTAAAGTACATCAAGCTTGTAGGAGCCTATACTCTAAAATAAAGATTTTTTTCCTCAAATGTTTGTATTTTATTTTCCAGTTTGGGATCTTCTCATATGCTTTTATTTATATAAATCTAAATTTGCTAATTTTACGCTGTATCACAAAAATTAACATTGATTAGAATTTTTGCAGTTCCACGGATTGAATACAATCGATGTTTTTTAGAAATGTTGTGAATATGGAAGACACAATTTGATTTGGATCAAAATCATCTTAAAATGGCCACGACCTTTTGTAAATCTCCAATGTAACTCTAAATATTATAGAATACATATATTATGTGTTATTTACATAACTATTGTAGTGCTTAAGCATTTATATGAAACTGTAACCATCAATTATATTCAATTTCACTCAGTTTGTAAGGATACTACTGAAGCATTGAAGTCCAGCCACGTTTCGTTTGGCGTTATTAAAAAAATTGTTTCAAGAATCACTCACCTCAATGCACCAAGCCAAATGTAATAATAATTGAGGATTGCAATCGAAGGAACCCGAGATCCCGAAGCAGAAATAGTTTTTATAAACGGTAATTTAACAATACAAGGTGATTCTGACGATACACGATGTGATCCTGATCGATTTCTTAGAATTAAGTACACAAAAACATTTTGCCCAGAATACAACATTGGAAAATACTACTGACCTGTGCAATTGCGATGATTGGGAGATTTTTCCCTGAAAGATATACAACGTTCTGGTGAACCAAATTAAGTTGATGATGACGGCGTGATGAACTTAAGCTTTTATCGAACCAAATCATTCCAGATGATCAAAAATGAGTTGTTTACAATAGTATTTTTCGAAAACCATCATGATTCAAGCATGATGAATAGGCACAAACCACATTGAGACTGATTTTGATCAAAAGATGGTGTTGTCAGTTTTGTGGCACTACAAAGGTGATGTGTATTTTATCTGTCTCCATTGATTAACGATTCCTTGGGGCAATTAAAGAAAACTAGCTAGAATTGGCCAACCGAAGGGGAATTGTGTTTCTTAGGCATTGATAATGCCTAATTATTGGAGCTTCGTTAGCTATGTCACAACCAACAAATAGACCTTAATTAGCACCATCCATTTATTCCCGAATTTGCTAAACGTTTTAATGGTAAAACTTTATCCAATGGTGATGTCCTGAAATCACATTTGGCTCAGTTTTTCTGATAATGGCCAGAATTTTTATGAGTGCAGGATTATCAAGTTACCTAAAGGATGGCATACGGTAATGAAACAAAATGGAAAATATGCAAAAATATCATTTTTATTTTTCTGGTTATAATCTTGGGTATGCTGTATAAGTTGCATGTACTGTATCGGTTAACTATTTAACCGATTTTATGTATCGGTTAACTATTCTGGTAAAACGATTTAAACAAAGTCTGCAAGCTCTTTATTCGGGGATTTTAATTTTGATTGTCCCTATTATATTTCGATGTTTGCAGGATAATACCAAATGTCATATTTTGAACAAAAGCTCAATTATCTGGAAAATTAAAATGGCAAGAAAAATATTTTGCCTGATTATTAAAATTAGTGATTATTATAAATTTAAAATAATTGTTGACGTTGTATAAACAGTGTGAAAACATTTGAAAAATCATAAAGTATAAATTCCTTAAATTGGACTAACTTTTATCCTCAATTAACTTTTACTTTTCCTATTAAGTACTGTTGTTACCATCGCCGTTTAAAAATGCAATATGACACCGAACACAGAAAAAGTTTAAATTTAATTCTGGAAAGCCTATCAAATTTTTTTCTATTTTTGAATTTTTATTGTTTCTTCTGCCTGTATAGCATGAGTTCAGTACGTGTATTACTAAATATATCCTAGGTATCTAAATTCGTATGAGAGGGAATTGAATTGATTTTTTTACAGACAGCTCGATTTTATTGTTGAAATCAAATTAGAAATCGTAAAATTCGCAAAAAAAATGTTGTAAAACTTTTGTAATCCTGAATTTGTCAGCAACGTATAATATTGAGAGCTTTTCGAATAATTTGTGTACGGGCGTAATGGAGGTTTTTAGATTGAATAGACTGTTACTGTACCTATCGCAATTTGTTCAATTTGTGTACCACATTGAATTGTCGTTGTTAGACGTTCAACAAAAAATTATTGATCTTTGTTAGTGCTACGTGCGTTTTAATTGTTCATCGAAAGACTTCCACAATTAGGTAGAACTAATTTACTCTATTTTCATTCAGAAATTATTTTTGTTCATAACTGCAGATCCTGTTACATCGTGTAATGAGAGATCCTTCTCTCATTACACGATGTAACAAAAGCGATAACATAGCAATAGAAGATAAACAAATCGATCCAGATACAACGGTCTTCTTCTACAGCCACATTATCTTATAATCATTTAACCATAAGACCACTTAATCGTAAGGGCAGTTAATCGTGAGCCCTGTTAAATATGATATTGAAACGGATTATCGACTTAGGGTGCAATCTAAAAAAAATCTATGCGAATTTTTGCCTATCGAATGGTATCAGATTCACTTAAGCATCTAATTTTTCCAATAGTATTCGTATTTTCAATTATTTGGGTACTTAGGACCAATCATTTCCACCCTAAGTTCACGAAATGACAATAATACGTTTCCAAATCGTTTTAATAATTTTATTTCGAGGAACTGTAAAATTTCAATAAGAAGATAAATTGGACCAATAAATTCGTCATAAGATTAACTTAAAAACTGGTCTTTCGGTTAACCGGCCCTACGATTAAATGATTATACGATAATGTGGCTATACGATTAACTGTTAACGATGATAAGGTCTACGATTAAATGTTTGCGATGATATGGTCGGATACCATATAATACATATAAATTGAGAACATAAATACATCAAATAAATATTACGAATTATGCTTTTGAATTGCTTTTGGATTATAAAAAATATTTGCTAGATTAAAAAAACTGCTTTATAATGTTCTTTGTACACTTGGACCTTGGACATTGGCACTTTATGGTACTACATGTATCATATCATGGTCATGAAACCAAATCATATACTTTAACATGGAGATACAACAATTAAAATTCGGAGACCAAATTCATCGAGAAACTAAATCGATTTCAGTTAACCCCTTTATCGACGATTTTGGGCTGCTACGAGTAGGAGGTCGAATTGAAAATACCCCAATTGCTAATGGTCATGCGAATTTTGCTAACAAAGCACAATTCAATTGATTTTGGGCGGTTACGAGTAGGAGGTTGAATCGAAAATACCCCAATTTCTAATGAGCATGCGAATATTGCTAACAAAGCACAATTCAATTGAATTTGGGCTGTTACGAATAGGAGGTCGAATCGAAAATACCCCCATTTCTAATGATCATGCGAATTTTACTACCAAAGCACAATTCAATTGATTTTGGGCTGCTATGAGTAGGAGGTCGAATCGAAAATACTTCAGTTTCTAATGATCATGTGAATTTTGCTAACAAAGCACAATTCAATTGATTTTGGGCTGTTACGAGTAGGAGGTCGAATCGAAAATTCCCCAATTTCTAATGATCATGCGAATTTGCTAACAAAGCACAATTCAATTGATTTTGGGCTGATATGAGTTGGAGGTCGAATCGAAAATACTTCAATTTCTAATGATCATGCGAATTTTGCTAACAAAGCACAATTCAATTGATTTTGGGCTGTTACGAGTAGGAGGTCGAATCGAAAATACCCCAATTTCTAATGATCATGCGAATTTTGCTAACAAAGCACAATACAATTGGTTTTGGGCTGCTATGAGTAGGAGGTCGAATCTAAAATACCCCAATTTCTAATGATCATGCGAATTTTGCTAACAAAGCACAATTCAATTGATTTTGGGCTGTTACGAGTAGAAGGTCGAATCCAAAATACCCCAATTTATAATGATCATGCGAGTTTTGCTAACAAAGCACAATTCAATTGATTTTGGTCTGTTACGAGTAGGAAATCGAATCGAAAATACCCCAATTTCTAATGATCATGCGAATTTTGCTAACAAAGCACAATTCAATTGATTTTCGGCTGCTATGAGTAAGAGGTCGAATCGAAAATACACCAATTTCTAATGATCATGAGAATTTTGCTAACAAAGCACAATTCAATATATTTTGGCTGTTACGAGTAGGAGGTCGTATCGAAAATACACCAATTTCTAATGATCATGAGAATTTTGCTAACAAAGCACAATTCAATTTATTTTGGGCTGATATGAGTTGGAGGTCGAATCGAAAATATTACGATTTCTAATAATCATGCGAATTTTGCTAACAAAGCTCAATTCAATTGATTTTGGGCTGCTATGAGTAGGAGCTCGAATCTTAAATACTCCAATTTCTAATGATCATGCGAATTTTGCTAACAAAGCACAATTCAATTGATTTTGGGCTGTTACGAGTAGGAGGTCGAATCGAGAATTCCCCAATTTCTAATGATCATGCGAATTTTGCTAACAAAGCACAATTCAATTGATTTTCGGCTGCTGTGAGTTGGAGGTCGAATCGAAAAAACCCAATTTCTAATGATCATGCGAATTTTGCTAACAAAGCACAATTCAATTGATTTTGGCTGTTACGAGTAGGAGGTTGAATCGAAAATACCCCCATTTCTAATGATCATACGAATTTTACTAACAAAGCACAATTCAATTGATTTTGGGCTGCTATGAGTAGGAGGTCGAATCAAAAATACTTCAGTTTCTAATGATCATGCGAATTTTGCTAACAAAGCGCAATTCAATTTATTTTGGGCTGTTACGAGTAGGAGGTCGAATTAAAAATACCCCAATTTCTAATGATCATGTGAATTTTGCTAACAAAGCTCAATTCAATTGATTTTGGGCTGTTACGAGTAGGACGTCGAATCGAGAATTCCCCAATTTCTAATGATCATGCAAATTTTGCTAACAAAGCACAATTCAATTGATTTTGGGCTGTTACGAGTAGGACGTCGAATCGAAAAAACCCCAATTTCTAATGATCATGCGAATTTTGCTAACAAAGCACAATTCAATTGATTTTGGGCTGTTTCGAGTAGGAAATCGAATCGAAAATACCCCAATTTCTAATGATCATGCGAATTTTGCTAACAAAGCACAATTCAATTGATTTTCGGCTGCTGTGAGTTGGAGGTCGAATCGAAAAAACCCCAATTTCTAATGATCATGCGAATTTTGCTAACAAAGCACAATTCAATTGATTTTGGCTGTTACGAGTAGGAGGTTGAATCGAAAATACCCCCATTTCTAATGATCATGCGAATTTTACTAACAAAGCACAATTCAATTGATTTTGGGCTGCTATGAGTAGGAGGTCGAATCAAAAATACTTCAGTTTCTAATGATCATGCGAATTTTGCTAACAAAGCGCAATTCAATTTATTTTGGGCTGTTACGAGTAGGAGGTCGAATTAAAAATACCCCAATTTCTAATGATCATGTGAATTTTGCTAACAAAGCTCAATTCAATTGATTTTGGGCTGTTACGAGTAGGACGTCGAATCGAGAATTCCCCAATTTCTAATGATCATGCAAATTTTGCTAACAAAGCACAATTCAATTGATTTTGGGCTGTTACGAGTAGGACGTCGAATCGAAAAAACCCCAATTTCTAATGATCATGCGAATTTTGCTAACAAAGCACAATTCAATTGATTTTGGGCTGTTATGAGTTGGAGGGCGAATCGAAAATACCCCCAATTTCTAATGATCATGCGGATTTTGCTAAAAAAGCACAATTCATTTGATTTTGGGCTGTTATGAGTTGGAGGTCGAATCGAAAATACCCCAATTTCTAATGATCATGTGAATTTTGCTAACAAAGCTCAATTCAATTGATTTTGGGCTGTTACGAGTAGAAGGTCGAATCGAGAATTCCCCAATTTCTAATGATCATGCGAATTTTGCTAACAAAGCACAATTCAATTGATTTTGGGCTGCTATGAGTTGGAGGTCGAATCGAAAAAACCCCAATTTCTAATGATCATGCGAATTTTGCTAACAAAGCACAATTCAATTGGTTTTGGGCTGCTACGAGTAGGAGGTCGAATCTAAAATACCCCAATTTCTAATGATCATGTGAATTGTGCTAACAAAGCACAATTCAATTGTGCAGAAATGTATATTAGTGCAGCATGTAATTAATTATCATTGTGTTATATCTTACCTAATACATCTATGGAAACAGTGAAGTTGATGAAACCATTTTTACGCACTGGTGTCGACTTCGCCGGACTAATTCGGACGGTTTGCCGTCCACGACCAAGGAACGACATGGTCGCGGACAGCATACTAGAACAACTGCATCTATTTTGGACACCTTTAATCGTGTTATTGCAAGACGTGTACTTGAAGCATCTAACCATTTGTCACTTCATTCCGGTAAAGGCACATCACTTCGGTGCATTTTGGGAGATCAGAGTAATCGGAGTAGTCTATTAAACACAGTTATATAGAGTAATTGCTGACAAAATTTTATTAAATGATGAGATTCACACACTCTGAGCACAGATCGAATCGATGCTGAATAATCGGCCTTTGTGTATGAATGGTGAAGAGTTTGAAAACGTTCTCACTTCTGCACATTATTTGGCAGGTACACAATGGATGTCTCTAGTCTTGCCTGATGTTACAAAGTTGTCGTATAATCGTTTGAGTCACTGTCAGTCAGCTTAGAAAATGATACAAATACACAGCTTACAACACACGATCAAGTGGAATCAAAAGGAAGGAAATCTGCCATTGGGTCAATTCATGTTAATCTCCAATCCACTGATAAATAATTGGAGAATGGGCAAGGTGTTGAAATTACATACAAGGCACGACTCGACAGTCTCATAATAGTAGATGGCGAAACACGCACACACACTTTGCCCCTTACCCACACAATAATATTTATTTTTGTCGTAAATTGTCGCCCGCTGTCAGTGGTTGTTGAACCACGATTATCTTTTGTGGGCATAGGTGACCACTAAAATTTCAGCTTAATCGATACCACGGAACCAATTGGCATACCTACCAATGAGGATAATTATACCTACCTATATAAAGATTATTACCAGAATGTACCAGTGAGGAATTACCAACCAAGAAAACAGAGCTCCAGTAATCTAACTAAATCATTGCACTATAAAACAGAACAGTACACTATTAAATCCATCCTGCGACAATCAATTATTTACGTAGGACAGTTAGTGTATTATTTTATATATTTGCCTCCTCGGCCGAATCATGTTTATTTCATCGGTTTTGGTTTACGTCAGAATTTTGACAAATAAATTATAGTAGCTTGCTATAATGGTCTCCTTTATGCTGGAAACAGACGTGTTGAAAAACGAAACTCAAACAGATGCGCTTTTTTTTACATGGCGTCTTTAATTTCGTTTCTTTTAGTCGGGAGTAAAACTTTTTTACGGCCAGACTGTTCCACATAAACTTGTGTGTGTATCAGATAGATTTCCATTTTTTGTGCGTTATAAAAATTTCAAAATGTAATGCACTGTATGATAATTTCAATAGACTGATTCTGGTTTATTTATGTTATGTATGTTAGTGTAAGCCGTGCTCTTCGCATCGGAGTGTCGACGGTACGTGAAATAATATTAGAGGTGCGACAAATAGTTTGGGTTGAATTGAGCAGCATCTACCTGTCTCCACCGACTGCAAACAAGTACGAGAAAATTATTGATGATTTTCATACCAATATGGGAATGCCAAATGTCGCAGGTGCAATTGATGGGGAGCACATACGTCCACCTCGTTCTGGTTGTCAATATTCCAACTACAGAAAGTATCACAACATTGTTTTACTAGCTGCATGGGATAGCAATTATGTATTTTCGGCCGTATATATATGGGACCCAGAGTGACGGTGGCATTTTGAACAGAGCGGCTTTGAGAAACGTGCCTCGAACAAATGTAGAGTTCCCATGTTTGTTCATCGGTGATGCCGCATTACGACACAAAATTATGCCGCTATACTCCGGGCAACTCTCGAAAAGATAAGGAATTGTTTAATAAAAACTTATCTTCAGTAAAGATTAAAATTGAAAACGCTTTAGGCATCTTAACCGCAAAATTGTGTACTCGAAAGTTCTTTAAATGTTCGCCCAGAGAATGCCGACGAAGTTGTACGAGCGACATTGGTTACTCATAATTTTATTAGGCCGAACGATCCACGATTGTGGATTACATTAATGAGAGCAGTGAAATCGTACCAGGTGGTTGGCGAAACAAAGTTGATCTTCTACCTCAATGTAGGATGTTCATGAGATTCAACGCCAGCAGAGAAGCGTTTTCACACACTTTAAAATAATACCTCAATAATTTCGGAAAAAGTATTGTATAAAATTTCGTTCATAATTTGTAAGATTCCGATCTGCATCCTAAAATCAGTAGGTGAAATTATGGACTCATTTATTTGTGCCTGATATAGCAATTTGTATTAATTCCTGTATTTGTTTTTTTTTGCAGAATCGTCTATTGTATCCGATTTGGTTTTTTATTTTTAGGTGTGCTTGGCTTTGGCGATGGAGTATCAGAGCCTAGATGACTCTCAAAAATCAAATTGAATGATTGTCAATGGTGAATGGTGTCAATTTAGTTGGCAATGGCATATACTTTAATCGTGGTTCAGTCCAACTTCGCAACTGATGTTACTCCACTCTACTTCGAACACAGAATTTGACGCATTGCTCGAATCTGATTGATATAATTCCCAGTTGTTCTAAACACAAACATTATTGGCGAACAGGTCATTGCGTTTGGGAAATTCTTACGTTAACCTATTATTTGTCGTATCCACATCAATCAAAAATAGCAAATTATATCATAACACTTCCATTTCTTCTTAGGGCTGGATGCGTTATCTGCCGAGGCACAATTATTTAATTTGTTGTATTCCTTTTGAATTTATCCCTCAAATTCTTACATTTGGATTTTTGGATTAGCCTATGGTAAGTAACTGCCACGGTCCTCGTTGCATCGTATTTTACAAAGAAATCAGTTGCATCCTTACCATGTGCAACGTGTACAAGACCTTTTACCTGCAGGCCATGAAAATTCACAGTTTTTTTAACATCATTTGATGGAGTGTTTCAGTCGATGGAAAATTGAATGACCCATTTGAAATCCCACGTCGGATCAACGGGGAAGACTATCTAAGTTTTATAAAAAATTATTTGGATGAATTACTTGATGAGTATCTCTACAAACACGTGATAATATGTGGCTGCAGCATGTGCAAGTAGTGGGACAACACCTGAACGTAAATTATCCAAGCGGCTGGATTGGAAGGGGAAGATCCATTGCATGGCCAACGCGGTCTCCTGATATAAATTCTTTAGATTTTTTTCTGTGGGTTATTATAAAGAGCTGCTTTATGAAATAGTAAACCAGTCCGATCAGGAGACGAGGCAACATATAATCGAATCGTCGAATAATATTAAAAGTAACGAACTTGTGCCGTTTATGTATTTTGGCAAACGATGGACACTTCGAAGGCTTATTATAATATTTAAAATTAATAAAAAAATAAATAATATTCCTTTTCTTATTTCTGATAAAGCATCGATTTTAGAAATCGGAATTTTGTTAAGTGCATTTTTTAATAAACACGAGTTTGTGAAAAATTGATGAACAACATGTGACTAGCCCGGAGTGTGATTCCACTTTATAAACTGCATTAGTGTCGCATACTTTTCTGAAAGTGGGTCAACTTTCTATAGTACATTACTTTCCCGCTGGCGTCACTTAAACATGAACAAAAAATTTTGAGAAACTAAGAGAACAAAAACATTGTTTTTATTTGACAGAAATGATGTTATTGGACAGCACACTCTTCTCGATCGTATTAAAAAAGAAAGTTAAACAAAAGAACTCCTGTTTTTTAAATAATTGTTTTGGATAACTTATTGGCGATTTCTCTAAAAAAACACTAAAAGTGGAATAACTTTTGCACCATCAGCAACTCAACAACTTGTTGGAAATGAGCTCCCTTATCACCCAGCTCGTTTGATCGTCCAATTCTGGGACACCCTGTATATACATGTGCAAAATTTTCACAACATATCAAAATACAATTTAGTTTATTTTAATTACACACCGAAAAAGTTTAATTATCTTTTTATATGTCAACTTAACTATTTGAAGCTCTAATTGATCTTAAACACTAATACTAATGCTTTTGATTACGTCTAATTTAACTTTAATGCTTTTCATGACACTATTTGAGATCCATTGTTCGTTCGTTTATAAATGGTAGAAATTAGAATTTTGACTTTGTTCCGTCCTATATGTCTATATGCATTAGTATGTTCTTTTTCAAAACTTTTATCTCTCAAACATAATAATTGATAAAAGTTCAACTTGACAAAAATGATTTATATGTAATTGATTGTGGAATGAGTAAACGGTTGGGATTTTACATTTTTTGCTGATCCATTTTATTTTATTCCAAGCACTTTTTCATTTCTATATATGTGGATATGAACAGTTATAAAGTGATGAAAAAGCTCTTGGTAAATAATAAGCGCCATAACTAAAACACTCGTACAGTAATGTTAATAAAACGTACATAAAATACTAGGTCCTGGGAGGATTGTGATTTGCCAACAACAATCGTAAATATAATGACTTTCCTGCGAAAGTTGATCGTTTGTTGGAAATTATTTTCTACTTTACGTAAATATGAGTACAATACAAATAGTCGAATCTATCGACATCCTCTGTGATTTACTAGCTCATTTTCCAATGCATTATTTTCCTTTGTGCTTTGCTACTAAAAGACGAAACAACATGATACTTTTTTGTTAACAAAGCAAAATGTATATTTCAGTAATTCCACAAAGTGCTCTGTATGTAGAACAAATTCCAACTTTTTACACGAAACACGCGATTTTGTGATATCGATGTTAAAATAATAAACTGGAATAAATGTAATACGCACTTAGTTGATGCTACAATATTGCTAACAAAGTGCATAGGATCTTACGAAGCTTTTCAATATTCATTGAAAACACAACATGCAATTAAGCAGTCTGCTGCACGTCCGGATACCGTACACCGGATATAACTGAATTTTAATTTGTAATATAAACCCTGTTGGTATTTACGTATTTGTATATTCCTTTGTATGTTTAAACTGCCTAGGCAGCAGAAACTTTGTATAAAGAAGAATTTTAATAAAATAAAAAGCTAGAATAAAGTAAAAATTCAACTTAATTGCACTTGTTCCCACTAATAGGCCTCATCAGTAGTAACTATAATTTTAGAAATAGTTATTCCACAAACATGGACTTGAACACGCTATTAGAACAACAGCAAGCGGTAGCAGACAGAATTCAACAGCTTCATACAAACTACAAAAAAAGATGGAGAACAACGAAAACCCGGTAGAATCTCGAAACAAGAATTGCCACATTAAAGAGTCTGTATAGAGAATACTAGGCTACAGACCAAATATTAATATTATCGACTAATCCGCAATTCGATCAAAGCTATCAATACTTCGAATCCAGGAAAAATACAGCAAGAACTTACGAAGCCTGCATTGAGGAAATGCGCCAACGACTCAACAGTAGTGCACAAAACACTCCGGATGGGCAGCATCAAGGAAAACTCAAACAGGCATCAGTTTAAAAGGTATCTCAAACAACAAGGTATCAAAATGGAGAACCTGTGGAAAAAATAGAAGCCGCACAAAAAATTATCAAAATCGGAAGTTCGCAACATGCGCTAAAACTGTTCCTGATTCAAATGGAAAGGCAGATGAATCAGATCATCGATCTGAACGAAGCAATATATTTACACTAGACTGGACACATTAGACTACTTCATTGAGAGGCATTACGATAACATATCACAATTGTATGATTACACAGTAATAGAAGTCCAATCATCATTAGAACAATCAAAAGCTGGCAAAGAAAACCCGTTCGAAGTGAAACTACCAAGAATTGGTATACCACACTTCCACGGAGAGTACATGAAATGGATGGCATTTCATGAGCACTAACCAACACACACAAGAATAATTTTCTAAAAACATACACCGGTGGCCAGGTAGCAAAATTAATCAATCACCTTCATGCAATAAGAAACATGGGTGTCAATATCGCCTCTTGGGATCAAATCATAATTTATGTTATAACGAAGAAGCTCTACTCCAAAACCTCAATAGTCTTAACGAAATGTCGCTAACAAACACAAAGGAACTTAAAACTTTAGCCAATCTCATGATATTTTTGGAAAAGCGGTCCACCGCATTGGAATCAGTGTTTCGCGAAAAAAAACCATCAATTTCCGCAAACCTTCAACCTCGGCGGTAAAATTTAATCCAACAGGAGTAGCCTTGTTAACAAACAATGCGGCATGTAAAATCTGCCAAAAAATCATCATATACAGGGCTGTGGGAAATTCAAAAACATGAATATATTCGAAAAAAAAAACAATTGATCTCATTATTGGAGCTCTGCAGAAACTGTCTAAAAAGGAACCATTCAGTAGTCGAATGCACGCTGAATCAATCATGTAAACAGTGCGGCGGACGACATCATCAGCTTTTACATAATAACAAGGGAAACACTCCAAGAACAACGAATGATACTAGAGCAGCAGACAACCAATACAACCAGATACAAATATCTACGAGCAACTATTGATCCCTGTTCACAAGCAAGCTTCATTACTTCGAGTGCCATCAACAGATTGAAAATAACAACAAGCAAAGCCAACATGCGCATAACGGGAATCTGCAGATACCAGGAAAAAACCATAAACAATTCAGCCACACTGTCAATAATGCCGCGATTCAACTCTGAATTTCAATTTATTACAAACCAATTTCAATTTAGTCAGTAAACATAGGCTACTCTAAAGAACTTACCACTAGTCGATCCAAACTACCACACACCGGCTCCGATAGACTTACTTATAGGAGCGGATTATTATGCGGATATTATACTACCTGAACTTATGACGCAAAACAATCAACAACCAATAGCTCAAAGCTCCGAGCTAGGATGGGTAATTCTGGGAGAAACCACCAAAACAGCTAAGCCAAATGAAAACTTAACAATCACAACTGCGATTACCACCGAGAAGAACTCTTTGGAAGAAATTGAAAAACTCTTAAAAAATTTTGGGAAATCGAAGAATTACATCCGCCAAGAAAGCAAACACCCGAAGCTTGGACACATGCAGAAAATCGCGACCGCTTCAACAGCTAGACCCGCACATACTATTTATATGCATCATCACGCCGTGTTCAAACCATCAAGCACTACAAAAAAGTTAAGAGTAATGACACCATGCATGTCGGTTCAAAATTACAACAAGACCTTTAGCATATGGTTATGAGATGGCGAAAGCACAAATACGTGTTTACTATACATTCAAAAAATTTCGGCCAATATGGATCGCTCCAGAAGACCGGAACTTCCAACGCATAATTTGGTGTGACTCACCGGCTGAGAAACTTCAGGAGTACCAATTAAAAACAGCCATGTACGGAACTCCATCAGCCTCATACCTTGCAGTCAGAACATTACAACAACTGGCAGAGGATGAGAAAAAATTATTCCCATTTGCCAGCAATGGTAAAAACTGTTTTTTATATCGATGACCTCATGACAGGATGTTATACGATAAGAGAAGCATTGCAGGTACAAACTCAATTAAGTCAACTACTTCGAAGAGGCGGTTTCAATTTAAGGAAGTGGACGAGTAATCATAATATATTATTAACTGACGTCATCGAGACTGGAAGCACAAATGTACACAAAATTAAAATCACTGGATTAGTGACGAAGTGGATCATCCTCTCCATGACAGCCAAGCTATTTGATCCGTTAGGATGGCTAGTCCCAATAATAATAACTCCGAAAATTACGATGCAAAAACTTAGACTTTTAGGGCTTAGTTGGGATGAACCGGTCTCAGAAGAAGACACTGGGATACCTAGAAGAACTTACCCTGCTTAATGAATTGAAAATCCTCAGATGGATAGGGTTCACAAGTGAATCAATCGTCGAGGTCCATGGATTTAGTGACGCCTCAGAAAAGGCATATGCAGCTTGTGTTTACTTGAAAGTAGTCACTGGAGAAGAAGTTGACATCAGCCTTATAGCAGCAAAGACAAGAGTGGCACCGACAAAACAAAAAGTAACTTTACCACGTTTAGAGTTAAACGGAACCCTCATAACTACGAAACTACTGCAAGAAGTCAAGCAATCACTAAACATACAACAAGCGCGAACTTATGCATGGACTGATTCCACGATAGCACTTTCATGGATACAAGGCGAAATTCAAAAGTTCAAATCGTACATTGCCAATAGAGTATCAGAAATACGAAGCTTGACTGAACCGCATCAATGACATCATATAAAATCAAAATTACGAACCAAGTATGTGAAGTTTATGCGTGAATATATGATTTTAAACCATATGGAAGCGGTGATTAATTCTCGAAGCGATCCTTCTCAATCATATTGTATCCCGCATTATGCTTTCAACGAAAGTTTAGAGTGGTATTCAACGCGCCAGCCAAAACAAATAACGGCGCGTCACAGAACGACACACAACTGGAAAACGTCCTTGTGAATATCAAAGCGGAAAATTGCCATTACTGGCGATGTGAAATAAATGTTCCGCCCAGATAGAAATTGATCTATGTTATCGTCAATGGCAGCAAATATTGTGGCGGGAATCACCAATGGAGCCGCTGCAGACATATCAATAGAATACAATTACAAACGGTATGGCATGTTCACCATACCTCGTTATTCGAGCATTGTGACAATGTGCCGGGCTTCTACTGCCTTTCACAGTATTCTACATCATTTTTATGTGGACGATTATTTGGACAGTGCGGATTCTCTTTAAGTGAAGCAGTAACTTTGGCCCTAGATATCGACGCCATATTACTACAACAAGGCTAATTTGATTTAAGAAAATGGAATGCAAATTATGCGCTGACGATTATGGCGATTATCGGTTCGCAACCATCTGCTCCAGAGCTTAAGCTCAGTGGCTCTAGCAATACAGTGCTCGGTCTTCATTGGAACCCGATCAGCGATCAGCTATTCTACAAAATCAAGGTACAGAATCAGGTACAAAAGTACAAAATCAACTAAAGTTGTGTGGCCAATTGGCTCGTCTCCTTGTAACGGGGATCAATAATGAACGAACCACACAACAAAGACTTTGAAGCAGTATACGTTTCAAATAGGGTGGGTTACATCCAGCAACATACCGACGTCCTTCGATGGTGACACGCTCGCACATAACTCAATCCAGCAGATTATGCTAGCCGCTGAAAGGTCCTCCATGGTTGAACAATGAAACGAAATACGCTGATGAATTCTCAGCGCTGGCATCATCTGAAGAAGACACGGTTGTCAAAGAAACGAAACCGTTCAGAGCATTATTTAGTACAAAACCTAGGTTGAAGATTACTACATGCATCAACGGTGGAGGTAAGATCCCTCTCATCGAGCGATTTGGCACCTTACAAAAAATGCAACATACAACGGCGCTCATATTACGTTTTCGACCAGCTGGGTGAAAATATTGGCGAACAAAATTCTCAGCGGCATCTGAGATGGAGGAATTGCTGCCTCTGTACATACGCGAAGCACAATATAACACATACCTTACTGAAATTAATGTATTTAATTTAATTTCATTCATTTTAATAAATTTTGGATGCCAAGGAGATTCTACGTGTCGGCGGACGGCTGACTCACGCTGATGATATGATCAGCGTCATCCGATGATTTTATCGAAGGATTGTTTATTGGTTCGGTTATGCTTATTAATCTCGCGTACACTGTCACATTACACGGTGGTATATACAAGAAATGCTACAATGTCTGCGAAGACGTCATCCACCAATGTGTTATTTGCACGCAACAACAGCGAACAATGCAACAGCATTAGATGGCATCATTGCCCAGTTTACGTGTTCTGATTGCCCCACCATTCATAAATACTGGGCTAGATTAATGCGGTCCTTTTAATGTCAGATTGGGCGGTCGACGTGCAACCACCACAACGAAAACATAAGTAGTAATAGTTATTTGTATAGCCACCAGGGCCGTACACATAGAGGTTGCCGAAGATATTTCGACTCGAGCATTCCTAGATATGTTCGATAGATTCACCAGCCGACGCGGTCACTGTAAAACACTTTACAGCGATAATGATATCCAGATTCTCGGTGCCAATCGGCTAATGCAACACATTCTTCGTGAATGAAGTAGTACCCAAGTTCAACCACACATAGCGGATGCTGGTCATACGTCAAATAAAAATTCATCGCTCCTGCAGCGCCGCACCAACCTATTCAGTATTACCAATTGAACACGCTTCTAATACGGATCGAACCATGTCTCAGTTCGAGACCAATCCTGGCGCTACATGATGATCCAGAAGGCGGACTGGCGAATTTATAATTGGACGACCCATAATGACACAACCTGAGCCAACAGCTCCGGAAGTACCATAAAATAGTCTTAAATGTTGGCAGCGACTACTACGAATGCACTAACAGTTCTGGAAACGCTGACAGCAAGATTACTTGACTTTGCTACAGACACGTAGTAAGTGAGCACGGGCCAAGCCTAATCTACAAATTGACGATATCGTTATCATTCAACATGATAATCTTCCACCGTTTCGATGGCGCTTGGGTCAACGTACATCTGGGCAGCGACTGGCTGGTGTGTGTGGTAACGATCGAATACAACAGCCATAAAAAACATCTGATGGACGCCTAATCAAACTTCAATGTCAACGACCAATCCAAAAGTGCGTCAGCTAATTTCAGCACACGAGGAAGTTCCAAACCGTACCGGTTTGGCCGGGCAGGAAGGTTTGAGATCGAATCCCTCACCCAGTGATAGATTTGTCGGTCGGACTTACTATTTTTTTCTTCTTGACTCGGCCTCGTTTTTTATTTAGTTCCGGGGTAGTTTGTTTTTTTTTTAACCCATGAAGTAATACGAGACATAATAAATAATGGAAAATTAAATGTTTCTGAATGTTTTTTTTTATTCGCAACGAGCGTAGTGAATTTAAACAGGTTCAATAAATAATAAACCAACACGCGTACATCACCGAAAAGCAAGGTCCGCTGATAACTTCACTACTGTGCGGGAAAGTGTACGGGAAAACCTTAGGCAATCAATTTCTTGTTGTTCGCAAGAACTTTGCGACCTTAACTTGGCGAAACTGCAGTCGACCCAAACATTGCCAAAAAAAACATTTTTAGCGACGTGGCCCATTTTTGGATGAATGGATATGTGAGCAAGCAAAATTTCCGCGATTACACCAATACAAACATTAGATATCAGCACCAAATGCTTCCAAAAAAGTTACTGTATGAACTCTTTCCAAAACGAAACTGATCTTGCCACAACCGTCAAGGATACACTTACTCAGAAACACATCCACTCAAGCACTGAAGGTTTTCTTTCATTTTACGCCCCTACATATTCTAAGTAAACAAATAGCAGCGAAGTGAACTGTGAAATTACAGGACACTCTTCGATTCTGAGAAATAGGAACATCCTAAAAACAACTTAATACACCATCCCGTCACAATCTTTTGATCAGACGTTTACGACTAATATCCCCTCTGGAGAGGAATAGTTGAGAAAAGCATTTCTGAATACTGAAGGTGTTAATTTCTTCATTGATGGTTCAGAGATGGATGACAATGTTAGGGGTGGGGTTTTCTGTGAAAAACTTTATGTTAAACTATTTTTTCGCCTCCCGTACTTCACGAAGCCGCCTTAATTATATTTCCTGACGTCGAAATTAGCCCAGAATTTTGCCTCTTATTTTGATGACGGATCAGTTCAACATACACATGCTTTGGGTGCCAAGATGTACTGTTCGCTGCGTAATTTTTCACTTATGATGATGGAGCGATTTTGCGTGTGAGTATGAGTTAAAACAGTTTTGTCGAAATGTTAAAAAAAATAAATTGAAGCACAAAGAACAATGAATACACGTTCGAGTTGGGTAAATGTCGAAATTAAAACTCCATTGGTTGGATTCACAAGAGACATTCTTTTGCTTTACTGCATTTGGCAGAATTTAACAATTATACAGAACAAATTTACCAAACCAACTACAAAAATAAAATTATTTTCAAAATTTTAGATTATTGTTCCGTGAAAAGAGAAAATTAAAATGATGTGCGTCACAAGCCAAAAGAAAATTTATTATGAATATTCCGCAATTCTACATTAAATTTTATTGATACTAAGAAATAAAAATGAACAAGTGTTCTCCTTCCCGCATGTAAAAAATCGCGACTCAAGCTCCCGAGAAATATGTAAATTTGTAATAATAAAAACCATAATTAAAATTTGTCATTTGAATAATTAGCATAATTAAGAGATCTTATTTATTTTTTCCCCCAACCCCCTTTCATTTTCGAACCACATTTCTATCAACACTTAATAAAATAATACACAGCCACTTGATAAAAAGAAAATAAAGAAACTTTGTTTTCTTCTTATTTTTTTAATGTTTTGAAATTCAAAACACTTGAAATTTATGTTGTGCTTATGTTAATTTATTATATGTTGTGTACATATTCTTACATAACTAAGTTTAACATATTTTCATCCTTCTACAGCCCCGCATACCGCCGCATCTATTTATGTGGTGGAAATAATTAGGAAGTTTATGGAAAAATTAACACACAATTTTGTTTTTGTGCTTTTTGTTAAAGCAAAATAATAAATTTCCATGAAAAAGTTTTTCCACATTTTTCTTTTCTTATTACAATTTTCTCGATGAAAATTAAAATGGGAACTATTTATTTGTCGTACGTCTATAACTTGACGAGAGCTCCTCTCAATACAGTACAAACATATACTTCTTATACAGTATATGTTTAAATACGACCCCTCAAGTCATTAAAAGAAATATTGGAAAATTTTCTTCTTATTCTTAAAAAAAAAACTAATTAGTACTCAAATTTTTTGAAAAATCTTCCTACATACTTATAGTACTAAATTTAGATCAGAAGACAACATTAATAATAATCATTAATACTAAAACCATAATATATGTTCATACATATACATAATTATGATAAATACACGCACAAATATTATGCAAATTACATCCACATTTTACAACATAAAAAGAAAATTCAACCCCTTAAGCCAATCTTATTTTTTTATTTTAAATTTTTTTTTCATCATCATCGCTCCGTTTCTAGTTACAAGATGCTTGGCATGTACTCATGAATTACAAACATTTTCTCTACATTTTCTTGCATAATTTATTTTGTATTGCTCCCAAAAATTGTTTTACCATTTTCCGTTTTGTGGGTGTTTGTTGCTGCTGAAACCGCAATGTTCTTAGAGTTGTGCTAATATCAAAGTTTTAGGGTAATTTTTCTTGTGGTTAAACATTACAGTCTCCTTCATCTTGATAAATTATATTAATTTGGCGGGGTATGACTTTTACGAATATATAATTCAAAGTTTTGATGGCTTTTATCGCGCCATTGCGGCGATATTGTTGCAAATTTAATTTAGAATCTTCTAGTGTAAGTTAACATTTCAACATTTATCAGGCGCATAGAACGTGCCTAAAATTTCACAATTCCGGACAGACATTATAATCGTTATAAACAGACGCTAAATTATCCACCCCACAGAACATAGCCTATCAATCCCAACAGTTACACAAACCTAAGAAATTTCAGTGAGTTAATTATACCGAACACGAGAACAGGAAACCAATGAAGAGACGCATGATACCAACTCGGCCGATCAAACACTAGAAGAATATGCTGACTGAATACCTAGAAGATATATATTTTTTAGATTAAGACGCACTTCGCTCCCTTATTATGAATTCAGAATCAGGAACGGATAGATTCCTTGTTAGAAACCCAATTCTCAATAATAAACCTTAAAATAACACATCACTCCCTCATAAACCTTTTCGGAACTAACACCGACAAACTCAAATTCTATATTCTCCCTATAGTCTAAAGTAATTTTTTGGGATAATCAGAAATGACTCGTAAAGGAAACGAGCCGGAATTCATACCAACGAAGGTCTTATGACCATTTTCCCACTTAAACAACATTGTACAGAGGACGTACACAATATATACCTTAGGATCGCACATCTTGACGACGACCAGAAATACACATTTTTTGAAACGAAATATCGAATGCTGATAGACTATCGAAAACTAAATTCTATTGCCATGCGGATAGATACCCGATTCCAGAGATAATCGAGGTCCTTTCAAAATACCTCTCAGAAATTCGGACATCGTAAAACCGCTCTTTCCATCAACAAAGGCAAGTTCGAATTTGTTAGATTACCCTTTGGTCTGAAGAATGCTCCGTTCATTTTCCAAAGGACTTTAGACCATATCATCAGAGAACATTTGGCTAAACGATGTTATGTCTACATAGACGACATCTTCATATTTATCAAAGTTCAAAACGAACATTTCCGAAATCTAGACCTAGTATTTAGAACCTTAGAAGCCGTGATCATGAAGGCTCCAGTTAGTCAAATGTAAATTCTTTCGAAAGGAGGTAGAATTGTTGGGCTTCATTATCGGAATAAACGGGATAAAACCTAATTCGAAGAAGGTTCAGGCCATTGTTAATATATCTCCTGGAAAAGCCTCAAAGACTTAAAATCATTCTTAGGTATGACATGATGCTATCGACGCTTTGTCATGGTTTACGCGAGACTTGCGAAACCCCTGACAACCCTTTAACGTTTGGAAGATGGACACGTGTCTACGTATAAACTGATTCACCTCGATGGAAATGCACTAAAGCCTTTCGAGAAAGTACGCTTATCTCAGGAGAAGTAATATTGTCTCATCCGAATTTTGACAAAGAATTATAATTTACCACCAATGACTCAGACTATGCAATCGGAGCTGTCCTAGTGTACCAAAACCGACCAATCACCTTCATCTCGAGGACATTAAGTAAAACAGAGAAACGCTATGCCAACAATGAGAAGGAAATGTTGACAATAATATGGTCTTTGAATTCTTTGCGAAATTACCTCTACGAGTCTCGGAAGGTCAAGATATTTACTGACCACCAACCTTAAATATATGCTGCTAAGCGAAACAAGAGCAATAATAATAAAATGAAGCGTTGCAAGGCCATATCTGAGGAGTATAATAATGAGCTAACGTCTAAGCGAGTTAAATCTAATTTCGTAGCTGATTCCCTCTTTAGACTGCCAATTCAAGTCGAAATACACACCCTAACGTCCACTCAACCTAGTGATGACAGTTCGTCTTACAAATTTTTCTCTTCTTCTCGTCCAAATATATTAGGCATATCTTCGTCCAATCCAGTTACTATGAATCAGACATAATAAATATTTTTAAAAGGTACACAAACCCTATAACGTGGTTAACGGACTCCACACATCCACACCAATCTATCCACACCATTTCAATAGTTAATTCGGTATACACGGGTTATACGAAATGTGCCGAAAAGTCATTGAAAATTACCGCAAAAGAATCAAGGCCTGTAAGAAGTCCCGTGGAGGACATTTGAATGATTGTTTAACTAAAAATGGCAAGGATCAATCTGTAAAATGAAATAAAAATTACAATACAGGAATGCATGCGAGAACCAAATGCAAATCCTGCGAAAATATTATTTCCCGTAGATGGGTCCTGTAGACGTCCAAAATATCCAACTTAATTAAACCCTGTACAATATGCAAGCAAAATAAGTACGAGCGTCACCGCAATAATCAGGAAATTCACGCTATTCTTCTCTCACGATATTATCTTCACGGAGAAACAACTTGTTCTCACGGCAATCGATAAATTCTCTAAGTTCGCTCAGGCACATAAAGAAACCTCTTCAGGACATATTATGCTATTTCTGCGTTCCTGTGGTAGTCGTTGCCATTAATAATGAAAAATCGATTAATGTCGCATCCATCATATCAATGATGAAGAATGATCTAAAAATTAAGGTTTTTACCACACCACCTTTTAAAAGCGAAGTGAACGGGCAGGTCGAAAGGTTCCATTCAACGCTGGTTGAGATCATGACGTGTATCAAAGCTAAAGGTCCACCTCGTTCTCTCGACCAGCTTATAGATAGTGCCGTGAATAAATACAATCATTCAAATCAATCCATTACAAATAGGAAACCTGTAAAAGTATATTTTGGGTGAACGCCTAACATAGAGCAACATAGAGAAGCTGAGACTGAAACATGAATAGATATGAAAAATCAAAACAAAATTAGGAAACCGGTTAAACCATATTTCCCGGCGACAAAATTATGTGATCTGACTTCACAAATTCACTTATAGTATCCATACATGAAGGACAAGCTGAATACATAAACCTAATCCAAAACCTAATCGAAAATATGAAATCAAGAAAATTTAAAAGATCACTTGATCTCCTATGTGGCGCATGAAAATGGGCTGCAGGAAGTCCCGACCATGAGAACATTGTTATGCACCAAACAAAAAGTAACCAGTTATAAACGAGAGATGTGGTGGAAGGAAACGATGATTTCTGAAATGCATTTTGCGAAATGGCCGCAACATTCAGACTGGAGTTATACTCGGGATACATAGTCTTCCGTTAATTCCATGGGTCCTGTATAATCATTTGTCAACTTAGGTGGTAATATTTCATTAGCGGATAAACGACTCTCTAGTGTATTAAACGATTCTTGGTTAGCAGGATTTACTGAAGAAATTTCACACACAGATTTCTGTGAATTTCCACTAGAACTTCTTTGTATCCCTAATTCAGCAACAAAACACACTTTTTCAAGGTTCCTGGACACATATTTTTTCGAATCAATCTTATAAATTCTATATCAGAAAATGGAATGTGTAGTCCACTTGATAACATAAAAAGTTTACTAAAAACAACAAAAATGATTCCTTCTTTTCCCACTGTTGGGTACGCCGATCAAGTTTTGTCTTTATATTGCCATCGGTCCGAGAGTCTTGGAAATAACATTTCATTACGTTTCTTAGTTAATCCCACGTGGCTTCAAAGAAGACATGTTTTCGCATGAAAGCTTAATACCATTCTAATGCAGTCTTCTTCAGAATGAATCCCTTCGCTAATCCTTCACTAATATGTATTGGGGTGCTTGGAAGGTATTGGACTTAAGAATAGGAATTTGTCAACAGCACAATCATCGCGGCTTCCGTTCTAATTAAGATTCCAATTCCTTACGTTAGTGATCTTTATTATTTGGGCTGCCATAATCACGATGAATATCAGGAGCAACGCTTGAGTTTTCCCTGGTTGGTATACGAGGAGGGATATATTCGGATATTAGTAAGCGGGTAAAACAAAGGCTTCGGATAGAAGTTAGAACCTGACAATGGCTGAGATGATATGTTGTCTGCAGTTGAATTTGAATCGAAATAATCTATGCAACTACCAAGAGCTTGCTGTTGAGGATTACAAGAAAAAGTAAAGCCTTAATTTTCGCTTTATGACCTGAAATTTCGAAGTTTTGACGAGCTTTTATTTGTATTCGTTATATGTTGAGCTGCATTCCTTTGGAGTTCATTGAACCCTTTTATCAGATCTGCGATCATATTGCTTATTAATTGTGATTCACTTCAACGTTCCTCGATGTACTTTGGGTATAGTGGCTATCGAGGATGGCAGTAATTTTGGGGATGATTCAGAAGTAGAAGAGTCAAAGGAATCCTCAAAATGAACTTTCCTTGGCGGCTTATTATAGAATTGCATAACTTTTCCTAACATATCTTTCATATTTACCATCTCACTGGTTAAGTAATCAGTTGCCATTTTGTCTGTGCTTAAGAGTAGGGCAGTTTGAAAAGTCAAGTAAGAAGTGCTAGGAGCTAATTCTTGTACTAAAACTGTTAGACCAGTTTCTGGATTCTGAATGACCTCTTGCTTGGTAATTTTCGTGTAGTTTTGCCGGTTCTTGTTTAGAAATAGTTCTTTAATGTCGTTTGATTTCTCATTTCCCATTATTAAAAAACTCAAATGCGAATAAATTTTGGAGTGCTTTTTGATGGCAGATAGACACAAATGCTTTACTGAAATCCGTGTACGCTACATAATGATGATGGTTTTCTATCTCATTAATTACTGGTGAATTCATCCAGATTAGTTGATGTGGATCGGCCGGCATAAGCCCGGGCTAGTTTATTGATGTATGAGGTGCAATTGTGGATTTAAAGTTGTTGCATAATACTAATTCAAACAGCTTTTGAATTGATGATGTAATTCCTCTCATACTTGTGATACCTTGCCCATCTTCCACTGATTGATTAATGCATTTTCTTCTTTAACGAGAACTATACCACCAATTTGCAAATTATCCGTTGGCGAATTCCATTCCGTGCTCGCTTGCAATGACGTTCGGTACTCTAAATGCCAACGTTTCCAAAATAGTTGGGTCATTTTTTGAATCGCGGTCCAGTGTGACAACCGGTTGTAAGGTAGTTCGGTGATATCCGGTTGTGGAATGGTGGTAATGGGATGACCAATTAAGAAGTGCGCCGGTGTTAATGGATCACGCTCCTCATCTGATTGAGTGCACAGAGGTCGGGAATTTAGGAGCCCTTCAATATGGACCAACAATGTATGCAGCTCTTGTTGTGTAAGTATGTTAGCCCCATTTACTTTCTCTACATGAGTTTTTGCAGATTTTACGCCTGCCTCCTAAATTCCTCCAAAGTGAGGTGCATGCGGTGGAATGAAATGCCATACAACCTGATAATTCTTTAAAATAGAATTGGAAATTAGATTAATATTATTTTTAAGAAAACTATTTAATTCCTTGAATTTAGTGCATGCTCCACGAAAGTTAGATCCGTTGTCCAAGAAGATATCGGTGCTAACCCCTCTGCGTGAGAAAAATCGATGGAGTGCAGCCATGACAGAGTCGGTTGTCATGTCTTCGACGAGCTCCAAGTGTACAGCTTTAGTACTTAAGCAAATAATTAAGCATATGTATGACTTTTGTGCTTTCTGTCCTCGTCCGCGTTTTAAGTATGTTTTGATGGGACCGGCAAAATCCAACCCAATTTTTAAGAAGGGACGTATTAGTTGCACTCTTTCTTTCGGTAAGCTGCCAATCGATTGGTCCTTTGTTAGTGGGTTTTGTTTGATGCACTGCACACACTTATGGATGACTGATTTTAGGGTATTTCGGCTATGAACAATCCAGAATTTTCTTCGTATAATGCTCGACAATAATGATTCACCACAATCAATGTGAATGATGGGAAAAAAAATTATGGGATGCAAAGTATCATAGGGTGCAATGGCCTTTTCAATTCTACCACCTACTCGTAAAAGTCCTTTATTGTCCAAAAATGGATTTAATGATTTAATCGTACTTCTAGGGGATACAATCTTTTCGGTTTTCACGGCTTGAATTTCGTCAGTAAAATATTGCTGCTGGATAAATCGTAAAATGCGTGCTTCTGCTTCTCGTCAATCGGAATTCATTCTTATTTTGACATTATTCTTTACATTTAGTTATATTATAATGAATCGTCGAAGTAGGCTTACGATATTAATAATCTTATCATAACTGGAATACCTTTTGATAAGGTGCTCTATGATCGATTTTAATTTATCCGGCCGTATTGCGATCATAACTTTACATGTCTCTCGACGCTCTAAATGACCTGAACAAGTTGGTTTCCGGAAAACTGGCCAGACTTCTGCTTCTGTTTTAAAAAATTCTGGTCCATTCCACCACAACAAATGAGATTTTAGTTCATTAGGCCTTAATCCTCTCGTGGCACAATCGGCAGGATTTAGTTTTGAAGCGATGTGGCGCCATTTGCTTCTCGGTAGGACTTCTAAAATTTCACTGGTACGGTTACCCACATATGTCTTCCATCTACGAGGAGGTTCTGAAAGTCAGTCCAACACGATTGTGGAAGCTGTCCATCCAAATACTTGGCTCTCGGGAATGCTTAAAAGCTGTTGGACGTGTCCAATCAGTCTAGCTAGCAGCAAGGCTCCATTTAATTCCAGACGTGGTAGTGATACATTTTTAATGGGAGCCACCTTTGTTTTAGCCGCTATCAAGGTTGTGATATGGTTTCCATTAGAAAGCGTCCGTAAGTATACGGAAGCTGCAAATGCGGTTTCGCTGGAGCCGCAAAATTCATGTACGAGTAGTTGGCATTCTCCTCCGGGCATAAACAACCATCTAGGTATTGCAAGAGTTGCTACGTCTGCTATCTCCAATCGAATTTGTTGCCATTGGTTTTGCCTTGTAACTGGTAGTTTATCATCCCATCCGAGATCTAACAGCCATAATATGCTTGGAAAAAACATTTATTTTTAATTATAAAAGGCGCCAACAGCCCCAGTGGATCAAAGATCCGACTAACTTCGGATAATATCGCCCGTTTTGAATCTGGAATTTCCTTCGTTAGCGTGATATGGTAAGAAAAATGATCCGCAGCTGGTTGCCACTGCATACCCAACACTTTTACCTCATCAGGATTTTCGGAAACAGATTCACATATCATTTTTGGAACAGATTCACTTGGTGTAGGTTCCTTTAACTCGTCTAAAAACTCCGGAGAATTGGAAAACCAATTTCGTAGATCGAACCCGGAATGGACCATGATATTTGTAATTTGTTGCGCCAATCTCACTGCTTCTGCTACTGAGTGAGCTCCCGTCAACAGATCATCGATATACATATCGTTCAATATTGATTGGGATGCTTCTGGATGTGTCATCGAATGTTCTGACGCTATTTGGTGGATAACTCTTGTGGCAAGATAAGGTGCGGAAGACATACCATATGTCAATGTTCATAATTCATAGTGCTTTACTGCCTCCTCTGGTGTTGTGCACCAAACATTACGTTGATAACGAAGATCACTGGAGTGTATCCATATTTGCCGATACATCTTTTCTGCATCTGCCGTGAACACAATTTTATGAGTATGGAAACGGATTAAAATATCGCTTAAAAGATACTGCAACGTTGGTCCTTTTAAGAGATTGTCATTCAATGAATAACCGGAGTTTGTTTTGGCAGAAGCGTCGAACACGACACGTAGTTTGGTTGTGGTGGATGTTTCATTTAATATTCCATGATGGGGCAGATACAAATAGTCGCAGGAATCGGTTGGTGGAGGAATTTCTACCATATGATTGAGTCGATTGTACTCTTCCATAACATATCGCTCGTGAAATTTGGAATTCGTTCGAAACTTCCTCTCCATACCATGCAATCTTTTAATGGAGATGCCTAAGGATCCGTTTAACTGGTGTCGCTCTTCTTTAAATGGTAATTTCACCATATAATGATTGTCCGGTAATTTGACACATTTTGCAGCAATATTTTTACTAACCGGGCATACTTGAGCATGATGCTTTCCGGCACATTTCACGCATCTAGTCTCTCTTTGGCAATATTTCTGCGTATGATTAAAACCTTGGCATGTTTTGCACTGCGGTATTAATCCGCTATTTTTCAATTGCTCTATTTTAACTCTCATGCTAAGTATGGCCTTGATATTATACTCATATTCCACTTTTTGTTTGTTATTAAAAGTGAGCATAAACAGTGGAATCCCTCTTTTGTTAATTTGAACTCCTTGTTCGGTTTCGATTTTTTCTTTCTTAATGATGTTTGCAGCACATTATATTTGATAACCCTTTTGCTTGAGATCCTCAATAGTTTCCTCTTTTGCGCAGGTTGGATGAAGACCTCTAGCCATAACTTTGATTGGGCTATCATTCTTATCCTCATAGGTAAACCACTGATGCCCCTCGGCATTAAGCTTTGTTACCAAAGCTCTGTAAGTTTCAGAAATCAAACTGAAAAAAAACTAACAAAAAAATATTGCTTATAAATCATTAAGTCATCCAACGAAAGTATTTTAATAACTTCACTGTTTAATATAACATTAATGATTCCATGGTTGGCCCATACGAATGTAAATTGATGAGTGGTTGATTGCAATAATTATTTCGCTTCGTCTAATAATGCTTTGCTGGCGGGTGATAAGTATTCGGTTATGATCAAATTGCAATTAATCCCACATAAGTTAAGTTTAGATGTTACAGTTTTCTTTCATGCATTTTTTTTTTTTTTACAACGTTATTGATATGGCTACTACAATCTTAAACATTATTAATTCATTAGTAAGGTTGACATTAGTACTAATGAGATAAGCATAAACTTGTGTGGGTCTGCTGGACCAGTGTTCAGTTCCTTTGGTTTATAATTTTCATACGGTTAGCTCATGTGGTTTGATTCGTTTGAGCCGCCTTACTTCGTTTGTACTGTCCAGTAGTTGTACGGCCTCAAGATTGGTGTGGGTAAGAAGTCCCTTCTCATGTTTTATGGCACATTCGCGGATAACGTCGTCTATCAATTGTATTTCTGGTGGATTTCCTTGTTAGTCACAAATCGGTAGGCGTTGGTGACCATTCGAAGAAATTTATTTTGGCTTCGTTGTATAATGTCTCTATTGGATTTATGTGTACAACCCCAAAGCTGCGCACCATACATCCATATTGGTTTGAAGATAGTCTGGTATACCAGTCTTTTGCAATACAGGTTCATTTTGGAATGATGTCCAATTAACCAGTACATTTGACATTGTTTCAATCGTATCTGTTCAGCTTTTTGTCTCACGTGATGTTTCCAGTTGAGCCTGGAATCTAAATGTAGACCAAGGTAATTTGCCGATTCAGCCTGCGGCACTTGCACTCCTTTGAGGTGTATATGAAGAGTGTTATTTTTATGTCGGAGCGTAAATGTCACATATGTTGATTTGAGCTCATTCAGTGCTATTTTCCAGTCAATTGTCGTCTCGTTGAAGATTTTCCACTGCTCTTGGTTGAGATTCGTCTACTGACATAATTACAGTGCCGTCAGCGAACGTGCCGATGAATGTTTTATTCGTTGTAGGTATGTCCGTAGTATAAAGAAGGTAGAGGAGGGGACCCAATACGCTTCCCTGCGGAACTCCCGCAATCGCTGGATAAAAGTCAGAACATGTTTCTTCATGAATGACTCTGAATTGGCGATCAGAGAGGTATGATTCAAGCAGCTGGCAATAGTTTTGTGGTAGAATTTTGCTCATTTTGAACGTCAATCACTCATGCCAAACCCTATCGAAGGCCTGGGATACATCCAGAAATACGGCGGGGCAATATTTATTTTCTTCTAACGCTTGCTCTATTACCGCAGTTATTCGATGGACTTGATCTATGGTGGAGTGGTTATTCCTGAATCCAAATTGGAAATCAGGAACGTTTACCATTGGCTTTAGACGTTTTAGTAGCAGTTTCTCGAACAGCTTTGATAAGGTCGGAAGCAGTGAGATTGGTCTGTATGATGTTACTTCTTCATCTGGTTTACCTGGTTTCTTTAGCATAATTATTTGGGCCATTTTGAAGCATTTGGGTACATACTTCAATCTCATACAGGCATTAAATAAGTATGTGATCAAGATAATTGCTTTACGTGGAAGTTCCTTGAATAGACCCGGTGATATTTCATCAATTCCTGGTGCTTTTTATGATTAAGATTTTTCTCGATTTCTTTAGCAATTTCCATTGGCGTGACCCTTTTAAAGTCCTGATTTGGTTGATAAACAGGTGTTACCTCAATGTTGGATTGAATGTCATGGGGTTGGAACACTGCTGCTAGGTGTTGAGCAAAGAGTTCCGCTTTTTCTTTGTCTTGTCGAACCTAACTGTCTTGAGCATTCCTTAAAGGTGGTACTCGAACTACAGGTCGTTTAAATCTTCTGGTTGCTTTCCATAGCGAGTAGTCTTTATCCATTTCTGGACCTAGCCCGCTTAAGTAGTTATCGAGGCAATTCTGTTTGAAATTTTTGATTAGTCTATTGACTTTGTTACTTTTTCGATTAAAAGTTGTCTTGTCAGCGGGATTTCTGGTGAGGTGCCACATTTTCCTCGCCCTTCTTCTTGCCTTGGTTTGTTCCCTGATTTCAGCCGGGTACTTCAATCTCCGCTTTGTCCTTTGATTCAGGAGTAGCTAGTCTGGCAGCCATTCGAGTGTATTCAATAAAATTGTTTGTTTGTTGTTCTAATTCTTCATTGCTTTTAATACTAACTTTTAATTCAATCAGCTCTTCCAATTTTTCTCTGAAGATGTCCCAATCCGTGAATCTGTTAGTAAGGTTTTGCTTTTGCTGTTTCTTTATTACTGTAGCGCTTACTGACAGCAGTACAGGAATGTGGTCAGATGTTAGGCCGTTAATTTCTTCGACTCTAGTGTAACTTAGAGGAGTTTTCATGAATGGCATTGAACAAGGTGTTACCTTTCCCAGGAGAAATAAGCCTGGAACCCCAAGCTGTATGTTTTATATTGTAGTCCCCTCCAATAATAAATCTTGGACCGAGCTTATTGAAGACGTTATTAAATTGTAACTTCGTTGGTGTATGCCGTGGAGGACAGTACGCTGCTGCAATATTTAGATCTGCGCCATTATATTGGATTGAGATAACAGTTGCTTGCAAATAGTTTTCACAAATATCCTCTTGTCGATTGTGTTTGATATTATTTTTGATTAGTACAGCTGAACCACCTCTAGCTCTTTCACTAGGATGGGTTGTCCAGTAGGAATTAAAACCCCTTATTCTGATAAAGCTTTTGTTGGAGAAGTGCGTCTCTGTAATCAGCGCAATATCAATGTTGCTTGTATGGAGAAATATTTCCAGTTCGTGGGCTCGTTGGTTGAGCCCATTAGTGTTCCAAGCTACAATGCGTAGGAACGAGTTAACCATTTGTGAGTATGCTGACTTTTTCGCTTGGTGGATAGATATAGGTTTCCAGTTTTGCCACCCTCTCTGCTAAATGACCAAGGGACTGTTGAATTTGGCTAAGCATTTTAATAATTTCAGTGTTATTTGACTCGTTAGCGATTTGCGCATAGGATAATCCAACTGTGGATGGTGTGATTGTTGTTTGTGGTTTAGCAACTTTGGTTTGTAATCGCTGCACTGCGCTTGTTTTGTTATTCTGTGGACTTTTAGTTTTGTTCTGATATACACGGCATCCTTTATAATTTGCAGTATGCAAACAACAAGGTTGCCAAAGAGCACAAGAAGGCGCGATATCTGGTGTTTTCTTGCATTTGGTTTGACGATAGTAAAAGCTCTTGGTATGTCCAAGTTGTTGACAATTCGTACATTGTGGAATTCCCCTTGTCTTGTTAGGTGGCTCAATTTTAACTATACAGTACGCAACTTTCTTGATATTGTATACTTCTTTATTGTTGTATTTTTGTTTTAAGTCGATGTAAAACAATGAAAAGTGTTTCCTGACTTTTACACCCTCAATTGTGACCATTTTGTATATGTTGGTAATACCTGCAACTTCATGTCCCATTTTTTCTAAGTCTGCTTTAATTTCATCGTGACTAATAGAAGAAGGTAAGCCTCTGATAACCACTCTATAGGCCTTTTCACTCTTCAGCTGGTAGGTGTGATATTGAATATTTTCTAGTTGGTTGCTAGATTCATTTTTTAATTCTTCCAGTAATTTTTTGACATTCCTGTAATCATTTTCATTTTGAAAGGTAATACTAATGTCACTATTTGAGAGCGCTTAAAATTAGTTGATTCACTAGTGTTTTTTATTATTTTTTGTCGAAAAAGTTCGAAATTGTTAATATTGCTCACATTAATGGGTGGAGGCAGTGGTATTTTTGGGTTTTTCTGTTCAGTGTTACTGTTCACACTTTGTGTATTATTTTTTGAGGGAGTTTTCGTTGTTTTCATTGATTTCTGTTATTAGCTCTGGAAAGTTCTTCGTCATCTGTGAAATAATCCTCTATACTCAGAGCATTAAATCTATTATTCTGTTGAGAGACTGGAAATTGCTGCAGCAACCAGTTGGAATTATTTGAATGATGTTGACTTGTTGATGGCTGAATATGGTTGACAGGCAATTTGTTAGCTCATGCTGAATTCTCAGATTTACTAATTTTAACCTTTTAGTTTAGTGTAGAGTTTTCTCTCTTAAGTTCAGCAACTTCATTGCTCAGCTGCGCGATTATAGTTTCTCCATTTTCTGAAACTTGGATAACAGATCCTCGCTGTTTATAATGTTTGTTGATGCACTCGGCATTTGTAATGAAGTTCCTTTTTCAGTAGAGACCGCGTCTTTTGCAGTTACTGTGGAAGCAGTCGCTGTTGGCACAGTTGTCTTTAATTGTAGTGTACGTCTACTTACATTTGGAGGTGGTGATCTCAACATTTTTATGCTTTTAGGAAAGTTGTTCCCTTTATTTTCCAGGGGTTAGTTCCCCCCAGAATTTATGGTACTAGAATCCGAAGAGTATATGGAGCGGCCCGATTGATTTGATGCTTCTATAGACGCATCCGTCTTGTTTCCTAATATATATTATTAGGCTATTATTTTCATCATTATTTATTATGAAATGACAAATCAAACTACTGACAAAGCAAATGTCAGCCGTCAAATCGGTTAAGAAACAAAACAGTGCTGCCAACTTAAAAATGAGAACCTCCAAAAACACACACCTTATAAACGCTTTAATAAATATTTATGGTAAAATTCAATATGTTCGTGTCTCACATCCACTCAAAATATTAATTCCCTCGACGAGAATAAACTCGAAACGAGAATTTCAATTTTTTGTAATAAATATATTTACCGCAAAAACATGAACACACATTTTTCATCTCACCATGTTAAAATATTGTGTACCGCACTAATAATAATCTTAAGGTACGTGAATCAATTTATTACTTATCGTATGAAACATATTAAATATATATATATATATATATATATATATAGATATATATATATATATATATATATATATATATATATATATATATATATATATATATATATATATATATATATATATATATATATATATAACGGGTGATTTTTTAAGAGCTTGAGAACTTTTTTTAAAAAAAAAACGCATAAAATTTGCAAAATCTCATCGGTTCTTTATTTGAAACGTTAGATTGGTCCATGACATTTACTTTTTGAAGATAATTTCATTTAAATGTTGACCGCGGCTGCGTCTTAGGTGGTCCATTCGGAAAGTCCAATTTTGGGCAACTTTTTCGAGCATTTCGGCCGGAATAGCCCGAATTTCTTCGGAAATGTTGTCTTCCAAAACTGGAATAGTTGCTGGCTTATTTCTGTAGACTTTAGACTTGACGTAGCCCCACAAAAAATAGTCTAAAGGCGTCAAATCGCATGATCTTGGTGCCCAACTTACCGGGCCATTTCTTGAGATGAATTGTTCTCCGAAGTTTTCCCTCAAAATGGCCATAGAATCGCGAGCTGTGTGGCATGTAGCGCCATCTTGTTGAAACCACATGTCAACTAAGTTCAGTTCTTCCATTTTTGGCAACAAAAAGTTTGTTAGCATCGAACGATAGCGATCGCCATTCACCGTAACGTTGCGTCCAACAGCATCTTTGAAAAAATACGGTCCAATGATTCCACCAGCGTACAAACCACACCAAACAGTGCATTTTTCGGGATGCATGGGCGGTTCTTGAACGGCTTCTGGTTGCTCTTCACTCCAAATGCGGCAATTTTGCTTATTTACGTAGCCATTCAACCAGAAATGAGCCTCACCGCTGAACAAAATTTGTCGATAAAAAAGCGGATTTTCTGCCAACTTTTCTAGGGCCCATTCACTGAAAATTCGACGTTGTGGCAGATCGTTCGGCTTCAGTTCTTGCAGGAGCTGTATTTTATACGGTTTTACACCAAGATCTTTGCGTAAAATCTTCCATGTCGTCGAATAACACAAACCCAATTGCTGCGAACGGCGACGAATCGACATTTCACGGTCTTCAGCAACACTCTCAGAAACAGACGCAATATTCTCTTCTGTACGCACTGTACGCATTCGTGTGGTTGGTTTAATGTCCAATAAAGTAAACTGAGTGCGAAACTTGGTCACAATCGCATTAATTGTTTGCTCACTTGGTCGATTATGTAGACCATAAATCGGACGTAAATCGCGAAACACTTTTCGAACCGAACACTGATTTTTGTAATAAAGGGTGATTTTTTTGTGGTTAGGATTTTCATGCATTAGTATTTGACAGATCACACGGGATTTCAGACAAGGTGTCAAAGAGAAAGATGCTCAGTATGCTTTGACATTTCATAATGAATCTGCCGCAGATCTGCCACAACGTCGAATTTTCAGTGAATGGGCCCTAGAAAAGTTGGCAGAAAATCCATTTTTTTATCGACAAATTTTGTTCAGCGATGAGGCTCATTTCTGGTTGAATGGCTACGTAAATAAGCAAAATTGCCGCATTTGGAGTGAAGAGCAACCAGAAGCCGTTCAAGAACTGCCCATGCATCCCGAAAAATGCACTGTTTGGTGTGGTTTGTACGCTGGTGGAATCATTGGACCGTATTTTTTCAAAGATGCTGTTGGACGCAACGTTACGGTGAATGGCGATCGCTATCGTTCGATGCTAACAAACTTTTTGTTGCCAAAAATGGAAGAACTGAACTTAGTTGACATGTGGTTTCAACAAGATGGCGCTACATGCCACACAGCTCGCGATTCTATGGCCATTTTGAGGGAAAACTTCAGAGAACAATTCATCTCAAGAAATGGCCCGGTAAGTTGGGCACCAAGATCATGCGATTTGACGCCTTTAGACTATTTTTTGTGGGGCTACGTCAAGTCTAAAGTCTACAGAAATAAGCCAGCAACTATTCCAGTTTTGGAAGACAACATTTCCGAAGAAATTCGGGCTATTCCGGCCGAAATGCTCGAAAAAGTTGCCCAAAATTGGACTTTCCGAATGGACCACCTAAGACGCAGCCGCGGTCAACATTTAAATGAAATTATCTTCAAAAAGTAAATGTCATGGACCAATCTAACGTTTCAAATAAAGAACCGATGAGATTTTGCAAATTTTATGCGTTTTTTTTTAAAAAAAAGTTCTCAAGCTCTTAAAAAATCACCCGTTATAATTCAATTATTTGCAAGCGTTGCTCGTTAGTAAGTCTATTCATTATGAAATGTCAAAGCATACTGAGCATCTTTCTCTTTGACACCTTGTCTGAAATCACGCGTGATCTGTCAAATACTAATGCATGAAAATCCTAACCACAAAAAAATCACCCTTTATATATATATAAAAGTGTGTGTGTATATAAGTATGCGAATGCGTGTGTTTGTAATATATTACCGTAAATTTATGCGTTTCTGTTTGTAATAAATTAATTTTTATATACAGCACTACTCGGGAAAGCTGCTATGTGCTTTAGACAATTGCCTATATACTTTCGAAAACATGTACCCACATTTTGAAATATACAAAACAATTATTTTTGATTGATACATAAAAAGGCGTAACATAATTTCCTTATTATCATCTCTGGCATAGTAAAATTTTCAATTTCCAAAATTTCCTTTTTTTGTGTTTACCACACCAACATCCAAAAATGATTTATATTTTCATTTTATTATTAATAATGTTATTATTTTATATTTGTTTTTTTTTGCTGTTATTTGTCTTAAGGCAATAAGTGTCTATCGACTACACAGTAAATTTATGTATAGATATCATCTCGCCTATATCGAGAAAAACATTTGCGAAAGTACCTCTGAAAATTGTTTCATTTTTGGGTAACAAACAGCAATAAGACGATGAATATCGGTACCGAAGTACAAATTGTTGAAAAAGGAAAAGTATCTTGAATGAAAAATCAATATCGTATTATACAATACAGGATGTTATGTATACCAAATTATAGACGAAAAGTTCAAAAATTATAATTCCTTCTAACACTTAAATTAAAAATTTTATTAAAAATATATTTATGAATACGGAAAAATATGCTGCTGCTATTTATTGACTGATAAGATTTCTGCTAATCCAAATCAAAATTTATATTGATTTTCTAAATAAATTCAGATAACAGTATCGACAATTTTGCGTGACTTTTATTAAATTATGCCAATTACGAGAGGTATTGGAATGTCAATTATTCTATTTTTGAATTGTTAAACATTTAGTTGAGTAATTATTTTTGAATTAATTTATTCAAAGATATGCAGGTACGAGTATATGTACATTCGAACATTTACTCAAAAATAATTCAAATAAAATTGGCGAGGTATTCAGGATGATAAAAATTCAGAAAGTAATCAATGATCGTGATATGGAATATCATCAACATGTTTATAAGGTTGTTGTCGATTCCAAATGAGGGAAGTCAATATACGTAAATCCAAAATGACGCGATTAAAGCAGTACAAAAAATTGTAAATGATGATGTTTTGAAAAAATATAAAATGTTTAAAAGTCGTGTTGGTGAATCCACAGGTATTCTGACGGGATTGGTCGTAAGTAAATTAAACTCCCTTGTTTAAATGATTTGTTTAATTTTATAATTCAATTAGTTTTATTTTTAGGTTCACAAAAACGATGCGGTCAATGTTCGTAACAAGTTGAAAGCAAAAATCTGGCAATTGCTGAATGTTTGCTGACTTTAGTCATGCAACACTAATCTGCTACTTTATCGACACAAATTTTTGACGTGTCGATTTGTTTACATAAATCAGGGGTGACATGTTGTACCATCACTTTCATTCGAATCGACTTTGAAAGTCGAATTCGAAAATAGTGCTAGCATGCATGTTGTAAAATTTTCGAATCAAAAGTGATACGTAAGCCTGGTAACACTTTTTCGAAGAAAAAAGCAACAATATTTGACAATTGTTTTTATATATAAACACAGCGAACGTCACAATATAAAGTTACTCTTAATATTAATTTAACATTAAATCAAGTGAAATTAAAATGAACGTTGCTGTTGCAATAGTATTACTGGGAGTTAATAATTACGAATCTTCGGAAAATGTTAGAAATAATGTAAATTATTATTTAGAACGGCGCTTTCTACGCGATCGATATGAGGTCATGAATCTATCCAATAAAAAGTAAGATTCGTTTTTTCAATAAAAGTGTTTAATATAAAGTTATACTATTGATTTTAGATTTTTTGAATCGTTTCGTGTATCGAAGGATATTTTTAAATATTTGTTAACACAAATAAACTCTCGATGTGAATCCGCCAGACGAGCTACAAAAATACCGTTGAATTTAAAATTGGCAGCAGTACTTAACTTTTACGCTACAGGCTCATATAAGCGTACTATAGGTGACGTGCATATGCACAGTATGGATCAATCGGTAATTTCAAGATCCGTTACAGAAATTACAACCATATTAGAAGACACGATTTGCAATCAATATATTAAGTTTCCTAACTCACGAGAAAAAGCGATGTACAAAGAAAGATTTTTTGAAAAGACAAGCCATCCCGGTGTGATCGGCTGTATAGACTGCACGCACGTCGATATCATCGCACCACACGTAAATGAACACATTTTCGTTGATCGGCACGGAAATCATTCAATGAATGTGCAATTGGTAAGTTTTTGAATTAAACTAATTGTGAGCATGTTTATTTCAATGATATCTTCATATTTGTTTAAGATTTGTAATTACGATCTACTCATCCTCTCAGTTTGCGGTCGATTTCCGGGATCGACCCATGATTCCGCCATATGGCAGGTTTCGAAAGATCGGCGCAAACTGCAAGAAGCATATCAAAATGGAGAAAGGAATACTTGGTTGCTTGCTGACTCGGGATATCCTTTGGAACACTACATAATGACCCCATATCGAAATCCAAATCAAAGGCAAACAATTTATAATACATTACATGCGAAAACTCGTAACCCTATTGAGCGATGTATAGGGGTATTAAAAAACACGTTTCGTTGCCTCTTAGGAGAAAGAGTGCTGCGATATGAACCAAAAAAAGTCGTAAAAATTGTAAATGTTTGTTCCGCGCTTTATAACATTTGCGTTTTAACCAAACTTGAAATGGTCGATTTGGCACGGCCATCTGCTGAAGGTTCTTCTGTAGTACATGAGATTGAATTTGAGTATGATGACATGTTCCAAAGTGAAACTGCTGCATCAATACGAAACAACTTGCTAAATTGTTTTTAAAATGTTTAAAATGTTCATGAATACAGAAACCATTGTAAACCTTATACAAATTATTTTTATTTATTTAAATTTTTACTATTTTGTTTTATTTTTTCTTCTTTCATTGTCAATTTTCTTTCAGCCAACATAAGCCGCTTTTCCTCTACTGCTAGCCGCCTTTCTTCGACCATCAACCTTTTATTACTGATGACGTTGGCCTCTTTTAATAATATTATAGTCTCAGCGTGGTATTCCCCAAGGCTTTTTATGTGCCTTTCTTGCGTTTTACCATAATGTTTTAGCTCTTCAAACAACCGACTAGCAGCAGTGGCACGTCTCCGTTGTGTCCTGTTAACAATGGCTGTTGTAATGGGTGTGGGTGTGATACGAATAGTGGTATCCGTTTCTGTAAAACCGGCTGTTTGGCTCACATTATTGTGTGATGTATCAACTCGAATGGTTATTTCTTGTTCAGACTCATGGCCAGGATCATAACCACCTACTCCAACCACTGTATCCGTCAAGCCGGTAAGCTGTAGAACCCTCTCCTCTAATGGCAATAAAAATATAGTGCGCGGCCCCCCACCTGTTTTGTTAATGTCACTATTTATTTTACGCATTTTTACTTTTATTTTATTTTTATAATCAGCCCATACCTAACGTACACAAAAACGTAAATATTGTGATCATTTTGTATATATGTATAATATAAATACATACATTTTTCCAAGCTTCGGCATCTCGCGTTGGAGGGCCCTCTCCATTTAATTTAATTGATAGAGCATTCCAATTGCCACTTAGCGTTTGTTTTGAGGTAGATCCGGAAAATCGTCCAGTTACCATGTCGGTATGGTTTTCCATATAATCCACCATAACCTCAAATTGCTTTGTTGATGTGAATTTTTTTTGCCTTCAATATATAAAAAAAATATAATCATATTTATCATAACATACAAGTATTTACGTTTTATTTACTTACGTCCCAGCCATTATTACAGAAAATAATTTTTTTAATTGTTTTGTTGTTGTAAAATTTTACATAAATATTCATCGCACCTCTGCTTCACTTCAAATAAGTGATAAAAAAGTGTCATAATCGTGAGTCGATAATTTTACAACATACGAATGTTCGCCTTTGAGTTCGAATTTCGAAAATTGGAAATTATAACCATGCCACTATAACATTTCCTGTTAGGTAACAAACACCGGAAAGGTTATATTAAAACTGTAATTATCATGCGTATTTGAGATTTCTTAGTTTTCTTCTAATGTTTGTATTTCAGAGTACTGTAGTCGCTTCGGATACGGTTTGAGATCCCCAACATATCGCCCCCTTTGACGAATCGAGAGAGTCAATCAATGGAAGCAGGCAAATTCTTGTGATGGGTCGCTCATATATGCCGTCATAATGCGTCCCAATGCCCATTGTCCTGGTGGGATATTGTCATCTTTCAAGATGACTAAATCGCCGATTTTGATGTTGTCGTGCTTTAAACGCCACTTTGATATGCGATTCAAGGTACTGAGATATTCTGCTTGCCATCCCCTCGCGAACAGGTGTTAGCGCTTGATTATGTTCTTCTAACGACTCACATAGGGGTCGTGAATTGAGCAGGCCCTCGATCTGGATTAATCGCGTATTGAGCTCTTCATAACGCAGTATTGTTTGACCGAGTACACGTCGTAAAGGGAATTTAACGGACTTAAGGGCGACTTCACAAAGCCCGTTGAAATGAGCTGATGCCGGTGGTACAAAATGCCATTTTGTATTGTTCGATATGGCTCAGTTGGTTGTTTGATTTTCTTCTTTAGACACCAGTTCACGGAAACGTTTTAGTTCGTTTGCGGCGCCTACGAAATTCGTCCCATTATCGGAATAAATATCGGCGCAAACTCCACGACGGTTTTGGAATCGCTTGAGTGCTCCGAGGAACGTGTCTGTGGTCATATCGGATGCCAATTCTAGGTGTACGGCCTTGGTCGCCGCACATGTGAATACAACGAGGTATGCTTTGTAGGTGGTGACTTGCCTTTGTTGACTATTCTTGACTACATACTTACCCGCGTAATCTATGCTTGTCAGCATGAATACACGGATTACGTTGACCCTTGGTGGCGGTAATTGTCCCATGAGCTGCTGCTGGATCTCCTTTTTTTCCTGAAAACTCTTGACACAGTTGTGTATCACGCGCCGAACCAAATCCTTCCCACGTAGTATGGTGTACTGTTGCTTGAGAATCGACGTCAACAGTGTCTGACCTGCATGTAGATTTTTTTCGTGTGCTTCTCGAACCAATCTTTGTGCTATTGGGTGACTTCCTGATAGAATAATCGGATGCTTTATGTCGTATTGTTTGTTTGCGTATTCCAGACGGCCACCAACTCGTAAAATCCCAGCATAAGCTGCTTATTTCCTCTACGAAACTTGATAGTTGCGCTTCCTTCATCATTTATTTGGATGACTTGTGCAAATCGGCTACCGTGAGAGGACTGATTACTCGGGCCTTGAATTTCCGAAAGTATTACCATGCCTGTCTTAACCAAGCAAGAATTCGAATTCCCTTAGTGAAGCTTGAAAACCTATCGACGATTTCAGCAATAATCAATAATGACCTTTTGTCTGCTTTCTCTGATTCCGTTCTAGCAATGTTGGTTAGCGCGAAAGTCTCTTCTCTTTTTAGAGCCTTTGGTAATTCTGGATGTTGAATTGGTTCGTGACGCAACCACTCCGGTCCTTGCCACCACATTAAATTTCCGATAAGTTCGCTGTGGGGGATACCACGAGAGGCTATGTCTGCCGGGTTCTGCTTCGATGGTACATATGACCATTGATGAATATTTGTTGAACTTAATATTTCGGTGACTCTGTTTGCACGAATATATTCCCCTTTCTATGTGGCTTTGCAAGCCAGGCGAGTATCGTAGTGGAATCGGACCATAATGAGACTTGTGGCAATGTTGTGAGGTCCAACGATCACTTTATCACTTGATTAGTGCAACTTTGGTTTTTGCAGAAATACTGTTTGCCAGCACTTCTCCACTGAAGCTTACGATGCGGGCGTATATGACGTCGGCGTATGCAGTATTTGATGCATCCGCAAATCCACACAGATGCAATGCTGTATTTGAATTCAGCCATCTTGGTATTTTGAGCTCTTCTAATAAATTTAAACTGCTTCGGATGGTTAACCATTGTTTCTGAACATCTGGAGGGAGTTCGTCATCCCAGCCAAGTTTCAGCAGCCACAGGCTCTGGAATATAATTCCTATTGTCACTGGCGATAGCCACCCCACCGGATCGAATACGCGTGACGCCTCACGCATATTTCTTTTGGTAAATTTGGTTGTGCCCGGCAGAGTTACTTTAAATGAAAAAAAATCGGCTTGTGGATCGAATTTAATTCCCAGGACTGAGATTAACTTTGTTTCTTCGGTGACTTCTCGAATTGAAATTTCTCGATCATTCACTGGTATGTTCTCTAGAAGTTTTACGTCATTTGCCGCCCATTTGCGAAGGTGATACCCACCGCGTCTTAAAAGAGGTATCAATTCAGCTTGTAAGTTTATGGCTTCGTCGATAGTACTCGCTCCGGACATCAGATCATCCATGTAAAAATCGCTCAGCAACGTCTTTGCGGCGACCGGGTTACTTTCGTTATTTTGGTGTGCTAATCTCCTGAGAGCTTCAGTTGCCAGAAAGGAAGCTGACGCCGTACCGTAGGTATTTGTGAGAAGACGCTAATGCTTTAATGATGATGCTGGTGAATCACGCCAAATGATTCGTTGATATTCTGTGTCTGGTTTCTCAATCCACAGCTGACGGTACATCTTCTCGATGTCCGCCGTTATGATATAACGATGTTTCCGAAATCTTGGATGGTGCGGCAAGTAAAGGGTGGTTAAATTTTAAACACAAATTATTTAGGAAATTATTGTCAATTCTTTTTATTATGATAATATAGTATGGTTCAATTATGTATTGTCTCATCCTTTAGCTCTTGAATTGTTGCTGGATTATCGACGTACACCTTTTCTTTCAAATAACCCCAAAGAAAGAAGTCCAACGGTGTCAAATCACATGATCTTGGCGGCCAATTGACATCGCCACCACGTGAGATAACACGGCCATTGAATTTGTCGCGCAAAAGAGCCATAGTTTCGTTAACTGTGTGGCAAGTGGCGCCGTCCTGTTTAAACCACATATCGTCCACATCCATATCTTCCAATTCGGGCCATAAAAAGTTCGTTATCATCTCACGATAGCGAACACCATTCACAGTAACTGCCTGACCAAACAGTCACTCTTTGTGGGTGAATTGGTTTTTCGACAATCACTCTTGGATTACCTATTGACGAATCCGCTGAGGTGAAAATGTGCCTCATCACTGAAGATGATTTTCTTCGAAAATTGATCATCCACTGTTGCCATTCTTGCCACCATTCTGACCATTGACGACGTTTGGAATGGTCAAGAGGCTTTAGTTCTTGAGTCAATTGCACCTTATAAGCATGTAAATGCAAGTCTTTATGCATAATGTTCATCAACGACGAGCGTGAGAGGTGCAATTGTTGGGCACGACGACGAGTTGAGGTGGACGGCTCTTCAGCCACACTATCGCGAACAGCAGCAATATTTTCTGCTGTATGAGCTGTACGAGCATGCACTGGTGTTTTAAAATCTCCTACAGACCCGGTTTGCTTAAATGTTTGCACTATTTTTCGATTGTACGCACATTTGGATGATTAAATTGACCGAAAAAATCACGAAGTGCACGATATGCATTTTGATTTGAACGCCCATTTTCATAATATGCCTGAATAACTTTAACGCGTTGCTCGATTGTGTATCTTTCCATGGTTCAAATTGAGTTAGTCTGAAATTGTGAAATGTCAAACTAAATGCAGAAAACATTTGACGTTTAGGTGTGGTTCACATTCAACGTCAGCCCTTAAAATTTAACCACCCTTTAATATAGGTTCTCGTATGGTAGATCGATTTGATCAGTGGGCATTAGCTCCATGTGACCGAGCGCTTCATATTCTGCCATAAAGCTTGTATAGTTTTGGTACAGTTCCCGGTTCGACAGCTTTTGCTCCAGTGAGCTGAATCGCCTGGGTGCCTGATTTAAGGAGTATCCCAATATGGGTTTGTTGGGCTTGAATGGTAGCGGTATGCTGAATATACCCGAATCCTTAATTTTTAAGTACTTGTCGAAATATTTAATACATAGCTTTTCTTCTTCAGTGTACTGCTCGACAGCTGGTAATTCCTCTGTCTCCCAGAATTTCCTCAATGATTGGTCGATACTAATTTCCTCTTGTACAGAGAGACACGTGTTGGTTTGATATGGTACGCCATTCACTTCATATATTCCTCCAACGATCCACCCTAATTTGGTGTTCTGTGCAACGGGCTGGTGTGCGCCTTCCCTTATCTGTCCATTAGATAAGAGCGCTAGGAATTTGTCGCATCCGATTAATAAATCTATGGGACCTGGCACCTCGAATTCGGGATCGGCCAGACACAGTTGATTTAGGTACATCAATTTCCCGCGGTTTATAGCCTTTGGTGGTAGGTTCAACGTTATTTTTGGTATTACATACGCAGTAATGTCTATGGTGAATTGGGTATCGGTACAGGATCACAGCAAAAGCAATGATACCCCTCTTGAACTGCCAGCTTTTCTACCATTTAATGTGTTGATGTTAAATCTGGCATTAGACCGTAAAATGTTTAACCTGGTTGCGCAGTGCTCAGTGATGTACGATCTTGTTGATGTGGAGTACAGCAGAGCGCGACAGAGCCGCCAATTGTCATATCTGTCGCGTATTTCTATCTTGGCCGTCGGCAATAATGCGTCAGCACTTACGCCTTGGTGTGAGGAACGTAAACTCTGAACGGGATCTGCGGCAATATCTTTTGTCGTCTTACATGTGGCGAACATTGTAGAAGCACCTGGTTTTGTGGATGGTTTCGGCTGAGGCGAGCAATTTTCAGAGATCGGATCAGCATGTACCAATGAATGGTGCCTTTTCTTGCAGTGGTGGCATCGTCCCTTTGATCTACAGTGAAACGCTATATGGCCTTCTGCCAGACAATTGAAACATCTGGAACTCTCGCTTAGGTATTGTCTGCGTTCTTCTAACTTCGATTGAATGAACTTGGGGCAATCACACAAACAATGTTGTTGTTGGTTGGTTTCCAGTCTGGTTTGGTACTTATTTGGCTGCTGTTTGAGGCCTTCAAGTGAGTTCATCCGGTTACTCAGGAACTTGAGAAAATCTTCAATGGTTGGGAACTCTTGTTCCGACGACTCCCATCGCCATAGTTGCAACGTGACTTCATCCAGCTTCTTTTCTGCTAGGTACACGAACCAACAATCTCTTGATTCGGCGCTTGATCCTAGAGCCTTTAGGCCTCGGATGACTTCGTCGCATGTGTCATACATATGACTAATTGTTTCAACCGAGGGTTTGCTGTTTTGTGGTTGCTTAAGGTATGTATCGATGAACTCATTTACTATGACGCGCTTTCTATCGTAACGTTTAACAAGTATTTGAAAAGCCTCTACATAGGTAGCGTCATCTACCCGGAAGTGTCGTACTAAAATTGCAGCCGAACCTCGCAATTGGCCCACCAAATATTGAAATTTTTGTGCAGATCGTGAAATGGCTGCCATGAGCCTTGCCGCTGAAAGTGGGTAGCGTTAACCGACGTTTGATTAGAGTGTCCATTTTAACCTTGAACCAACGTGGTGAGTTTCAAGAGTATGTCGATTATCACACATTTCTACTATCACTTTCACTATCACAGTATATTAAACGGACTTTATTAATGAATTGTTCGTATTTTATTTAGTAGTATATTACTTCAATTTATGAGACTGATCGAAATTTGCAGATTCTCGATCGGCTGCAAGCAAACAATTCGCCAGTCGGAATCTAAGCTACTCACTCAATCAATTTTACCAAAGAAATTTGAATTTCAAATTTCAGTGCTCTAAAGTCCACCTTGATATCAAGTAACGAGCACGGCTTTATGTGTTTTTCGTAGGTAAGGAAGTCACCTTAGAAATAGCAAAGTAATAAAAAAAAATTATTACCCGTTTGTCAGGTATAGTGCCCTAAAGTTAACCCGAAGTTAACCTTAGTTAAGCTTTCGGGGATAACTCGGTAAAATACCTGTTGCGATAGATTTGTTTTCGTGCTGTTATAAAAAAATTGTCACGAGCGTCGGGATTTTTCGGGATGACTCTGCAAACTGTCATGCTATTAGAATTTTAGTGTTGGAAATACGGGATATTTTTCGAGCTAACTTCACTTACATTTGAGAGCGAGCTCAAAAGTGTAGTTAACTTAAGTTGAAAGTTGGAAAATAGCTTCTTATTCTGTAATACAAATTTACTTAAAATCCCCTGTTTTTGGGGTGGGAATAACATAATTCAATTATATAAATTCCTATAGGTTAGGTTACTAGGTGTTAAAAATTGTATCTAAAAATCACCATAACAAATTTTCCAATTTTTCTACACAAATCCAAATCAGATAAAAAAATTAAACTTCACAAATTTTATGAAAGGACTAATTATTTTTGCGGTGCTTTATTGTATGGTAATATTTCTTGATTAAAAGGAATTTGGAAATTATTTTCTGAAAACTAAAACTGTATATTGTATTCTGTACCTACTAATAACCAAATATTATTGATATAGAGAAAATTAATTTTAATTAAATATTTATTAAATTTTAATTAATAACAACCTACTCCAGTGTTCTCATACCATTCACTCAAGAAACTGGAGTGTGTGGTAAAATAAGACTTAAATGTATGGAAATTATGAAAATTCTCCCAACAAATTTTATGATGTACACAAATCCATAATCATAAAATTTTTTGTTGGATTTTTTTAATTAATCAAAAATCAATTATTCTGTATGTATTTTATATTTAAATATTACATGTTACGAGAAATAATATCAATATCCAAATAATTTTCTTTAATAAAATTAATTATGGCAAAATTAGTAGAATATTAGACAAAATATCGTAAATGTTCATCATCATATTTATTATAATAGAATACTCTTTACTTATGTTGTAATTAAATATTATAAACAAAAGCTTATTGATATTCAATAATAATTACAGTTTAGAGATAATTAATTTTGGTTATTGTGATGCATAGTAACGAGAACACAAATCGTTGAGGGTGGGAAAAGAAGGAGGCACAATAATTTAAGTATTAGATTTAACGAAAATAATATAAGGGTAAACTATTTTAGGCTGCTTTGGTACAGAAACGAAATATGAAACTTTTCTGATGTGATTAAGTTGTTCATGTACGATAAAAAAACGTGAGCACTACACGCGGACTCTTCGGCGCTTTGCGACTCGTAGCACTGCCGACACGTTTTTCCGTAAAAGTATAACTAAGTTATTCAACCAATCAGGTTTAAGCTAACTTTCAATTTTGGTAAAACACCTTGGTCAGCTTTGAATGGTAGACAATTTTGGTCAAAGTGGCGGAATGATAACTGTTTTTTCCACACATGATTTATAAATCCTACTTTTCACTTTTTGGAAACGTTTTCATCCTTGTTGTAATATACTATTTTAAATAAAAATTATGAGAACCTTATGAATAATTTAATTTACTCACGAAGCGTTATCGTTAGTTTGCCTGTTGTAGTGAAGCGTGCACATAATCACTTGTGAACACAAAATCAATTACAAATATTTTTTCAGAAACTAAAGCACAACAAATGATTTCTGGCTCTGTTCCATCCCAGTTGGCCATATACCAGAACTTCTTCTAAAAATATAACCTAGTTCCGTCTCAGTTAGCCATATTCCAGAATCTCGTCCAAAAATCATTTCAGATTCCCATACCGATCCGCCATACTCAATTACATTATGATCGGGCAAGAATTCGTTTAGTTTCGTCCCAATTGGCCATATTCCAAACCGAAGGAACATTTTTTGACTCTAACTGATCATTTGGTTAGTTTTGCTCAGTTCAACATAAAATTTTGCATAAAATGGATCTGCTTATCTACCAACACGAAAGCAACTACCAACAACACAACAGATTTGGAAATATCACCCTTAGATAATCACACCGGCGAATTAAATAAACGAATACAACGATTACGGGAACAACAACTATCAATATCCAACCAAGGTATTCATATTACTAAGTGCAATTCTCGTTTTTACCATAATCGATTTCTTAATATTCAAATTAAAATGTAAAAGAAGATCTGCTCCACCAAAAATGGATACCAGGTTGGAAGCTTCAATCTCGGAGAATCTTGCTACCCAAAAAACACATAAATTTTAACCAAAAAGACCTAAGATCATTGGCCTACCGATTTGAACGAAATCCTACTTGGCAGTCCTAGATCATGCTTTCCATCGAAGAAGGATATCGAAACCTCCGAATAAATGTTACCAAATCAAAGCAAGCTGTTTCTCTTATATCTCTATACATAACAATTATGTGTTCGTGGGACAGCCAACCTGCGATACACATCGAAAATTGAGCAGATCAGAGAAATTTATACTGTATCGTATACTGTTTCAAATGGCAGTTGACATGGTTTAGGGGGTAGGGCACAATCCATAATGAACCATTTGCAAAATTCTCGCTCATTACTGAGTTGTTGTAATCTCATTACTCTGATCTTGCACAATTCATACTTTTCGACCTTAGAATTATATATTCTGTTCTCCATGCAAGCACAGCTTTGTTTTTCAGGTGGTGATAACCTGGTGAGCATGTCTCTTAGTAGTGTATTTATACTTTGCAAACAGAGATCACAGAATCCGGCTTATAACTGGGTTTTCTAGTGCTGTTATAACATAAGTCTGATAGAGAAGATCGCTGATTTGCGTACCGATACACTCGTACTTCCTGTATGACAAGCGTTCACATTTTTAAATCAACATATGATAAATTTGACCTTGAGTGTTACTTCGTGGATGTGTTCATAGAATGAAGTTATCCAACCAAAACATCGTTTTGACTGCAAATGCAAAAGTGAAATCCGTTTGCAAGAAGTAGCTGCATTCAATTCTCGATAGCAAACATTTCTTCCGCATTTGATCGATAAATTCCATCCTTGTTAACTAATCTTTTGACACTGTTCTGCACAGAAATCGCACCATCAATATCTAGTAGCCATTCTTAAGTCAATGCAAGCTGTGGCCGTCCGCAAGTTTTAATGAGAAAACTTCAACCGAACGGTACAGATTGCCTTTCTCCTCGCGATAATTCCGATACCTGTCAAGAGAAGTAAAGAAGGTAATCAAAATTGAAATAAGAAAGCTCGAAAAGAACAGAATAACCGAAGAGCTATAGTTTCATAGTTACTACTTGTTCGCACGAAGCCACATCCATGCTTGGCAAAGAAAGGCCAATTGCAAATTTTTATTATTGTAAGTAATAGCGCTGGAAAGATTTTTATTACAGAAGTAACACATAGCCTGAAAAGCTCCCGGTCTAACAAAGAAAACACAACTTTTTTGGGAAAAATACGTTTTATTCATCAACATACTTTCCTTGTAGAGCGATACAATCAGTCCAACACCTCCCTAACATGTCGATGCCTTTTTTGTAGAACGATTTATCTTTGTTTTCAAAATAAGCTTCAGCTTCAGCAATCACCTCTTCATTGGAGCTAAAGCTTTTTATCAGGAGCATTTTTTTAGGTCGGCAAACAACTGATAATCGCTGGGTCCAAATTCGGTGAATTTGGTAGATGCGGAAGCAATTCAATGTGCAATTCGTGCAATTTTAACACTGTTGCGACCGACTTGTGACATGGTTCTTTTTATTGGTGCAAGAGCAATTTTCTCATGGACAAATGTTCATGCAAACTATGACCAACATGTTCCAATGATAGCTTTACAGTGTCGGCTATCTCACGCGACTTCACTGTATGACCTTTCAAAACAAGTTCGAAGATTTTTTATGTTTTCTGGAGTCACCGCCTCATTTGGATGGCCAGAGCATGGTGCATTCTCGGTTCTTGTACGATCACGTTTAAATTCAGCATACCAGTCACTGATGGTTGATTTTTCTGGTGCAGAGTCCAAATAACACTTATCAAGCCGCTGCTTTGCTTGAACGGTATTTTTCCCATCAGGGAACAGTGTTTACAATCAACAAACGAAATCCTTTTTTTTTCATTGTTTTGAAATTATCAAAAGTAGCGTCACTAGAACAACTGTAACTTTTAAAATAATTTGTTAAATTGGTTAAATTTGTCGCATCATCTATGCGTCAGACCGAGAACTTTCCAGGCTATGTAATACGTAACGAGGAGCACGTTGTAAAGAAGAAACCCAGACAGCGCCGTAAACGACTTTCAAAAAGACAGCTGTGCTATAAATGCATCTGAGTCAAAACCAAAACTCTATCTTCCTGCACAAATATTGAATTGGTACTTACTGTTGCAAATACGAAAGTCGGCAAGCTATAGTAACAACCTCAATTCGATGTGCTGTATATTTTGAGGGTAAACTAGAGGATAAGGATTTGCTGTCCCCAACTTTAGTATTCTAGAGGTTTGGGCCATAGATAAAGACACAGCAAAGGAGGAAGTCTCTATCGCAATGACTACAGTCACTATAGTGATCAGAGGAACGCAGATAGTGGTTGTTAAAGTACCAAAGGCTGTAGCACAACAAATTGGATAAGGTCAGCACAATCCGTATAGGCTAGATTAGACTTATACTGGTTTTTCCTGTATACGTCGTATTCATGAAGAAGTTAGCCCAGTGAGATGCTATAAATGCTGGAAAACTACTCATAGGTCGGCATGATGAAAAGCTATGTTGACAGTTATAACCTTTTATTTAGGTTCTGCAAAGTCCGCCACAAGGCAAACAATAGTAAAAGCGAACTGTTGTATGCATGTTGCTGTGCACAAATTAGGTAACTGGTGGAAGCACATTATTGGTAGGGGTAAGTTCTCTACATAAAAGGTGACCATACAAAATAACCGCAGAAAGGGAAGCCACTTCAATTTAAACTAAATCACTACGAGTGCGTTCAGGAACTCGTATAGCATATTCATGAATTGAAGCCAGTCGCTGCCATAATAAGTGAAACGAATATGTAAATGGGCCAGAGTGCGGTGGTTCAGTCATTTAAAATAGCTCACAAAGTTTTATCGGATATGTTCAAGCCTCCTGGGTTGTTTCGTTTCCAATGTTAAATGTCGTAGCCGCACAGTAGTTTCCGAAGATTTCATTGGGTGCGTTCTACAGAGTCAAGTAGCATTTGAACAAATAGATGAAGTCAGGTTCTACTAAAGGACTTCCCAGATCTTGGATGACGTTCTATACCAGCGATCAAACAGCCATTCTGGGTGAACTTAGTCGATCATACTCTTGGTGAAGTCTTAAAAATGCGGAATGGATTACAATCACCTTTGGCGCCAAAAATAATTTAGACGCGCGTCGTTCGCTGGTCTTCTGGTTGAATAAGATACGTCGTTGCGGTGGAGATGCAATCAAGATAGAGGCTGCTCTCAATGTTGTTTCCTCTATAGAACAAACATAAAGGAAGGCACACTGGCCGTACAAGTGGTAATCTACACTTTGACTTATACCAACCAACGAATATTCACCCTAATACCATCGAACCGGGTAACGTATCACCATTCACAATGGATAAACTGACATCAGTTTTTCGGAAAATTCCTAATTTCCAAGCTCCAAAACCGGTCTACTTAACATCACAATACAAGTGAAATCCCATGTACATTTCAAGATATTTGGATATTGCAAAGGATGATTTTGCTTCCCAAGGGTAAAACACAAACAATAGAAATATCATTATTTAGAGTAATTTAACTGTTGAATAAAGTCGGAAAATTTCTCGAGAGCCTACTCTGCGACTGGACTAAAAATAGTGACTGCAAGAATTGGAGGACTCACACTCACCAATATGGTTTTATGAAGGCGTGCTCAAAGATTGATGATATTCAGCTCGCTAGCAGACTAATTGATAACGCCATCAGTGGTAGGATGTAGTTTTGATATTCAAAATGCCTTAAGCACAGCACAACTGAAACCGATTATGATTTCCCTTAATACCAGGCACGTGCTTTGCTACATCAAAAGGATAACAGCTGATAAGTTTTTGAAGAACTATTTCGAATGATACAACTTGCATCGTTAAAAAAGTTGTACGAAAATAGCCGTGGAGGAACACCACAAACAGCAATGATACCTGTTAACATGTATGTGATACTGGCCCGAAAAACAATGCCCGAAAAACACCTATTCAACATATGCTGAGATTTTGCTTTAGATTAGACCTTCATATTCACCGCGTTCAGACTCGAACTGTGGTCATTCTGAGATGAATGGACCTTGCTTTTGAGCAAATAATCTCGAGAGGGATATCTCCTGGATTCCAGCAATTAAATTGTAAATTTAACCCATTTTAGATATGAAACCAATGCTGAGATTTTGCTTTAGATCAGACCTTTATATTTACCATCCGGACTTGAACTATTGGCGTTATATCTGAGATGAGTTAGCCTAACTTTTGCGCAAATAATCTCGATGGGGATATATCATAGATTCTAGCATACTGGGATTTTGCTTTAGATCAGACCTTTATATATTCACCGTTCAGACTCGAACTGTTATCGTTATATCTGAGATGAATGGACCTTGCTTTTGAGCAAATAATCTCGATGTGGATATCTCCTGGATTCCAGCACTTAAATTTTTAATTTAACTGATTTTTCATATAAAATGGAAAAGTTCAATGCAGCTATAGTAACACATGGATAAAGGTAAAGCTCTAATATTGAATATTTGGAAATGGACTGCATTCATTTTGGACACAAAGGACGCTAACTTTTAGGACGAAATTCCCGATGGATGTTTATATGGTTTTTCTAAACGTGCTGTTATGTAATCGCTATATGCAACTAATACAAGTATTATGTGTATAACATGGCATTGCCAATTTAGTAACTTTTCGGGACAATTTTAGCTTTATCATATTAATTAATACAAATTTTGTAGATACTTAGATGAAAAAATTATTTCGGGATTAGATATGCGTTCTCCATACAATTATGATATTTTTTCGGGGTGGTATTGAAATTAGCAAAGAAACTCACTAAAAATGAAAAGGCGTTTTCGGGCTGTTTTTTCGGGACAACTTCACATACGTCCTGTTAACAATATAAGAATAAAAAGGGAATGTATTCTTCTGAATTTCAATAATGATAGAACCACATATTTATCATATTAAACTTGCTTACCTATGCTATATGATCTTAAAACATAAATGGAAAATTTCAATTTAGGTCGGAAATGCAACTTCATATTTCACAATAATTTTATGGGATCGTCTAAAGAAAATGGGTCGGCCCATGAGTTTTGCACTAAAAAGCTAATTTATAAAATCCTATAGACAAAATTCTCATTATTAATCCCAACTGACTTGAAGTAGATAAATCAATAATTGTTTTTAAATCAAATTCAAAATTAGCCCCAGCCCAGCCATAAACAAAGTTAGCCCAGAAATTAACAATATAAATTGACCTAAACCCGACAGGGAGTCGTAGATGTGTTTCATTTCATCACAGATCGTAATCTGTTGATGAAAACTCCCTTTGTATCCTGCCCTTATCGGGATTCGAACCCGGTACCTCCCGATCCAGGCGCCTAAGCTTTAACCACTGTGCCATTTGGTCGGTGTGATCAAATTAGTAAGCTTTAACTCTTCCCTCCTTAAATTCGATTGACCGCAATCGATGAAAAGTATTGTACGTTGTTAAAATTAGGAGTTGAAGTTTTGGAGGATTCTGGCTTTCTCGTAAAAGCTTTAATGTATTCGAGGAAAAATTTCTTCAAACACTTGAGAGCTGTTACTATTATGACTATATGCTTACCGGAAATGCGAATCCCTGAACTAAAAATCGGTTAAACTTGGATTCTGACTGCGTAACGTTTCCATTGCGTCAGTATTATTGATATGAAGTTCATCCAACATTACTAACGATAGACTTTTTTTATTTCCGCCTCACTAGGAAATGGATGCAATATTGCTGGGAGGCCTAGAAGTTTGGATCCTATACTCTGGAAATAAATGACTTGGTTATTGAACTTAATGAGGAATGTACCGTTTAGTTTTTGGGGCAAAGATTCAAAGATTGTTTAGGGGGATTATTCCTTGAGAGATTTCTTCTACAGTTGGGATATGTTGAGTATTTGTGACGTTGCATTTCGCGAAAATACTTTTAAAGATATTCGGAACACAAGACGTGTCTGACAGATTAACTAAGTTTTTTGAATTACATATGGAAACAAAGTTTAACGTTTTGCACTCTTGTTTTAAGGCAAGAATTTCGGAATCATTTCTTATAGTATTTTTATCTTATATTCTAAATCTAAATTATCTTATCATTAAGTTGTACATCAGTTTTAATTACATTCTTTATTCATTATTTTGGCCGTTAAATTATTTATTCTCTCCATGAACAAACTGCATAGGAAGTCAAGTGAACGTTTAAATTTTTTTGGTTTCATATTTTCGATTATTTTTTGGATTTGTCTCCGTTCGTGGGAAACATAGGGAAAGAGGTGATGTCTCTTACAAGTGTCTGTATTGATAACCGTGTGGATTTCCGCTTTAGTTTTTTCATATTCGTCCAGATCGATAGTGTGTATTATTTTAAAATTTCCAGTCTGTATTTTGGCTTGTCCTGTATGTATGGATACTATAAGTGAATTTGTGGAGTCCAATAACTGTTTTCTGTAATAAATATTTTTTTCGGGTATTATTAGTTTCGAATATTACACTTATGGACGATTCTTCCTGAGTTGGTTATAACGACAGAATTTTTGTTTTCCTTAACTATTTCTTGTACGAAAAGAACAGTTAGTTTTTATCCTTATCGCTTATTCTATTTGACATATTGTTCTACGGGTTTCCTACTTTTGTTGTTATTTTTCATACCTATTTCTTGTTTCCTTCTCAGCCTCTCAATGTTGCTCAATCGAACTTTTTCGTATTGTTCTGGATCTATGTTAGGCTTTCGCCCAAAATATACCTCTACAGGTTTTCTATTTATAGTGGAATGAATTGTATGGTTATATTAATTTACGGCTCTATCAATAAGATGGTCGAAAAAGCGAGATGATCTTTCCGCTTTGAGACACCTCATGATTTCAGCCAGGGTTGAATGGTATCTTTCGATCTGTTCATTCACTTTGATTTTAAAAGGTGGAGTGGTAAAAACCTTAATTTTTGGATCATCTTTCATCATTGATATGATGGATGCGAACAATTCAAAAATAGAACAATATGTTCTGAAGAGGCTTTTTTATGTATTCGATAGCACGAGATTCAATTAGCTTGAATTTGTTTCCTTGTTTGGTTTAATTCCGTTGGGATACACACGAGAATTCTACTTGTTCTTGTAGAAATTCGCATTTACCCAACTGGACTTTTAAATTTGCTTCTTCCAACGTTTTAAACACCGCTCTAATATTCTCCAAGTGTTCTTCCTCATTCTTCCCAAATATTGTAATGCCATCAATGTAAACGTAACACCTTTTGCCGATGTGTTCTCTCAAATTGTCGTCTAGTGATCTTTGGAAGATAGATGCGATATTTTTAAGCCCAAAGGGGAGTCATACAAACTAGAATTTACCGTTATTAATAGAAAATGTGGTTTTCTCTATATCGGACTCCTTGAGCGGAATCTGATGGAAACCACTTTTGAGGTCAATGGTAGTAAACAATTTATTTATACCGAGATTTTCGAGTACCTCGTTGATCTAGGGAATGGGGTATCTGTCGGGTATGGTGATTAAATTAAGCTTTCGATAATCTATCACCATTCTAAATTTCCTTTCACCGGACGCATCCGTTTTTTTTTGACACAATCCATACTGGTGAATTGTATGGAGACCTCGATGATCTTATGACCCCTTCATTTAGAAACTCCTCAACTTGCCTTTCTACTTAATTTTTTAAGGCCATGGGATATGGGTAGGACCTCGAGAATTTCACCTTCAATTTGTGTGGTGAAAGTTAATTTGTTTGTCTGATTCAGCAAAAAGTTTAGAACAATTGCCTACAATACTTTTAAGTTTAAGTATTTGACCTTGATTTATGTGAGTGATCCGTAGATCGACTTTGTTAACGGATTTATGCTGTTTGATTGGAATTGGAATATTTAGATAAATTGTCATGCGTCCTTCATTAGTGCGAATAACAGCTTGAAGTTTCCTCAACGAGTCGTTTCCGATTATTCCACTGAATGAGGTTAGTGTAGGTTAAATGTAAAGTTTTAATTTTTCTGTATTCTGGTTAAATAAATCTATGAAGGTGTGATAGGTTAAATGGGTTTGGGTTTAATATGGGACTAGGAACGTGTTTCGGTCTAAAATAATTCTTGTTTGAGCCAGTGTCAATTAAAAACTTATAGCACTCCTCATTTCTAGCACGATGCTCGTAGCAAGGAAGCCACGAGTTATTTAGCCTAAAAAAGAAATGTCGTCGATTTCGTCTGGTTTATTGTATGAAAGATCTTCGTAGTGGTCTACATATTCCGAGAACGACTGTATTTCCTCTTCGCAATTGTCTTGTTCAATTGGGGCAGCTTCGTCAGGATGTTGTACGGTATGATAGACACGTTGAAGTTTATTCGAAGAATGCGCAGGTTGAGTCGCATTGAAGAATGGTCGCTTTTGCAGGAATTGATTGTATCGCGCGTGGTTCGCATAATTTACTTGTTTGGAATTTGTGCTATGATCCACCTCCATTGGTTTAGGTGAAAGTTTAGGCGGATAACCAAATTAGGGTCTATATGATTGTTGCGAGTGGTTACGAGAATATTGGTTATAGAAAAACGTTGGTCTATGTGGTTGTTGTGGTTGAATGAAAGGATTTGTTGGTATTCTAGGGTTATGCAATAGTTGTGGATACAATGAGATATGAGGATTTGGATTATAAGTGTTGATTCTTCCTGGAGGGACGGACGGATACCTTGGACTAGCGTAGTCATTTGATATTCCAACGCACCTAGATCTCGTTTGTCCGCATACTGCAGAGTCAAACATTTCGATATTTAATTCCAATTCAATGGAGTGTTATAGGATTCGAGGGCAATGTCAGCTTGCCCAACGATTTTGTTTCGAATCACACTTAAAATTTTAGACCTTTAAGGTGTTCATAATTTTTTAGAATTCTTAATAAACACATTATAACACTTGTTTATTATTTCGCAAGAAACTTAGTGTTAACAAGAATATACAATTGTTATAATGTGTTTATTAAGTGTTAATGTGTTTCGCCAAGTACCAACGGCGCATAGTGTTAAAAGTTTGTAGAATTCTTTCGACGCTCTTTTTCCAGGAGCTATATTCACCAACCTGACCGGAGAATTCTCTAAGGCTTTCTCTATGTCTGGTATTTTATCAAGTTCAGAAAGATTTCTATCTGATGGGGTACTGATCGTTCGATCCACGTCGTCGTTGAGATCAGCATTAGGTTTCGACATAGCTGAGACCGTATTTGGAACATCTCTGTTCAAGGTTTCTCTATCAATTTGGGCTATCTGTTTGGACATGCTGTTTAGGTTTTATTGGCTCGTTAGCCGAACTAGTGGCGGATGTATGTATTTACATTTAAACTGTTTAAAATTTAAAATACTATATTGTGGAATTTAAATCTAGAATTTCCTGAAAAACTTGTTGTATGTAATTCAAGAATACACCGCACATAATTTCTAAATTTTTATTGTATTGTATTTTAGGTGCACTTGCATTTGCACGTACTTAATCGCATGAGTAAATTCCGCACGTCATTATAGTTTTTAACAAACAATAAAAAATTACTAAAGAAAGTAATTAATCTATAAAAATAATAAGAAATAATAATAAAAATATTTAATATAAATTAATTAATTAAATTTAAATTATTACAATTAAAACCAACATTATTAATTTCAATCAATGTACACAACAATAAATAAATAAGTACATAAAAAAATTTCTGTTTTGATTTTATTATAAATTATTTATTTTATTTTTTAATTTTCATTTTGTTTTGTGGGAAAAGTTTTCATTTTTGTTTTCCTCATTTTTTATTATTATTATTGTTATTTTTTTGGTTTCTTTTATTTTTCTCAATTAAAATAAAATTATAATTATTCCAAGATTATTTTTTTGTGTTTATGTGAAACTTAAATTTTATTCCGTTTTTATTTATTTCTATTTTGGCAAATTCAATAAACAATAATTAAAGTGGTTTTGATGAGCTTTCTATGGTTTCTTAAATTTGTTTGTGTTTTTCACATAAAATGTTTCTTAGAAACGAAAATGAATACAACATAAAGTTTTTATTTAAAAATACTAAAATCTTTTAATTTTAAATTTAATTAATATTATTATATCATAAAATCTTGGAATTACAGTACTACTAATTAAATTATAAAAGAAAGAGAATTTTTAATTTATATTTAAATCAACGGCAGATGTGCTGGTACAAAGACGTTTTGTACTATAAAAGAAACCCAATCTGGGTTTATTCCAAAAATATTATATTACTAAATAACTTTTCTATTTGTCTTCAAAGTAAAATCTAAGCTTAAATGTTTAAGTCACTAAACTAATAACATTAGCGGTTACACCCATGCCCCAATTTACCCGGAAGTTTCAATCCGCAGAAAACCTTGTAAATTGAAAAAATACAACAAAATTCTGAAATTATCGGTTGCTTTTTAATAATTAATTTATTTTAACATAAAATATATAAAATAAATTAGAAATAACAAATAAAACTATAAAATATAATAATTTGTTTTTTGTTTTTTCAAACCGCGGTAAAGCGAAATCGTGTAAAAAAGTATCGTGTAGATCGGGGGATAGGTGTATTCTAGAAGACTAGCTTATTAATTAATATTGTTAAACCTTAATAGAATATAATTCAAGTAATGAATTTTATGAATTTTATTTGTATTTAAAACCTCGATTTATCCGTCTTCGGTTTATTAACGGTTTGCTACACGTTACTCTACCTCTGATTTAAGATGTTGTTTCAAAAAAAGTGCGAAGACGTGTGTGTATATCTGAGTTACATAGTTCTTGCATTGTTGTAAATGCATAATCTGGAATTGTAATAGAGTAGACAATTTGTTTTGGCGTAAATAGTGTCAACAATTTGTAGATTATGTAAAATATTTAATGTAAATTATGGCTTTTATTGTTGTTTTCGTGATTGTTTTATGCCATCTCACAGTTTTCCAGTTCAAATTGCGAATTTTCAATATTATTTACGGTTAATGATTTTTAATTTTAATTTATAAGATACGTTTCAATTTTTTATTTGCAACGCCGTAAGTTTTTACTTAGACAAGCTCACAGATGATGACACTTTTTATTTTTGGTGATTTGTTGTCGCAAATAAAATAATTTAAAACACTGGCAGAAAAAAAACCACCAGCCACCGCTAGCGTGAAGTTTCCGACAAATTGTCAAAAAACCTTACAAAAGCTTAAAAGCGTATATATGTATATAAATATCCTGGCGTTGTAGAGATGTCTACCTTTAACGGTATATGAAATCATGTTAATTAGACAATTCTTAATGTTTTCTAGAAGCCAACATATTTATGTGATGGGGCAGCCATAGATTTTTTTAATTTTGAAAACTTTGCTATAGTAAAAAGTGTAGTAGCAGTTCGAAGGTCAATGGCAAGGCATCGTAAGGATGTCTACGTTATCATGGTTATTAGAACAATATCTGGCTATCACCCAGAATAATCCAAAATTTCGTATAGAAATCGCATGTATGCGTCAAATACAATTGCTTTGCGACTACCGAATTTTTTAATTTAAAGAATCCAATGTTTCATTAGTTCGAAACCAAACTTTCAACGTGTTGGTAACCTAGCCTCAATATATTTATAGCAATTTAATTTCTGAGCTTCTTGAAATTGTTGCCATTGTCTAATGCTTAGGTTGCGCTTTCTTCTTAGATCTTTATTGTACCACGGAGGACTTGGAAAGATGATCTTTTGGCGAAAGTTAGATACTGATTGTTTGATATATTCAAAAATTTCCGAGTAATAACAACCAGCCTAAATTTCAATATTTTTATTCAATGAAATCAATGTTAGCCAATCAATGGTATTGATGATTTATGGTAGATAAGACTAGATTAGCGGCTATAACGTTAACGTTAATGGTAACGGCGTTCGAGGAAAATACATAACCAAGCTGCCTTTCTTAGTTATTTTGAATACAACTGATCTACGATAATTCTGAATTAAACTTACTATCCGTGACTAAAGTTTCCTTTACAGTGTGTGAGTTCTTAGTATGTAATGGGTGGTCCGACCGCAACGCCAACGACAAAAAGCAATCTTCCATACGACAAAAAGTCATCCTATCAATAATGTTAAACACAAATAAATCAAAAGCCCCCATTATAGGATGATAGGTGCCAACTAGACTATACCTTTACAACTTCAAATTGGGACTAAACAATTTCAAATTGGGACTAAACCATTTCAAAATGGGAATAATAAATAAATAATTTATTCCAGTTAATTTAAAATATAATTAAAGAATTAAAAAGTTATATCATTCATATTTATCGCGCCCGGTATAAAATTTTGAATATGAACGAACTGCCGGTTACAATTAGGAACAGTAATCTTCGTAGTCATGTTTTCGCGAATTAAAAGGTGGTTAAATTTTAAGGGCCGATGTTGATTTTGAATAAAACACAAATTATTTAGGAAATTACTGTCACTTCTTTTTATTATGATAATATGGTATGGTTCAATTATGCATAAAACAAAATATAGGCCAAATGGCCGCCGCGATCTCGGCGGCACACCTCCACCCGATGGTCCAAATTTTCGATGACGCTTAGGCATAATTGAGGTTCTATGCCGTTAATGTGCCGAATTATCTCATCCTTTAGCTCTTGGATTGTGGCGGCTTATCGACGTACACCTTTTCTTTCAAATAACCCCAAAGAAAGAAGTCCAACGGTGTCAAATCACATGATCTTGGCGGCCAATTGACATCGCCACCACGTGAGATAACACGGCCATTGAAATTGTTGCGCAAAAGAGCCATTGTTTCGTTAGCTGTGTGGCAAGTGACCACGTCCTGTTGAAACCACATATCGTCCACATCCATATCTTCCAATTCGGGCCATAAAAAGTTCGTTATCATCTCACGATAGCGAACACCATTCACAGTAACTGCCTGACCCGCCTCATTTTGTAAAAAATACGGTCCGATGTTGCCGCCAGCCCATAAACCGCACCTAACAGTCACTCTTTGTGGGTGCATTGGTTTTTCGACAATCACTCTTGGATTATGATTCGCCCAAATGCGGCAATTCTGCTTATTGACGAATCCACTGAGGTGAAAATGTGCCTCATCACTGAAGATGATTTTCTTCGAAAATTGATCATCCACTGTTGCCATTTCTTGCCACCATTCTGACCATTGACGAAGTTTGGAATGGTCAAGAGGGTTTAGTTCTTGAGTCAACAGCAGCAATATTTCCTGCTGTACGACCTGAACGAGCATGTACTGGTGTTTTAAAATCTCCTACAGACCCGGTTTGCTCAAATTTTTGCACGATTTTTCCGATTGTACGCACATTTGGACGATTAAATTGACCGAAAAAATCACGAAGTGCACGATATGCATTTTGATTTGAACGCCCATTTTCATAATATGCCTGAATAACTTTAACGCGTTGCTCGATTGTGTATCTGTCCATGGTTTAAATTGAGTTTGTCTGAAATTGAGAAATGTCAAATTAAATGCAGAAAAAAACTTGAGGTTTCGGTGTGGTTCACATTGAACGTCGGCCCTTAAAATTTAACCACCCTTTATATGTTTTAGCCGTAGTAGACGGAACTCTGTTTGTGGTTAATTTGATCTACCTTCATCAGCTAGGATTTGCGGTAATTGGATAGTTAAATCGCTTTTGACTCGAGATTTTAAGTTTGACCATACATATTCAATTGCATTTAACATTGGCCTATATGGTGCGAGTCTTTTTAGGTGATTATTAAGAAATTCTTCTTTTTGGAATACTTCCTCAATGGCAGCATGGCATGGTGCATTATCAATCACCATTACGATTGAAGTTCTATATATATTTTGAGCATTCCAAAGACAACGACGTATGAATTCTTTTGCTTCTGGGTTCTTAAATACTGCTGTTCTAATTTCATGATGAATCAAACCCATATTACCTATACATCCAATTACATGTATATTGGATCCTCGACTGCCTGCTGTAATGTGAGGGCAACGAGTTCCTTTTTTGGAACGACCTTTGATTCTCGATATATATAAATTATATTTAAAATTGTTATAATACTTGTTGAATAAAATATTTAGTCCAAATTTGAAATTGTTTAGCCCCATTTTGAAATTGTTTAGTCCCAAATTGAAGTTGTAAAGGTATAGTGGGGCAAATATAGGACCAGGGAATAAAATATTGCTCCTGTTAGTGTTATTTCTCACACAAGTCGGCTTAATGTTATCGGTGTTGGAAATAGGAGCTGAACTGTCAAAGTCCATATGAAAAATCAGAACGCGTTAGCAAACTACTTGATAGTAATTGTTAGACGTAAAGCATGAGCACCATTGGCATGTTTGGATTTGTAGACTTGTATTATGTTCCAATTCTTGTTTATAAACCAATGCAGTTGTAAACAACCTTAATCATTGATCTTGTCTTGTTTACTCTCTCGACTAGTACTTTGGTTAACCATGTAGCGATTCCATTCTCGTAGTAAATTAAATTTTTTGGTTTTGCAGGGATGAGCACGACAATCTAGGAAATGATATTAGAAACGAAATAAAAATCAAAGCAAAAACGCTTTCCACGATTCAAGCCGCGAAATTGATGAAACTCTCCATTACGGTTCGCAAATCGGGAAAGAACTGTTCGTGATAGAGATGAATCAAGCCGAAATACTTGTGATGAAATATTTTATGAAAAAATGTTTATAAGATTTTGTAACAAATGAAGATGAAGAACAACTTTCGATCAGAACAAAGTATCGTGAAGATCCAGTAACAGCAAATACACAGCAGGAAAAATTATTCAAGAAAGTGTTAGAGTTGAAAGAGCTGGAAATACAATTGTTAAAACGGGAAAATGAAATGCTGAAAGCATTTTAACCGCAGCCCACTTCTAATGTATTATCTACATCTGACCCACCAACAAATCAGGTTATACCTGTGCTATTTAAAGATGTTGAAGATTCTCAACAAATTTAATGTAGAGGATTATAAATATTTGGCTGCAAGATGTTGACGATGCAGCCACACAATATGGATGGTCCGATCAGCAAAAAACAATCTGTGCAAAAAGGCTACTGACAGGTTCAGCAAAATTATGCTTTGAGTTCGCGAGAGATACCCACACTTGGGATAGTTTATGTTCCCATGTGACCAAAGAGTTGAAAATCAAAATAAATAGTACAGTACTACACGATAAGATGATAAAAAGTTCTTTATGCAGCAATTAGCGAATCATGCGAAGAAGGAAGATGAGACTATTTTCGATCTTGCCATTAATGGAATACCAGATTACAATAATATTAAAGTTGTATTATATGGCGCTAAACGATGGATGAATTTAAGGAAAAAATGGCCGTTTATGAGAAAGTTGCTTCACAAAATAAACCGAAGCATTCGGCACCTTCATTTGCAGCACCGAATCACAAATCGAATAAAGTGAAAGAAATAGAAAAATGTTTTGAATGCGGAGACATAGGACATACAAGTAAACATTGTCCTAATCGGGGAAATGGCCCGAAATGCTACCAATACAATGAGTTTGGGCATATTGCTACAAAATGCCCACAACGTGAATACAGCACAAAGAATGCTGCTTGTACATCATTAAATATGACCGACGGGTATTAATATAAAGTTTTAAAGCAGGTTAAAATCCAGGATATCGTTGTAAATGCCATGGTGGATAGTGGATAGTGACATGAACTTAATGAGCGAATCGATGTTCAAACACTTAGGAGAATAAGACTTTGTCAATCAATCAACGAAATTTAATGGCGTTGTTCCAAAGATATATCTACGATTGGACGTTTTTACACAAAAGTGGTGATTGGTGGTGAAAATTATGAAACTGTCTTTCATATTGTTGGCGATGGAATGTTACCATTCGATATCATATTGAGACAGGAACTAATGAAGCAAATAATTACCATACAATTTAATTATGATGGACGGAAAACCTGCGGAAGCAACAGTTGAAAAACCAAATTAAAGAATGGTTACGGGATGGTATTATTCGAGTTAGTAAGTCTAACTACGCCAGTCCAATAGTATTAGTCAATAAAAAATATAGGTCCAAGAGACTCTGTATAGACTACCGAAAACTAAATGGGAAGATTATCAAGTACAGATGTCCGATACCATTAATGAAAGAACAGATAGACAAACTTTAAGATGCAAAAAATTGTACTATTCTAGATCTCAGAAATGGGGATTTTCAGTTCTTGTTGCAGCTGATTCAATCAAATACACTGCGTTTGTCACGCCAGAAGAGTATTACAAGTTTTTAAAGTGGCCATTTGAACTTTGAAACTCTCCTGCAGTATTTCAACGGTTTATAAACGAAATATTTAAATTATTATCAATGAAAAGGGTAGTCTGTATTTATATAGAGGATCTGATTATACATGCCAAACATGAACAAGAGGGAATACATGAACTCACGATGGTACTCGAAGTAGCAGCTAAAAATGGTTTAGATATTAAATGGAGCAAGTATCAATTTTTAAAGAAAAGACCTTAATATTTATGATACGAAATCGAGAATCGAGAAAGATTCACGCCATTAGGAAGTTCGCCGTCCCACAGACGGAGAAATAATCCAGAAAAATTATCCTAAATTATTCGATGTTAGCTAAACCGTTAATAGACTTACTTCGAAAAGAAAACAAAATTGAGTGTGGGAAGTCAAAATTTGAGGCATTCAAGTGTTTAAAACCCAAGTTATCAAGTAGGCCAGTTCTAAAATTATATTCGATGACCGCCGAAACCAAATTTCACACAGATGCGTGCAAGATTGGCTTAGAAGCAATTCTATTACAACTATTGGATGTAGACCGCCAACTCTAACCAGTTTTTTACTACTGTAAAAAGACAACCAAACATGAAGAAAATTATACTAGTTACGAACTGGAGGTTCTTGCTATAATAAGCACCTTGGAAAAATTTAAAGTATACCTGTGAGGTCTCAAATTCATAATAGCAATCGACTGCGCAGCCTTTAAAGCGACACTGCAAAAAAGAGATTTTAAATTCAAGGATTGCTGGATGGGCGTTACAGCTCCAGGAGTTTCATTTTATCCTGGAACATAGAGCGTCATCACGTATGCGTCATGTAGATGCATTAAATCGTAACCATAGCAAGAGGAAACGGGCAGGTCGAACGACTAAAACGTATTATAATACCAGCACTTTCTAAACTATCTTTACAAAAACCAGGAGAATGGTTTAAGCAAGTCGGACTGTTGTAGCTATATCTGAACAATTCGTATCAAAGAGGGATTGCTATGACGCCATTCGAACTACTTTTTGGAGCAAAAATGCGATGTCCAGAAGAGAGCAAAGTAACGGAGGTAGTCGAGGGAGAAATGGCAATCCAATATGCGGAAGACCGCTTTCAGATGAGGCAAACAGGCAATATGTAAAATTGAAGAAGAAAACAAAACGCAATACAGCAAGCATCGAAAAAGAGCGATAGAGTATAAGGTAGGCGATTTGGTTGCTATCACAAGCACACAATTTTCGCCGGGAAACAAAATTAAACAAAAATTTTGGGGTACATATACTATTGTCAACGTGAAAGAAATAGACCGATATGATGTCATAAAAAGTGGTGATTCTGAGAGTCTAAAACGCACTTCTACAAGCGCCGATTATATGAAACCATTTTATCACGTTCTTAACAGCGTTGATGAGAGTGAAGACGAGAATGAAGATTGAGAAAGCAGAAGTAATCACAGGAAGCTTGAAAAGGAGGGTGCTGTAACCGAGATATCAACCAAGAAACTATATCTGGCCTGGATTCATATGCTGCAGGGCCGAGTGGATTGCTATAATACTCATCGTACAACATCTATACTCACCGTTTGTCATTATTTTTACATCCGAAAATGCGGACAAACTTATCTTGATGTACATTACACACAAAATTACAATTAGCAAGCGTTCGGCATGTTGAATTGACCAGTGAAGACCGAAGAGAAAATTATAAAATAAATAAAGTGATAAAATTAGAGTGGTTTGTCCGCAACCTACTTTATAATGTTGAATATAATGTAAAACATTTCCGCTGGTCCACTTAGCTTAGGCCAGCATAGAAGTCGGTTCATAATTAAGTTATATATATATATATATATATATATATATATATATATATATATATATATATATATATATATATATATATATATATATATATATATATATATATATATATATATATATATATATATATATATATATATATATATATATATAACATAAATATGAACCGACTCCTACGCTGGTCTAAGCTAAGTGAACCACCGGAGATGTTTTACATTCGATTATATTCAACATTATAAAATAGGATGTGCACTATTAAAATACGTGAATTGGATTAATAAATACTTAAAACTGATTATACCTATTACAACAATTTTTTTAATTAATACTAGTAATTTAGTAATTTGAAATAAGTGAAGTTATATGGAATAGTAATTAATAATAAATATCAGGGATGATATCGGGTCTATTTTTGAGTTCAACGCGAACAGGCGGAGCGCTTTCAAAAAATGCACTAGTAATTTTACTCTGCACTCTACGTTTTGATTTGCGAACTACACACCGTCATACGCGGTTCTTCAAATTTTACTCTGAAATTAATGTCAGTGTACGAAGAGTGTGCACAGTAAAAACAATTTATTATATGCACATCGGATCATTTTACACTATACAAATTTTGCTCGGTGTATACAATACACAGAGTAATCCAGCTTACTCGAGTTGAATTAAAAAAATCTATAGTCGATACTATAAACCTTTCTCGATACCTTGACTATGAAAAATACTTCGATAATTCTGGGCAATTTTATTACTTTTGAGACATTTCAAGGATCATGAGACTACTTTTGTAGGAGATCAATCACTGCGTTTCAAAGCCCGATTCTGAAAATATAAAAATTCTATACTTAAAGTTTTATATTTCATTATCATCCTTTAGGCGTATATTAGTCGTATACAGCTATAGATCTTACATACAGTTTGTGAATAAGACCATTAGATATGTATTCCGTTATGATAACGTAGCTTAATATTTTGTGCCAAGTGTAAAATTTGTGAAACTCAACTTTTTCTTATGGAACTCTATGATATGACAGAGTATTAGTATTTTATCGGTTTAAATGATAAGTCTAAATCCAGATAACCAATTTAAAACTAAACTTATTAACAGCTCTCGGTTTTAGGAGTAAAGAAGAGTAAGTAACGAAGTTGTTACAGTTTGGGTGGAGGGTTGGGGATATTCAAAAAAAATTTATCTTTAAGACTCGTAAAAAACCTACTCCCTGTAAACTAGGAAAAAAAAATATTATTGTTTATTGAACCTGACGCGGCTATCTGCGTCGGCTAAAGCTCATGGTACGTCGTGGGGTTTGTCAGGAAATAAACAATCTTGCTAAGCCGCGAGGTTTCTTAAACTATTATATCGGACAACCAACATTACCATATCACACCTACCATATCACATTCCATCACACCTCCGAATCACGGGTTTTATCTCATTTTATGGTTTTACTCAAAAATTATTAAACGATTTGTATGCGAGTTTAACATTTCAATGATAATATTATTTATTAATAAATCAACATAAAAAAAAATGAAAATTAAATGAAAAAGAAAATTGTTAAATTTCACTTGATTCCTAACTAAGTACGCGTACTAACTATTATACTTAATAATTAAATTTATGAAACATAATTAAATAGAAAAATAATTATAAAAATAATTATAAAGAAAATTGTAAAAATAATCATAATAATAATAATATAAGTAAACTTATAATAATAATGAAATAATAATAATTTACAAAAATATAAAAAAAATTTACTTAACGTAAAATATGTAGTTTGCAACCTTGGTATTCAAATTTGTGGTCCGTTCCTGTGTTGTGCAGGTTTTCATGAATGATGACGTAGTGATCGATGTAATTACCGGAATGAGAATGAAATATCTTATTCGTATGCGATTTATGGTTTTTACGTTTTCATTCTATTTGTTTTTATCTTAACCATTCATATAAAATTCGCAGCGGTTTTCCGTACTATGGGTATTGGTTTTGGTTGTTAATGTGATTAAATGTATTTGTTTGTTTTAAGGCTTTTTTGTAATTATTATTTATTTAATTTATTATATTTATTGAATTCATGACTTTGTGTTGTTATGTTATTAGCATTAATTATTTATTAGGGTGCGTTTTAACTATCGCACGATAATGTCTGGGCAATATTTTCCACTTTCGCATGCAACGCTTGAAAATTTCTTAGACTATCAATTTTAGTCAAATTTTCACAATAGTATATGTTGCAAAATAATCTAACAGATTATTTTTGATCATATCAAATTTCAACGCACAAGATTATTTCACCACGTTGAATTTGATCGTCAAGGTCTTCAAATTAAACGGACCTTATAACACTACACTAATTTCGTTAATTTTCACTTAAACTAGACTACAACATATTATTTTATGTAACTTTTAAATATATGGTTTTTATTTTAATAATTAAAACAAATTCAAGTAAAATTTAAAGTTTTAATCTTAATTTCACGGTTAACTTTCAAATAGTTCGTAAACGTTAATCTTGCATACATGAACTTAATTAAATTTATTTTTATTTTTTTCTACAATCTTATACTTTATCACAAATAGTTTTTTTTTAGTTTATAAATTGTTCAATCATTAAACTTAAAATTTTTTAGTATTTATTTTATGTTTTAAATATTATATTTTATATTGGTCCCGATTTAAGAATGAGCGACCGACTCTTTTCACCACATCAACCTCACCCCTATCCTACCAAAAAAAAAAAAAATCAAAATTTCCAATGGTATAAAAAAACCCGTTGATATTCAAGACAATAGAATTTCGTTTGTAGTACAACAATTGCAATTTTCAGGGGTGAACACTCGAACTTTGTGAGATGCCGTAAACACCGAAACTGAACATCATCACTGTGTAACGATAAATCGTAACAAAGTTTCAAAAAAATCGTATTGGCATTTGCCAAAATAGCACAGTAAAATGCCTAATTCATAGAGAATGTGATGTTTAACTGTGGCAAAAATGCATTACATAGTGTTAATAGAAAATGGGGAACACCTTAATAACCATCCGTTTTAACGAGATATTTACAGTCAAGTTTGGGTCCATTGAATTTAGTGGTTATTTAAACGATCACCAAGTTTAGTAACTTTCCATTAACATTTTGGTTGTCGGAATTAGAAAACATTCTGAAAGTCTGCTCTAGCCAATGTTTCATGTTTAAAAGTTTACTTATTTTGGCTCATAGTACAGTAGGATTACATAGAAAGATCACAGAATGTTCGCTTTCAATAATCCCGAAACAAACAGAAATTTTTAATATTTTTTCATTGTTATTTTAAAAGAAGTTCTTAGATCTAACGTCAAATTAAAATTTCTCTGAAAATGCAAAACAATAAACCCCCCAATCCTTAGCTACCAGAGTCGAATATACAAATTTCAGTCACATAAAATAGCAAGCCCTAAACCATACATTTAATTAATTTATATTAATTAGATGGTGTTCCTTAGCCCTCGTCGGCTTTCGCATCGTTTTAAGGTGCTCATGATATTGATGTTTTAATTAGCAGTTGGTCGACCAGTTTGATTTCTGAAGTCGTAATTGCCTTTGATAAAAACCTTCACCTTTAATTACCTTCGTGCTTGGTTCTTGGCCACCTATAGGTTCACCTATTTTAAACCATTTAGAATCTTTCCCCCAAACTTCTTCCTTTGATGATTCCTCCCACTCGCAAGTTGCTAAAATTAATGCGCTTATTAGCTCAATCGTGGGCAACCTAACTTGCTTCAGTGAAATGTAATTCGAACCATTGCTCGTTCTATAGTTGCTTGTGTAGAGCACATCCGTGAATAATATCTTCTGTAGTGTTTACTCTCCATCTCGGAACTTTAATTTTTAGTGAGCCGCTTAATTCACTTCGTATCTTGATTCATTCAACATTAATTTTAGTTGACAATTTCTTGCTCTAATCTAATTTTTATTGCCAACGTGTTGAGTTATAATTTTTATACGTATTGTTATAGGACAGATCAGACAACAGGCTCTGTTTCGTGTAGATTATAAGGGGATTTATATTTGCTATGACGTGTGATGCTTCCGAAACCTCGATTGATTGCAGTCGATCTCATGCACATTGAGTGGCCATAAGCGATGTTTGATTAATGTGAAAGGTTCTCAGTTCACCATAATATTATTTGGTGCTTCATATTAAGACCTTCAGTAGGCATTTGGCTACACGGTAGGTCCAATCATCAATTTCTCGTTCAATGCGCAATGGTTATTGCATTTCGAAGAGGCGTTGAATACTATGCGCAATTTAGTTGTAAGGCTGCTCTCTTTCCCTACTCTGTGTTGTAGTAATTTATACGTCTTACCCAGTGCTTATTGATTAATTTTGACCTCTGTTATATGATCAAGTTTTTAATATTCTTTATGAAGGCCCGATACAATCTTTGAAATTTTGGATAAATTGGAAATTTCCTTTCCATGGCCAATAACCTGTGGATAGCGCCATGCGGTAGGTTTGATTACATATTAAGTTTCTTATTTCTATAATTTGGCCTTAATGTAGCGATATTTTCGATTTACCAAAATCAACGGATTATCTTATCCGATATAATATGGGGAACGATTTAATTGTTTGCATTACTGTACCTGGAAATACACCACCGATTGTTCATCCCAGTTTAGTATGCTGAGCTACAAGTTTGCTAGCTCCAAATTTCTTACGACCATCGTCCCATAGATATATGGGATACATACCTGGTTTATAAAAATTTTTATTTTACTGGAAGATGTTCAAGGGGATAGCAGGTAGTACGTTGGAATCCCATTGTGAAGCTGATTTGTGTCATTTCGGTTAGCGGTGAGCCTGATTTTGTCGGAAAATCCTATGAGATAAATATGGTCAATAAAACTGTACCTAATAAAACTTTGCGGGACTACAAGTTGGTATGTAGTAGTAAATGATGTTTGCGTGAACATCGATGACATCAATTTCAGGATTTACAATCATATACGGTTATGGTTAAAGTTAAAAAAACGATGCTTTACATCTGCTGCTCAGCACAACCACAAAATATTCATTAAATTTGTCACAATCAATAAGTTTGTAATCTCTAACCTTGCTAGCGATGAATTTCGAGTTCATAAAAATGAAGGATTCATCGGTTCTACTTGATCAAAATTTTCGATAAATTTTTATGAGTTTACTGCAAAATATGTTACGTTTTTTTTTTTAAAAGAAGTTAACCTTCTATTATTCTGAAAATTAATCTCAAAAGGTTTTTTTAAATATGCTTGATAAATTTGATTCTCAAAAATAAAATAAAAATTAAGACACAATGAACTCATTCAGAATTATTTGCAAAACCCCACAGAATATTTAAAATGTTACATTATAGAATTTATTCTTCGAAATTAATCATTTATTCTTTCTCAATAAAGAATTTAGAATTTCCAGATCTTGTTTTGTGGTGTTTTGTTCTTAGATTTTCATTTACGGGATTTAGAAGTCTGTACGGTAGCCTAAATCTGTTATTACGTCTGCGGTGCACGTCTAAATTATTTAAGTTGAAACCCTAATTTATATTGTAGTATGACAGGTGTGTGAAGGTGGTCTGAAGCTGTTCATGTGGCTACGAGAGTTTTAATAATCTCTTAGCACCCAAACTACGGCTGCATTTACTTGCTACGTGATGACGATATCATCAGTAATTTTCGTCTGTACTCTTGCTATATAAATTAGAATACAAAATAGTCATGACCATGCTGTTCATAACGTAAAATAAATGTTTCTTCTGGTTTAGTGTAAGATAGTTTTTACAGCATTATCATCATTCTAATATTTATGATTATTATTATCATCATCATACTTGGGTGTGTATGAGAGATGGGATTTAGTTTTTGTTGAAGTAAAATTTTCCTTAAAAATGAAAACTAAATATTTTCATTGTTGATTATAATACGTGTGTGGGTGTGTGTGTGTGTAAATATATGCATTGATGCCTGAAAAACATTTTAATGTTTGTTTGAAGCAGACATAATATTTTTATGATAAACGTACATCAAAAATTGATACAATTTTTTGTTGTTGTGATTTTGATCCAATCTCGAATTCACATGTCTCTATATATAACATAATTCTTAGGTTCGCCTAGGATTATGATATGTGGGTTGGATACATATGTTTTTTGGTATCAAATTTCTCTATACATACTTATAAAATATTCAGTTCAAAATCAATCACAAATATTTTATGTTAAAAAAAATTGTATTTCTTCATACTTTCTGGTTTAAGTAAATTAATACTTGTTGAATAGATACAACATATGTATTTAAAATCATAAAATATATTTGTATGTAGCACTGTGTCTGATAGTTTTAGATTAAAATATCAAAACGTACATGTATCTTACCCGACCCCCACCCACCTCATGTACATGTTTGTAGCAGTATAATAATAAATAAATACTAGAATATACAACATTTTTTGGATTTCAACAAAATTTATCTATCAAGCTTAACCAAATAATCCGCAATGACAAATAGATGAGATTTTCATAAAGAAGATATAACAACAATAATACACAGCATCATCAACATCATTCCATATTATATCACAACACTATATGCTACCGTATAATATATGTACGAGTATCTATGTAGAGACAGCATATCTCATCATCCCAAAGCTACATGATAATGCAATATTAATAATTTTGGTGTAGAACGCTACATAGTTTTATATGCATTGTTTATATTTTATGCTATCAACATCGTTATCGTAAACATCAAGTGAAAAAAATTAAAATGTAAATTTAATTTAATTTACAAATAAAAAATAATAATAATTTAATTTATTCGAGTAGATATGATATTGCTAGTGCGACGGAATTAGCTTAGTTTAAATTAAGTTTAAAATAATTTTCTAACTGTGCCATGCTACATACTAAGTCAAATTACAATATGGACAGAGAGAAGTTTCATTTATTTGAATCTGCGACATGAAGTTCAAGTTATGTGTCAAAGTGGAAATAAAATTGTTTTTTTAATTTGCTTCAATTGTTCCCAAAAGCATGTGACATTCAGAGTCAACAAATTAGCACGCCTGGTCAAGGTTTTTAATTGCTTTGTTTACGCATGGACGTTTACAAGATCGCTAAACTTTTAGACGTATTGAATTGATTCATTCTATTTATTATGAATATGAATTGAATATGGATTGAATATGAATTGAATATGAATTGAATATGAATTGAATATGAATTGAATATGAATTGAATATGAATTGAATATGAATTGAATATGAATTGAATATGAATTGATTATGAATTGAATATGAATTGAATATGAATTGAATATGAATTGAATATGAATTGAATATGAATTGAATATGAATTGAATATGAATTGAATATGAATTGAATATGAATTGAATATGAATTGAATATGAATTGAATATGAATTGGATTGAATTAAATACTAATTGAATATGAATTGAATATGAATTGAATATGAACTGATTATGAATTGAATATGAATTGAATATGAATTGAATATGAATTGAATATGAATTGAATATGAATTGAATATGAATTGAATATGAACTGATTATGAATTGATTATGAATTGAATATGAATTGAATATGAATTGAATATGAATTGAATATGAATTGAATATGAATTGAATATGAATTGAATATGAATTGAATATGAATTGAATATTAATTGAATATGAATTGCATATGAATTGAATATGAATTGAATATGAATTGAATATGAATTGAATATGAACTGAATATGAATTGAATATGAACTGATTATGAATTGAATATGAATTGAATATGAATTGAATATGAATTGAATATGAATTGAATATGAATTGAATATGAATTGAATATGAATTGAATATGAATTGAATATGAATTGAATATGAATTGAATATGAATTGAAATGAATTGAATATGAATTGAATATGAATTGAATATGAATTGAATATAAATTGAATATGAATTGAATTTGAATTGAATATGAATTGAATATGAATTTAATATGAATTGAATATGAATTGAATATGAATTGAATATGAATTGAATATGAATTGAATATGAATTGAATATGAATTGAATATGAATTGAATATAAATTGAATATGAATTGAATATGAATTCAATATAAATTGAATATGAATTGAATATGAATTGAATATGAATTGAATATGAATTGAATATGAATTGAATATGAATTGAATATGAATTGAATATGAATTGAATATGAATTGAATATGAATTGAATATGAATTGAATATGAATTGAATATGAATTGAATATGAATTGAATATGAATTGAATATGAATTGAATATGAATTGAATATGAATTGAATATGAATTGAATATGAATTGAATATGAATTGAATATGAATTGAATATGAATTGAATATGAATTGAATATGAATTGAATATGAATTGAATATGAATTCAATATAAATTGAATATGAATTGAATATGAATTGAATATGAATTGAATATAAATTGAATATGAATTGAATATGAATTTAATGTGAATTGAATATGAATTGAATATGCATTGAATATGAATTGAATATGAATTGAATATGAATCGAATTAGAATTGAATATGAATTGAATATGAATTGAATATAAATTGAATATGAATTGAATATGAATTTAATGTGAATTGAATATGAATTGAATATGCATTGAATATGAATTGAATATGAATTGAATATGAATCGAATTAGAATTGAATATGAATTGAATATGAATTGGATATGAATTGAATATGAATTGAATATGAATTGAATATGAATTGAATATGAATTGAATATGAATTGAATATGAATTGAATATGAATTGAATATGAATTGAATATGAATTGAATATGAATTGAATATGAATTGAATATGAATTGAATATGAATTGAATATGAATTGAATATGAATTGAATATGAATTGAATATGAATTGAATATGAATTGAATATGAATTGAATATGAATTGAATATGAATTGAATATGAATTGAATATGAATTGAATATGAATTGAATATGAATTGAATATGAATTGAATATGAATTGAATATGAATTGAATATGAATTGAATATGAATTGAATATGAATTGAATATGAATTGAATATGAATTGAATATGAATTGAATATGACTTGAATATGAATTGAATATGAATTGAATATGAATTGAATATGAATTGAATATGAATTGAATATGAATTGAATATGAATTGAATATGAATTGAATATGAATTGAATATGAATTGAATATGAATTGAATATGAATTGAATATGAATTGAATATGAATTGAATATGAATTGAATGTGAATTGAATATGAATTGAATATGAATTGAATAGGGATTGAATATGAATTGAATATGAATTGAATAGCGATTGAATTTGAATCAAATATGAATTGAATATGAATTGAATTGAATTAAATATGAATTGAAAATGAATTGAATATGAATAGAATATGAATTGATAATGAATTGAATATGAATTGAATTTGAATTGAATATGAATTGAATATGAATTGAATATGAATTGAATTTGAATTGAATATGAATTGAATATGAATTGAATATGAATTGAATATGAATTGAATATGAATTGAATATGAATTGAATATGAATTGAATATGAATTGAATATGAATTGAATATGAATTGAATATGAATTGAATATGAATTGAATATGAATTGAATGTGAATTGAATATGAATTGAATATGAATTGAATATGAATTGAATATGAATTGAATATGAATTGAATATGAATTGAATATGAATTGAATATGAATTGAATATGAATTGATTATGAATTGAATATGAATTGAATATGAATTGAATATGAATTGAATATGAATTGAATATGAATTGAATATGAATTGAATATGAATTGAATATGAATTGAATATGAATTGAATATGAATGATTTTGATATGAATATATTTGAATATGAATTAAATTTGTATTGAATATGAATTGTATATAAATTGAATATGAATTGGATATGAATTGGATATGAATTGAATATGAATTGAATATGAATTGAATATGGATTGAATATGAATTGAATATAAATTGAATATGGATGAAATATAAATTCAATATGATTTTCTATGCAGTGAAATTACATAGTAGAGTCTTCGACATTGCTTTAGATACATGCCCATCATCCTATTTCATCATGGAGGTTAGGGGCTTGGTTAATTTGGTAAAGTCTTTTATAAGTCTTCCATAAAATCTGGCTATCTCTGCGAACGATCTGAGTTTCTTTGTTCTCAATATTGGGAAATAGTTTATTGATTTTTCATGTATTTTCATGACGGCCTTGAAATTTCTATAGGGTGTCACAATAACCGGTTTAGTTATCCATATCGGTTATTTTGGCTCTGGCAACACTAATGTCATTCTTTCTTTAACAGAATCTCAGTATATTATTTCTAGTCGATGAAATGAGTCGCTTAATGCTTCAACAAAAGTGGGAATAGCTGGAAATTTACTTCCATATCAAAGACAATTGGTTCGAACTCGCAAGAAAATGTCGTACAAAATTTGCTCAAAACACGGGTCTCACACCCAACGGTATCAAGAAGTTTCTGCATAAAGTGCGTGACAAGGGCTACCTAGTCGACAATCCTATGCGTACCCGTGCTCGTCGTGTTTGTTTAGCCGAAAATGCGCGCCAACGGCCGAGAACATCAATTTGTCATCGTGCATCGGGAATGAACATCGGCCGGTCTTCCATTCAACGAATTCTGCGTAAAGATCTTGGTTTGTGGCCTTATAAAAGTTTAATTGGTCCAGCAATTGAAGCCCCGTGACCACCCGCTTCGATATCGATCGCTGTGTGGGCCTGCGAGAAACTCGAAATTAATGAGGATTTTGCTCAAAAATCATCTTTTCGGACGAGGCGCATTTCCATCTCGGTGAATTCGTAAACAAACAAAATTGTCGCATTTGGGGATCGGAAAATCCACAAGGATATGTGGAGAAGTCAATGCATGCATTGCGTGTTACTGTTTGGTGCGACTTGTGGCATAGCGGCATTAATGGGCAGTATTTCTTCGAAGATGAGGCCGGTAACGGAATCAACTACCGCCACATGTTAACATCTTTTTTGTGGCCATATCGTGAAGATATTGGTTTGGACGACCTTTGGCCTCAGCAAGATGGTGCGCCGTTCCACACATCGGGCGTTCCAATAGCGAAACTGCATCAAAAATGCGATGGCCGCATTATCAATGGAAATGGTGACGTGAATTGACCGGAAAGGAGCTGTGATTTGACGCCTTTGGATTTTGATTTATGGAGTGCCGTGAAGAACAAGTGAATCCACAAATAATTGAGAATTTGAAAGCCAATATTGAAGCAACCATTGCCGAAATAGATCCGCACCATTGCCAAAATAGATGTGCTCAGAAGTTGGACTGACCGAATAGACTACGCCAAGGCCAGCTGCCATGCCCATTTGGATGAAATCATTTTCCATAAATAACCTACTGGAGGATTGTAATTTTAAACAAAAAAATAAATTTAGAAATATATTAAGCCGTTTTTGTTTTATTAAATTTTTAAATCTGAACTTCTTATTGGGACACCCATTATATCCAAGGCCTTGCAAAAATTCCAATTTGTCAAGTTGAACTTTCGAGAACATTGTTCTTTCCATATTGTTTTCATTTAAATGGGATGGATATGGTAAACACTTTTTTCAGGTCTATGATTGTGAAAAATTTGTTTTCTATGCAGATTTAACGGGATAAGTTAAATTTCTGGAATTGGATATTTATCGGTTTTCAGTTTACTGTAGTCTATAAAAAAATTCAGTTGGGCAAACAGTCTAAATTACTGACGAAACAAAATTTCCGTTTACATTAGGTTTTTGTTACTGTATTCATAAAAAGTACTAGGCCTGATATTTAGTCCTAATGACATTGTAAATTAACCATCATCGATAGTAAATACTTCGACAGTTCATTAGCATTAAATTAGCGAATTTGAATAGAATTTTAGTGCAACGATAATTTTTAACTTTTAACGATAATACAAATTTTTTCTAAACGTAGCATATCTAAGTGTTCGTTTGGCAATCATAATTAGGAATTAAGCTTGAAATGTTTTTTTCACTGAAAAGATAAATATTTCTTTGATGCATAAATTTAAAAGTGCACTGAATGTTACTTTATAAAGCACTCATAAAACCTGCGCTGGCTTTCGGAAGCAAGAGCTGGACCATGCACTCTAACGATTGTAAATTGCTATCTACCTTCGAAACGAAAGTTATTCGTACAATATTTGGCTCAATTATGGTCGCGAACAACAAAAATCGAGTTCCTATGAACCACAAAATAAAGCAGCTTCTCGGAGGTAGCGATGAATCGAGTAAGATGGCTCGGCCACGTTAAAAAGATCCCTGATGATCAATAAAGTGTTCCATCAACAACCAGCCGGTGTATGTTGTAGAGGAAGACTCTGACTGCCAAGGCGTGTCGGCGTCAAACAAGATCTACGTATAAATATAGAAACTGGAGGAGAGAGCGATGGATTGAGCCGTATGAATGACCATAGTTCAGGCGGCAAAATTCTTTCTTGAGATATAAAAGCTAGAAAGGGAGAAAGAGAGTGAATGTCAAAACAATTATAATCTCAAATTGATTCTAAGGTAGCTAATATATTTTTCCTTAAATATAGTGAGCTAATTAAATGTTAACCGGAGTCACATTAGAGAGAAGACCGATTTGGATGATGAAAACGGATGCTAGATTAAATTGGGCTTGGTAGAAAATATATGAATTCATTTTCATCGCCGCTTAAGGCTGTGGTTAGTATCTGTCTGTGGTGGAATTTTAAGCTCGTTTTACTAAACGTGCGTTGAGGATGTTGTCCAGCTTGACCATATACAATGACACTTTTAACGGCAAATGTTGTAAAATTTCGCTCTTTTATACCAAATGAAAATTAATTTAGTTCAGCGTATGAGTCGGTCCATATACTAAAGATTAATTTATGTGATTTAGTATCAAAATGTAAAACCTATTTGGCCTCTAGGATAATAAGACAATTACCTAATAGCTAGAAAGCAATACTATCAGACTGGCTAACATAAAATTAGTAAGTTTAGCTTTTATTGACATTTTCTAGGTTGTCGACGTTGTTTCAAGAAATTAAAACATCGCTATGTAATCTACTAGATTACGTGTCGACAACCGCGTACCTTACATTGTGTAATCTACCCCGTCCAATCCTCATCGAAACAGAAAAGGAAATAAGAACAATTTTACCGATCGACACTGTAAAGAAGAAATAAATTGGAGCATTTTTCAGATGAAATCATATCTTTAAACATCCTTGATAAAAATTACTAAAATTAGCCTATGGGATCTGAGATGGTGCATTCCGAGACAGAGAGTTAGATTCGTCACCGTACAAATAGCTTAAAATTTAAAACTATTAACATTTTTGGCCATTTTAAAGTAACCTGAGATATATCCTTTTATTCTAAAAAAACATGGTTAAATTTAGTGCTACTCGTATCGTTCTTAGCGAGATATTTTCTCAGAAATGTATGTTTCTTGTAATTTTTATTCTCTGGGTATTTCATGATGAATAAATTGCTTTGCTCTTAACCACATTATTACTTCTAGGTAAAAATGATTTATGTTTTGAGTAGCTTACTTTAAAGATAGACTCCGATCAGTTATAATTTCCATTCTGTTCTGAAGTATAATTTGTTAAAAATAACTTTTTCTGTTTTGACTTGATATTGTGGGGACTAAGAAGGCAGTATGAGCCGTATGGCACTAATGGCCAAATGCTTTATTACACGTTTAGAAATAAATTATTTCTTAAACTATATCGGTATAATATTCTGTTCATTAATACAAACCTGCTCTATTTAATATTCGATAGTCGATTGCAATTTTTAATGTTCTAATAATGTCAACAAAGATTTCATTTTTACACAACATTTTTACCTAACCACATAAAAAATACACCAGACTCACATATTTTCATCCTACTAAATTATAATCAACTTCAAATTATTTAATACTTTGTTCGTGTCATAAAATAACTGTCACGAAGTGAATTTAGACAAAAAATAATAATTTGTAATTCACATGCAGGTAAAGCTTTTCGAAAGTTTATTTTTCATACATAAAAAATATCCATTATGTACTCGACTCGTACACACCAAAATAAAAATTACCTGTTTCGTTTCCTGGCACTACGTCATTTAAGATTTATGTCATCATCATAATAAGTCAACATTTTTGACACCAACATTAAAAAAAAGCTCAAACTTTTTATTAATCATACAATTTTTTTAAGTCTTATTAAATGTGATAGTTTTATACATACAAAAATTGTAATATTCATTTTATAATACTCATGTAGATTAGAATACAACTAAAGTACATTTTCTGGTTTAAAGCTTCCTAACTATGTATATGGTTTTGTAATTCAACACAACAAGAAAGTTTTTCTACTTAGCTTTTCTTGTTCGGAGTGCAAATTTTACCAAGAAAATAGAAAAAAAAACATTACATTGAAACTGAAGGAAAATTATTTGTGAACACTTTCAACATTTACCTCTAGTTTTAGTTTAAAACATTAGTTTTGCAATATATTTCGAAAACATGATTCTAGTTTCGTTAAAATCAAAATAAACGGAACTCGGTTAGGTAAACTTAGTTGTATTCCTATGTACATTTATGAACTGATGTACTACAGTTTTTTCCTCGAGATATAAGAGGATTAAATTGAATTGAAATTGGAACAAAACAATATTTTATGTCACTAGAATTAAGTCATCTAAACTTCATGGAAAATGCATGTTCTGGAGACCAGGATAGGAGCACACAATTTATCGATAAAAAAATATCAACATAAAAAAATTATTTTTTAGGAGAAACTGGAGAAAGCAAAGGCCGCTAGATTTTTTTCTTTTTTTTAACCATGTAATCTTTTCTGGGGCCGAAGCACTGCTCTTTTGCGGTTGAATTTTTCGTCTTACTTTACACAATTCCTGCAAAATCAAAGACGTACGGCTATAGGACCGATTTCAGTTATCATCTGCGCATTGTATAGCTCCATGCAAGCCTATAGTACTGGACATGGAAGATGGGTCGGCCCATGAGTTTTGCACGCCGATAGGGGGCCGTAGTTGTGTTCTTTTTAATCATAGATTGTAATATGTTGATGAACATGTCCTTTTGCATCCTGCCCCTATCGGGATTCGAACCCGGTACCTCCCGATCCAAATGCTAAAGCTTTAACCACTGTGCTATTTGGTCGGTGGCCGCTAGATTTATTTTGGTTTACAAGTGAACCATATCTATCAAGAAATATTATTGTTTTTGACCACCCAGTAAAATCAAAGGTCTACTACAATCATATTTGGAATTTTATGGATATTTACTGATTTTTTTTTATCAATGTGATGGTCTAATGCAAAGATGGTTGAAGCAGAACCAATATGTTTTCCTAATTTAAGAGAAAAACTTAAGTATGAGTAGTATGAGCTGTACTCGGGTCTAATTTGTGTTCAAAAACTGTTTTTGTCATAAATCGTCATTTCCGCTTAAATGTTGAAAAACTGAATTGGACCTATATTGTTACAAAAATAATTTAGACTCATTTAGTTCATGAACGTTTTTTTCGTTAATGTTTTACTTTTCAAAATACTTGCAAACAACTAAAACGTTCCTATGGAAGCTGCCGCTTCCGTTAGACCTCTTTTAGTTAAATAGCACTGGGATATCACAATTTATGAAAAACGCATAAGTGTGCAATTTCATCACAATCAGTCAATCCGTCTGGGCTGTAGAGTTCTCACTTAGGACACACAATAAGAACAAACCCCTTGTTTCATTCCTCCTCGCGGTGATTAATGGGTAACTATAACTGAATCAAGCGTTGTAGTGACACTAAATGCTATGCGCCGCCAAACCAATACCACATTAACGTCTGTTCTCCCTGTTAGGGGCGGCTGATGCGGAAGACTGTTGTATCTCAAGCGTCTTTCTATATACGCGTATTTCAGGAAAGATTTGATTCCTTAAGATCTATCACTAGTATAGGACCCACACACTTAATTAATGGATTGAGGCCTAAGGCCTTCGATTAATTTATCGGATTCATAACAGCAATGACGTCGGAAAATTATAAGGACATGGCTATAAAAATGAGAACATGGAACGTGCTGTGCTTTTAAAGCGCTGGAGATTTTCAAATTTTACCAAATTAGGCGGTAATTTTCACGCAAAGCTTAAATGGCCTGGAAGTGGGATCTATAATACCACCAATGATACACTCTCCACTAAAGCGCCCATCGAAACGGAGGATAATTTCTCATTCAACAGCGCTCACATCAGTATATAATCGAATACCGTCCGATCAACATGCGGATATGCACGGTTAGAGTTATTGAAAGTCAAAGATTTATTTTTTGTTGACCTGGAAGAAATTATAAATTACACCCCGTATCATAATTTCAAAGTTATCGTAGGCGACTACAACTAAAAATTCGGTAAGAGCACGAATATCGGCTAGCGCTTCATGAATTCTTTTTATAATGTATGATTACAATCTACTCGTATCCAGTATGTTCTTAACATAAGAAAATAAAAAAAAAATACGTGGCGGTAGAATGATGGAAGAATGGAAACCCAAATTGATCACTTCATTATCTCGAAGAGACTTTCCACCAGCATAACTGACGTTAAATCTTAAGTGTAAATTATCATCCACATTTAACAAACAAAGTTACATATCAGCTATTACTGTAGATGTTCAGGCACAATTACCAAACATTATTTAATATCCAGAAGAAGTGGCTGGCTATCCAATAAACCATAACTACCACAGTAGAAAATACTATTGGAAGAAGTTCGACAATCAGAGTCGTCAAATCGTCGAAAATAATGAAAAGCTGCGTAAACAATGGTTAGCACGTAACACTCAGAGCACTCACATAGAGTATCTCCGGAAAAATAGCGCGAACAGATGAGGAGCTGTATAGAAAACATCAACTACCAAATATAAAACGGAAACACAAGAGAGTGATTTTTAAATGGCAGAAATCTTAGAAAGAAGTTTCATCCAAGACACCTATCAGGCACACGAAAGGAGAGTTGAGGACAAACGTGGCTGATGTTCTCTCAGCATTGCAATCTTACTTGACAATAGACTAAGGAAATGCAACTAAATATTGCGATCTGGGAATAGCAGGAGCTTCTCGGAGAATAAAAGACCACACGCCTATGTCCGCTGTATAAAAAGGCAACCATCTCCTATGCGAAAATTGATGTGCATTCCTCTGTTAAACACCGCCTACAAAGTGCTTGCTAATATTTTACTTGCCTGACTCATCCCCCTGGCGGAAAATATCATCGGAGACCACCATTGTAGTTTTCGTCTCAACCGATGAAATACTCATCAGCGTTTCATTTTGAGAATATAATCCTGGAAAAATGTTGTGGAAGTAAATACAACATAAACATTCACAAGCGAAAATCCATCCGCTGCGCTAATATATCTCGGAATTTCAAAGATACACGTTCCTATCTGTAAGCAACTAACATCTTGCCGCTGTGCAGAATTGTAGTAGAAGCGAATGTATCTGATCTTTTTTGGTGTGTGATAGGAAGATTTGCTCGCGCCTGTACTGTAAATTCTGGCGCTGAAGGACTAGGTAAGACAAAGCTGTATTGAATTTTTGCGCTGCATATTCGATAAGCCTAACCATATTCTTGAACATGCAGATGATATCGTATACTCTTGGCTAGAGACATAATGATATCAAGGACAATTTATTTTCGCTTCTCCTTCACGTAAAATGACTGGGTATAAAAGTAAACCGCAACAAAACTAAATGTCTATATCGACACTAATTGTCATTCATATGGTAAATCTTGGAACAGACGACCATAACTTTGACAACGCGGAAAACTTGAAATTTCTGGAATCAGTTATAACATCAACAAATAACGTCTAGTTAGATATTAAAGCCTGCAAGGCAACATATCAAAACGAACCTTCCACAGTCAAGGTTTTGTATCGTATTTGTTTCTTATTATTATTTAATCATTGCAATCTGTTCTGGAGCCGTAGAACTCCCAACTCTTTCGCCGTTCGCTTTTCACGTCCTTACCTTACACAGTCGCCCGCCAAATCCAGGACGTACGGCTATGTCCGAGTTTATCACTATCTGAACATTGCTTAGCTCCATGCCAGCCTATAGTGGCATGGAAAATGGGTCGACCCATGAGTTTTGCACTCCGACATTGGGTCACACTTGTACTCTATTTCAGCACAGATCATAATCTGTTGATGAAAATCCCTTTTTTGCGTTCTTAATGCCAAAGCTTTCACCAAATTGCCCTTTGGTCGGGGCATTCAGGGTTGTTGCAGTCAAAATAACTTTAGCATAGTCTTTCAAATTCGCACCTTACAAGGCAAGATCTGTTCTAATCTTTGAAAGCGAATGTTGTACCTTGGCCATTAAATATTATATCCGTATAAAAGGAAGGTAATTTGATTCATCTATTGTCCAGTTACGGTTTCAAACAACGAATATGGGATTTGAATGAATCAAAAATGCAAACGTCCTTTTTAAAATTTTGACATTGTCAGATTCATTAAATCCAACCGAGTAAGATGGCCGAGCTTTGTAGGACAATCTCCATCACAACGAATGATAATAGACGAATAGTTCGGGAACCACCTTGCAGGTGTCAAAACCCCTTAATGGTATGTGAACGCTACGCAGAAATAAAAATAGAGAGAGAGAGAGAGAGAGGGAGAGAGAAAGAGAGAGAGAGAGAGAGAGAGAGAGAGACAGAAAGCGGCATCATACACAGGAACAAATAGAATCAAAATTTAATGATTAAATATATTTAAATATTTGATTGTTTATCATTTTTTGTAAATTCTAAGCTTATCAACATCATTTCATAAATTGAAAAAGTTCTTATGAAAGCTTTCATTTCCAGTATGCAGTTTTCCGCCAACTTTCGCAAATAACTCTCAATTAATGAGCTGTGAGTCAAAAGTTTCAAAAGCTTCAAAAGTTTAAGTTTGAAATTTTTTCCGAATGGTCAATCCACTTGGACTTAATTCATTAGGATCATCAATTTTTCAGTGGCTAAGATGAAAATATTTAATAAAATTATAATTAAAAAATAAAAGAATTACATTTTTAAATAATTAATATAAACCTTTCAGCCGGATATAAACCTTTCAGCTAGTGGTTAAGGAGGTTTTCGTGGGAAAACGTAGATCGTGTTTTAATCAATACATTGATCCATTTTTTTTTGTTTTTCGTTTTTTAGCGACTTATTTTATACGTTTGCTTGACATTGTCAAATAGAAATAAATAATTTTGAAAACTTTGACCTCGAAATTTTTGCAGATTTAGATTTGTTACATTGCCAAAGTCGAAAAAGATAGTTTTTAAAAGATCTCTGTCTGTTTGCGTAACTGTGTGTGGTGTCGCTCAGACTCCATGCCATTAGCTTCTTTCCAGCCCAGACGAATTAATTCATGTTGGTAAAACTTCGTTCTTAACCTGATGAACTTAAAAATTCAAAATTTATTTTTCAATAATACCGGGCCAAATCAGTTTTCTAAAAATGTAAACGGAAATTACGATTTTTGGCCAGTGTTGTGCGTCTACGCGTATTTCCTATTTGTCTACATGTTGGTGTCGAAAGTAGCGTAGACAATTGATTTTTGAGTAGACAATGTCGGGAATTAGTAGAATATGTAGAAAATTCGTGGACAATGTAGATTATTGATTTTTTGTTGTTATTTCCATTATTTTTCTGTATCAGTAGGTCGTCATGTTATAATTTTCCGGGTTAAATTGGGGTTGGCCTATATTTTGGCATACTGGTATACTGGTATCTCCCGAAACTCTCATAGGCGTTTAGAAGAAATCTGTAAAGTTTTTTTCTGTATCCAGCGGGCTTTATAAAAATTAAAAATTTACATTATGATTTAAATTGAGTTAGTTTTGTAACGAGATCAAATAAAACGTCGGTTTGCAATGAATTTCCAGAGCTTAATCATATAACGCTATGCGTGGCTTAATTCGGCATTGGTTTAAAAGAAATTCGAATATTTCATTTCTGTTTCAACGTCCGTTTCTTGAGCAACGTATAGTTGGAGTTACTATAAAACTTATAGGGCCATTGTCTAGTAACTGTGATTAACCTTGTCTTGAACAAGAATACAGGTGGGGATTTTTTAATGAAAGAAGTATACATTTTGTTTAGGTTACTTCAGAATTACATTTGTTCAAGACATTCACCAATAGATAATCAATTGATGTTTTCTTGTCCTTTTTCACAAGAGTTGTCTTGTGTGAAACGGGAGGGAGGGGGTCCGAGTGACAGAAATAGATAAACAACAACTTCATCACTAACGCAACCATTGCTTGGATTAGTACTAGTTTGGGTCACCACTTGGGATAGAACGAAACATCCCCCTGGCATGCCAGTATGCCTTGCTCGGAAGCCCTGACAGCTTGCTAGGATTGGACCAATCGTTCGACCCACGGCTTTCGCACATGGACATGAATCGAAAATTGGAACAGCAAAACTCTGCCTCAGTGAAGTGAGATAGAAAAACAGTTGCGAAATAAACACAAGTCAAGGAAATCACCTGATTATATACTCTGGACGTGATGAACGGGCATATTTACAACAGCTAAATCAAGGAATGCACTAGTGGAATAGAAACTAGTTAATAACAGAATAATCGTAGACGTAACGTCTACGCCTCAAACAAACGACGCAGATGAAACAACTAGGGATGGGTACTGTGAACAACTTTAAGCCACAATTAACAAGGACACAGATAAAATGATGAAGGTAATAGAAGAAGGAGATTAGACTCTTTGCGTAATAATAATGAAGAACGACTCATCGAATTCTGCATCACAAACCAACTATTCATAGGAGTCAGTAAACTTCCACTCAAAACGATATACAAATACACATGGACATCACCTGATGGCAGAACAATGAACCAAAGAGATTATGTATAATGATCAACAAGAAATTTCTTACATTGTTTCAAGATGCCAGGGCAGTGAGAGTGCAGACATTCAAAGTGACCCCCAACTGGTAATATCATAATCTAAAATTAAGCCTGTCACTGTAAAACGGATCAAGAAAAAAATCGAACACTGACAGATTAAAAGATGCCGCTTAGCCTCCAAAACAATGAAGAAGTAGCCATCAGTGTAGACCAATGGTGGAAACAAATCGAAGAAGCCTATATCGAAACAGCTATACCAACACACAAGGACGAGTGCCAAGAATTCAAACGCAAACTTTGGATCAGTGATAAAATTTGGAAGAAAATTGAAGAACGTCGGCAACTCAAGTTGCAAATATGCCAAAAATACTCGTACGTTGGAGCTGAAATGTCAATATGTCACGACACAAAGATACGGCACGAGAAATCAAGAAAATGGCTAGGAGTGGTCGTAGGGAATACACATTCTCAAAGCGGGATAAAAGGCAGCAACAACCCAAAACACGTGCATACTTAAAAAAATCAATATACAAGCTGACATATTCAAAGAAAACATATTGGAAACTGCTTCTAACACCAGTAATAACAAAAGTGTGAATTCCAGCATAAAAGCGCGAAAAAAGAAACAAGACTTGACTATAACGGTTCCCTAGAAAGGTGACCTAAGAATAGAATCAAAAATTAGCAGGATATATCCCTTTTCAACATAATCATAAAGATATGTAAAAATAAAAGCCAACCCGAAATTAAGAATGGAACAAGCTGGCTTGTTACACATTATGATTGAGCAGTCTAGCGAATGGAATTCACCACTGTACCTACTCTTCGTGAACTTCGAACTTTCATTCGACACAATACACAGGAATGCAACATAGAAGGTACTCTTTGAAATTGGCATCCCAAAGTAATTAGGCGGACTCATAATTGATCAGGTAATCGAGTTTAATGCAAAGGCCAGCAAACTGAATCATACTGTAACAGAAAAGGAGTAAGACAAGGATGCGTACTCTGCCCACTTCTGCTCCTAATAGTATGAGATAGTGGAGAAACTCAATGATCTAGCAAAAGAAGTTGGCCTTAAAATAAATATCAGGGAAACCAAGACCAAGCAGAAGATAGAAGATATTACGAATTAAAATACCTTGGTTGTACTCTAGCGAAAACGGGTAGCACAGATGAAGATATAAAGAAACAAATCAACAAAGCCAGAACAATATTCAAAATGTTGCACAAAGCATGGAATACATCTGTCCATCAAAAATGTTCAATTCGTGTGTGAAATCAGGGTTGCAAAACAAAATAAGAAAATGATAAGCTCCTGAGGCAAACAAATCAAGCAGTCGTTGCGATCGAAATAAGAGAACGAAAGTGGAGATGAATTGATAACTCTGAGGAAGTCGAAGAATGACATGACAAGAAAATCACTGGCATGGGGCCCACAAGGGAAAAGGAAAGTCGGGCGACTATCTAACACGGAACCGAATGATGAAAACAACTCGGAAATTGGGGTGGGTGGAAATCAAAGCAATAGCACCAAACAGAGTTAGATGATCCAGCTCAGTAGACGATCGAGCTAGCTTCAGAATTATATTTGATCTAGCTCATTATTACTTTGGGAGAAAGAGAAAACATGTATTGCTTGAAATATCCAGTGAGCCAACGGTCATATGTTGGCATTAATTAGGGTTATGAACCTAGGAGGAATTTTTTTATGCATTACTGTTTTATTACGTGGTGATGATGTTGAACATTGTAATAGGTACATTAGCATTCTGATGAGCTTTCGGTTTGGTTTAAAAATGTTTGACTATTTGGTTTAATTAATCAACAGGAACTGTATTGGGTAACGGCCGACATAACAGATACGCGGCATGTTTCTGTATCTCCTTTCCAGCATTTAATCCTCCGAAGCTGAATACACAATACTACTTTTATTTTTTTAACAATTTCGCACAATATATACGTAAATATGTTTCTTTACCATATAAAAACTTGGGGTTATATTTTTTAAGGTGAAGAAAGAATAAACTCCATCTTGAAATTGTTCCATTAACTAAGAAATCATAAAATTTTGATGATTGCTAACAGAAACAATAATTTTCGGCATTATCTAGATATTCGACGCCGTTTTTATAATTTTCGACATACATTGTCTACACCTGTAGAATATTAATTATCTACGCGGTGTAAACAATACAGCACTACACTGTTTTTGACAAAAAAAACTGTTTTTCAAGAAAAATTCGGCAAATGCGTCCACTGGCAGTATGCACAGATGCTTTCTCGTTTTCGCTATTACTTTAGCTATTTCGCAAAGTTTTTTAAGTTTTACCACAAATTATGAGTTTCGATAAAAAACTACAACCGAAACTCGACATTTCTACAGACCAGACGGACTAATTATTCAGTGTAAATATTCATGCCGAAATTTTTTCCATTAATTGGGGAATCGTTGCGAAATTTGGTGAAAATCTGTGTTTCGGACGTGGCAGCTTCCATCGGAGCTATTTGAATTTAATCTTTTAATACTTTTCCGGTTTTTATAAATGCTACCATTAACCAAAAACGACAAAGCTTCATAAATATTTAAATAATTTTAAAGATTAAATTTTCAACAAGTGTTAATCTTCTTTCTTTCCTGGGATAGCAGGATTTGTGATTTTTGATCATTCAAGACAGTTTTATCAAAAGTCCGGTAAGTGAAATTTCTAGTTTTAGAAATTAATTATGGTGTATTCAAGATCTATGTGTACAATCGTGGTAATAGAAAATCGGGTGTTAGTCGCAAAATATTTACCTCTCCATTTCACTTATAAAACTAAAAATTTGCAGAAGTCACAAAGCATAAATTGGTTAAATTTTATTAAAACCGGAAGTGAATAGAAAACCCGTTTGGTTATTCTGTGTAATTAGCATTCAATATAAGAGCAAACGGTAAAATTAACCTGAACGAAAATTTTTCAAATGATGCTGCCGTGAATACATATAAGTACTCTGTACCAAAGCAGGCAAATCTTGTTTAATTGAAAATATTCGAGTATATCAGCATTAATTCTGTACGAAAGTAAAATAAATTTTCCAAATTTCAATATACGAGTACATTTTAATTTTTCGGTTTTGTATTTTGATGTGCTTCTCGAAGATGGAAAATGCAGAAATATTTTATTTCGAAATGTGGGAAGAAATTTTTTTGGTATTTGGCATATTACATCGTTGTGCTATGATAGATGGATATAGCCCCAAAAATTTATATTCGTATAATAACACAGTCGATTTTTTTTTATATGGGGTGGATCACATTAGGTTTCATTCAATATTTCGTTGGTAAATTTTTCTGTACAAGACCGTAAGTGGCGCGACCCCCATTCAATATACGATCAATCCAATTTTTATTTTTTGTGAATATTGTTTGTTTGCGCCGGGATATATTTTAAATATAAATGGCAACCGGATTTCGGTATATACATATTTTATCGTCCGGAATGAATAATAAAAATAAACAATTTTTTAACCCTAACAATTTCGCTGTATAAAACAAAGAACATATAAAATTATCTTAAATGTATGGATCCTCCATTGTTTATCGCGGGTATACCAACGTAACGATACAAAATCTATATTTTTATTGAGTGAAAATGTTAGGCGAACATATAAAATTTCCAAAACATACAAAATATACATACACTTTTTATAGTTTTGAACATAGTGGAAAATTTATAAGGATCAGTTTTCCAAACGCTATTCTACATGCAGCAAGCATTACACAGAGGAACAAAATTACTTGACTTTGTGTTCTAGTGAAAACATTTTTTTTAAAGAATATCAATTGAAACTTACTATGTACATGCAACAGATGGGATTCCAACAAATTCGAGCACACCAGACATAATAATCACATATCTGTAGAAAAGCACCCCTCCTACATAATATTCACGGATCGAACGGAATCACAGAAAATTTCCATATTTTGACTAAGTCGTATAGTGAATATGAATCCGCATATGTATGTAATGCCATCACATAGTATTTTGTAAAAATAAAACTATTTTTTATATTTGTGTAAAATGGGGGCGCTTAAAGTTAAAGTTACATACAAAAAATTTGTTTTAAATAACGCCTTAGATAAAAGCAGCACTATATCTTCTTAACACATTTCCCATTTCCACTTCTGAAAAGTTTTTAATTTTTATATCTTTCAGTTTATCTATATAAAACTATTTTGACATATTTTCTCAATAAAGTTTTTCTCGTTTTTCATTTTATATATTTTGGGAAAACTTTTTACTCATCCAAGAAAATCTATATTGAAAAAAGTTTAGTTAGAAATTTTGTTAATTTTCTTTTCTTTTTTTTAAATATTATTTAGAAAATAAATTATTTACTTTGTATGCATGTATCTAAATTTTATAAGCGAAGATAATTGGCAAATTTGTTTATATACATGAAAAAGGTTTAAGAAACCTGCAGGGTATCTCTTCAAATTTGAGATATAGACTAACAATAGTTTAGCGATATTTCAATAATTTAGTTTCCGTGCAAAATTTTTAATATATATGAACACTGTGGAAAGTGCTTCCTTCAATTTTCCTTTACGATTGCTCAACCCAAAGGCATGCTGCTGCAATTTCCTAGACGATCCTGCCAATCAAGATGCGAAATCTTTGAAGTTGCGCAGTCCTTTGTCACCGCAAAGTGACTCTCTTCGAGCAGTAACTTTTTACCACTTTCCTTTATTCGAGTCAAAACCGCACCAATCCCAATCTGGAAAGCATTGGTATAATTTATCATTTATACCAATGCTTTCCCGATTGGCTCTAACGGTAGCATTGACGTTCACACATTTGCTAATCCATTTACTTCTTCTTTGTAGGCTGGTTAGGTAATCACGATGCCAACGCACCCAAATATGTCGCTTGAGTTTCTTAACCAGCTCCCATCTGGCATTAGTTGACAAGGGTTTATTTAGCAGATCATCTTCTGGTAACGTATGCAGTGGTCGCCCAATAATAAAATGAGCTGGTGTTAAAATCATTTCAACAGTATCGTCGGATTTTGAATATATGCTGCACATAACGGACATGAATTCAGGATGCTTTCGATGCCTGTCATCAGTGTACTAAATTCTTCGAGCAATAAAACTGAATCACCGACGACCCGTTTTAGATGAGTTTTGGCTGAGTTTACAGCTGCTACCCATAGCCCATTCATGTGAGGAGCGACTGTTGGATTGAAATGTCATATGATTTCTTGCCTTAAAAATTGATACAATTCTTTTAATAGTTTGTTAGCGCCCACAAAACTTGATCCGTTATCGCTAAACATCGCTTTACAGAGACTCCGCCGTGCAATCATACGACGTAAACCAGCCAGAAAACCTTAAGTTGATAATTCTCCAACAACCTCTATATGCACGGCTTTTGTACTAAGGCACACGAATATGCATATGTATGCCTTGACTGATTGCTGTCCCCTTAGTATTATGGGAGTAATTTTAAATGGCCCAGCGTAATCGACCCCAACATTGACAAATGCATCTGTGTATGTGACACTTTCCACTTGTAAGTCACCCATCAACTGAGACTCTAAGGTTGGTTTATGCATTGCAGGCATTTGTGGACACGCAAGAGGTTGCTTGTTAAGACGATAATGATAATGCGTAAAACCCCGTTTTAATCCATAAACGGATTTAATGATTTTTCAGTTTACTGGATTTGCTGATTGGAACGCCTTTCTCAAAATTTCTCATTTCTTCTTCAAAAACTAATGACTGCTGGAATCGAATTATAATCCCAGCTGCTTCTTCGATGTTCATGGGCTATAAAATGTGATGCTTCTCTGTGCCATCGGAACCTGACAATTTCTTGAAAATCGTATCATAAGTGCTAGTATTTTGCACATTTTATAGAAGCTCGAGTATATCTTGATGATGTGCTGGACGACATGGTTCTCTACAGACACTTTAAATGCGAATGTCTCGCAAATTTCTACCTCTTCATTGGTTCCATATGATACAAGTTGAGGTGGCCAAAACTCACTCGGTTTTGCTAACCAATAAGGACAAATCCACTACTGTTGATTTTCAATCAGCTCATTGGAACTCATTCCGCGAGACGCAAAATCAGTAGGATTGTCAGCTGAGCGTATATGTACATGTTTCTATTGGTCTCTGCTAAAAGATGTCAACATTTCTGATGTCCGATTGGTGATGAATGTTGACCATTTTCGAAAAGATGGGATGACAACCTGTCAAGCACGATTTTCGAGTCTGGCCATAACGTCGTTTTCTCGATGTTCAGGTTCAAGGCATTTTGCACCACCAACAATAATTTAGTGAGCAGAAATGCACCATTAAGCTCCAGTCGAGGTATACTAAGCTGATTAATTGGGGTTTGCTGCTATAAGACTCGTTACGACTTTGTCTCCGGAACGACAACGACAATATACGGCTGCTGTATATGGTGCATAGATACTTCAAATCGCTGCGTATATTTTTCCATTGTTCTCAAGTTACTGCTGGCAGTTCGTCATCCCAATCAATACTTTGCAACCAAATATTTTGAAATAATATTTTCACACGTACGATCGTAGGCATCAACCATCCCAACTTGTTGAAAAATTTGCTCGATTCTGACAACATCGGTCATGTAGTATATTTCACTCGCTCTTCAAAATTAGTAGCAAAATAAAAATCGGTCGGTTTTAGGACTCCACTCTAAGCCCAACAGTTTCAATTCCGCTATATAAACCGCGATTCTTAGGCTGCTTGCCGTATCTCGATTTCGGCATATTACTCGTCGAATTTCCTCATCATTTGATGCCCACTTTCGCATGTTGAATTTGGCTGATTCGAGAGTTTTGGAAATGCCGTTTTTTAATTTAATCACCTGTTCCTTTGAACCCGCTCCTGTCATCAAATCATCTACGTAGATGTCCGTTCTATTGCTAATGCTTCTGCTTCATGTTGCTCTTGGTTTAATGTGGCTAATTCCTTAAGACATCTCGTGGCCAGGAATGATGCGGATGCGGTGCCATATGTTACTGTCTTCAGTTAATAGTGTTGTATTGGTTTTTCTTTATTATTTCGCCGGACAATATTTTGTGACTTAGCGCTTTCTGAATCGACCAACACTTGTCGGTACATTTTCTCTATGCCACCGGGTAAAACAAATTGATGTTGCCGAAAGCGTAAAGCTGTATTCATTAGTGACGATTGTACTACCGGACCCACTCGTAACATGCTATTTAAGGATTTTCCATTATTTGACTTGGCTAACGCGTCTAATACGACCCGTAACTTTGAGGTTGAGCTGGAAGCCTTAAGGACACCATGATGCGGTAGATAATATATCTGCTTTACTAACTGGTCGCTTGCTACTTCTTATATATGGCCCAATTCTTCATATTCCTTTATAAAGTCAATATAAAGATCTGTGAATGTGTTGATTTGCTCAAATCTTCGTTCCATTGCTGAGTCTACATTGCGCTAAATTAAATGATGATCCATCTACGGCTGGTGATTCAGAGAATGGCAGCTTCACTACAAATCTACCGTCTGGATTTCTTGTAGTGCTCTTGGAGAATAATTCCTCACACTTTTGCTCGTCAGGAAATAACTTTACTACTGTCGGAACTGATTCGACTTCCCAAAATGCTCGTAGCGATGCAACGATATCGAGGAGAATATTGAAACATTTGATAGAATTAGCCTTTTGCTCTACAAATCTGCCTGCCAAAACCAGCCTTACAATGTTTTCTCTGCTACTAAATGGTTATTTAGCTGTAGTCTTTTACCTCCCGTTACGCTATAATATATGTCGGTGCCAAGTAGAACATCGACTAAGCCTCTTTTATTAAATTTTGGATCCGCTAGTACCAAGCCGTTCAGTTGCTCGCAGTTAAAGGGTTTCGATCCGTCGTTAGACGGAATTAGCGATGCGATTTTCGGCACAGCATATGCTTCTATTACGAACTGCGGATACTGACTATTGATTGGTCGCAGTGAAAGTACGACTTTTCAGCGAGAATGTTCTAGTTTTGTGTCGCAAAGGCCTCTCATCAACATTCGGCCATTTGCTCTTCGTAGTCCTAAATTCTGCGCACATTCCTCCGTGATGAACGATTCTTGTGAGGAGGAATCTAACAACAACCTACATTTGGTTTCGTTCCCATCGCTGCACCTCAATTTTACCATCGCTGATGATACGACCTGAGACGAGGTAGTAACCTGGTAAACCTTTGCAGATGTAGTTGCGTTGGGCTCGATAGATGCGCTTTGTTGTGTTGAGCTGCTGTTCAGTTTTTGTTCTTCGTGAAACAAAGTATGATATTTAAGCTAGCATTGACGACATCTGCCTCGGGACTTACACATGTATACGCTATGATTGTGGTTGAAACAATTAATTCAGCGTTTCTCTTCTTTGATAGTTTCTGCTCGCTGCTCCACAGTCATTGCTTTGAATGTGTTACAATCATAAAGTTTCTGCTCGTCTGTTTTGCATAATAGACACGATGGTGATGATGCCATCCTAACAGCCGTTGTAGAAAACGTATTAGCTTTTCGACTTTTATCGGTGGAGCTGATACTTCTTCGTTGTATAAGCCTTCAAAGACTCTAATCCATCTGCGCGCTTCGTGAGGCTAATGTTCGTCGGATGCAGTCCTCGATAGATTATAAAATTTGTTGTTGGCCAGGTGGATGATCGGACAAAGCTAGAAAGCGATTTACGTGTGGCACTGCTAACCACCGTGAACTATCATATTGCCGTTTAAACGCGGTCCAAACTTGATCGTAACCATCCATATAAACACTTGTGATTATCGAAACATTTTCATTTCTTACACATTGTCGGAGCTTGCCTAGTTTGTATGTTGCCTCCAAATCAGTTAAATCATATCCTTAAACACGGGCCTGATCTCTGACCGTCCAATGAACATGGATATCGATACTTGATCCAAGCGCACGTCCGTAGTCTTGTTTACATAAAATTACATCGGCTTTGGCATGCAGTGCAAGAATAGCTGAGTAAGTTGATGCAAATATTGTCGTAAGCTGAATCAACCTTTAGGCTAACAATTCATCGTGATGACTGAAATCGATGTCACTTAACGATTATTTGATTTTCTTCCGATCGGGGCCAAATAATCAAGTTCTCTTCTTACTGCTAGCATGTGCTTAATGGATGTACGCGACGATCATCTCAAATTCAATTCTGCCATCTACATTGCAGGGGTCGTGAGTTCATTTCTCAAAAATAAAATTTAGAGTTGACCGATGCTTGAATAAATTGCTATTACGTCTTATTACTATTGAAACCAGGTAACAGATGGCTTTGCTGATGTCAAACATTCTCTTTTATAAAAAAAAATTATTTGAAAAATTATTTGAACAGCAGTCTATTACTTACGTATAGTAATACTTCGCAGCCTTAGTTGTACTTCCAATATCTGAAAATTGAAATTTAGTCACAATCAAACATTATAAAGGTCATGATAGAAAATCAGGATTTTAAAAAACGAATTGGAAAGCAGAATTAGTTCTCTTTTAAAATCTAAGGAAAGTTCTGGCTGGACTTTGAACTCTATGACTGTGATTTCCGGGATTTAGTTTATTCGGAATTTGAAATCTTGATTTCCAAATTCGAAATTGCGGGTGTAACCCAAACAATTCATGCTGTAAAAAAACTTTCGATATTTCATCGTTCTAAAATTTTAAAGGGCTTATCAACATTATTAAAATGAAGCTTTTTGGTGTGCTTAACGTACACTTCGCGACACTTGATTACACTCACTTGAAAACTTTCCATAAAACCTAAGATAATGCATCTAATTATTTGAAATTTAATCATCACCTTGGTTCCCATCTTAACTAATTTTCCAAAGACTAATACACACACGTGCATGCAATGCGAAGTGGAAACGTAATTACCCTCACCACTCTGATTTTGATGTACCGAAGGCGTAAGGTGCGTGTAAATAAATTTAGTTGCGTTCAGTTTTAATAGTTTATCATCAATTATTAGTGGTGAAAATAGGTGAAGAAAAAACCCTAACAAAGGTAGAAATTGGAAAGGTTCTGAAGCTTACACAAGAAAATGATTCCAATCGTGCGATTTCCAAAAAAATTTATCGCAATTCTTGGACTATCAACCACTATCTCAAAATCCAGAAAATTACGGAAAAGGTCTAACAGATCATCAACATAGAACTATTTTGTTCGTATTTATACCGAAGCTTCGAATTTGATGATATCTGCAAAAAACGCAGACAATTGGAGTCTGGAAAAAAACACGTTTGCTCTATAGCAAAATGGAAGTGCTCGATTGGAATATTGCCGTGGATATCTGAATTGGGAGGAAGAATGGTCCCAGGTTATTTTTTTGGCCGAGAAAAAGTTTAATTTAGATGGAACAAATAGTTTTATAAATTACTTCCATGATTTGAAGAAATCGGAGCTATTTTTGCCCCGCCGCCACCAAGCAGGCAGCAATTTATTTTCATGGTGCTATTAATTTGGTTGTCCTGGAAGGCCGACAAAACTCGCAAAGCTACATGGAGCTCCTAGAAGTGCAAAAAGTCCATTGTGACGAAATGTTTGAAGGCCACCGCTAGAATTTTCAGCAGGACAACGCAGCAATCCCCACAGCTGCACGAGTGAAATAGTGGTTTGAAGAAAATAACGTGGTAGTTTATATTATTGAAAATATTTTTCGGATGGTATGGAGACAAATTTATTCGAATGGAAGACAATAGGAATGCCGGAATGACCTTATGGCAGCTTGTGAATGATGCTTTTCAGAATGAATACAATTTATTCAGAATCTTTATAGGTCTTTGCATAATAAAATTTATGATGTTGTAAGAAAATATGCAGGACACACTAAATATTAAATATAACAGGGTAATCAAGTGTCGCAGTTAAAATAAGTAACAGAATAGAAATGGGGAGTTTCCACTTCGCATTGCATGTATGCGTATTAGTCATTGGAAAGTTAGATAAGATAAAAACAAAGAAGTGGGGGGAAGGTTTGGTTTTGTCTAGAATTTTCAAGTGAGGGTAATCAAGTGTCGCGGAGTGTATATGTTGTATACTCCCGAAAGCATTATTGAAAATAATAGATTTACTACGAATCCTTATTCCATTGTATTTAATTATTTTCCAAAACGACGATAAAACAAAATAATGTGAATGCACTTGTTAAAAAAAGCACAAAAGCTTTTCATAAACTTATTTATTGCGATAACAAAATCCAGACATATTCACAAAAATAAACTTTTTCTCGAATCCTTTAAAATTTAAAAAAAGCTCCAAATCTTATTTGTCTGTATATGATAATATAAATTCGTATATAGACGAAATATTAAGTCTAAATTGAATGAAATATACGGAGCACAAAGGTTACGTCTATAATATTGCTCTCTAATAAATATTATAATATAAAAGAAGGATAATAAGGAGACGATAAATTGAATTTTCTTTTTGTCTTACAAAATTAATATTAAAATATTTTCGTATATAGCTACGGAGCTGAAAATGAAAGGATTAAAATTATGAAGTAAAATTTTGTGTACTACGTTGCTGTTGTATTATTAAATAGATTTTCCTTGGTATTAAATTTGGTGAAAATTGATAAAAAAAATTAAATCAAAATGAAAAGGAAATGAGAAAAGAATTAATTTTTAATTTGAATGAGATGGGAGACAAAGCTGGATATAATTCAATTATACAGTTTTTAATTGGATTAACTACTCTAATCGGTGTATGAAATATTTACCAAATAATTCGGAATATATAGTTCGGGGGTGTTTATAGAATTTTGATGATTTGAGCCATGTCTAGCTATTTAGAAATTCTTTTTTTGGTAAATTTTATGTTATAATTTTCAAATTTTGAATGGTGTGGTTGAGATTAGAAGTAAATTTAAAGTTTTGTATAAAATAGTTCTCGAATGGAAGCCACATTTAATATGGTAGTAATACTGATACTGGTCAGGCTATCCGGAAATTTGAACGTCTACAAAATCGTCTTTCTACAAAACCGAAACAACTTCCGACCGTACGAACATGCTCAGGAAACTTGAATACAAGTTGACTACTATCCCTGTTTCCAAACTTATTGTGGCCTCGACGAAATTCAACGTATAGACGATGTTGTAGTGGTACCGGTTGGTAATGTTGGCTGTAGTATTATAACTTAGGATATCACTAACAAAATTTGATTTACTATTTATGACTCCAGAGCAAAAAGGAAACACCACACTACACAATTTTTATTCACTCTTATTAATTAAAAACACAAGAATTAAATTTGGTAATTTTTAATGTAAATTTTATTTACATCAACCGAGTTGATAGTTCTTTGATCGCCGTAACAATAATAATGATCTCGCTTAACAACCGATGATTGTATTCTTTATTATTGTCTTTCTTCATAATTATATTGATCACGGAAATTCGACTTAATTGAAACATTAAAAAAAATTTAAAAAAATTTATTTGATTAAATTTTTTATTACAACTCACTATAACAGAGTTTTAACTTTAACTAAACACAAAAATTATCTCTTAACTATTCCAAAATAACAAAATGCCTACTTTGCTAAAAGTTGGAATGAACTTGTTTCCCATGTTCTGTTGGTTCTTATCAGCATACTTGATTGATCTTATTCCAGTTCTTGGAATTTGCTATTCAACAATATTCAACTTACATGTGCGGCAATATGAGTGCCCTTAACCTGCACCGACCAAATTATCCCGCCTCAATAAAACCTGTACTATAATTTGTTAGAGATTTATTACAACAACTCCCAATTTTATTACAGTTACCGTTTTCGAGGAACGAGTGGTCGGTTTAGCTTACAATTAAACCTGCACCGCCAAAATTGTAACTTTTGATGTAGCTATGATATCGGGATAATTCTTGAACCAGAATTTATTACAAATTAATTACATTGAATAAGTTTGTTCAAAACCACCCGTATAAATATCCTAAGGGTAAATTTCACCCCAAAACGATTATATATTTCAAAAACGTCAATTTAACCAAATTTAATAAATTTTTTTACACCGGACTCCCACCAGATTTTAGGAAAAATGTTGCAAGAAGTCTTGGCGAGAGTAGTTAATCCCTATCCAGATGTGTAATAAATTATTTTTGTGTCACGATACGCGGAATTCGCTTCCAACGGTAGAGGCCTGGAATAGGTAATTTAAGGGTCGATTTTACTACCTTTAATAATTTATTACACCAGACCGCCACCAGATATGGGGTCTAATGTTACTCTGTGGTTGTTTTAATGGGTAGGCCAACCTTATCCAGTTGTGTAATAAAATGTTTTTGTGCCACCTTTAATAATTTATTACACCAGACCGCCACAACTAAACAAGGTTGAACTGCCCACCACAATGTCCAAGGAGTAACATTTGACTTAATATCTGGTGGCGGTCTGGTGTAATAAATTATTAAAGGTAGTAAAATCGACCCTTAAATTAAAAATTTCGAAGCTTTACCATTCGGAGCAAATTCCGTGTAACCTGACACAAAAATAATTTATTACACAACTGGATAATGTTGACCAACCCACTATAATGTCCAAAGAGTAAGGTTAGACCCCACATCTGGTGGCGGTCTGGTTTAGTAAATTATTAAAGGTCGTAGAATCGACCTTTAAATTACTTATTTGAAGCCTCTACCGTTTGGAGCGAATTCCGCGTATCCTGACACAGAAATATTTTATTACACAACTGGATAAGGTTGACCCACCCACCACAATGCCCAAGGAGTAACATTTGACTCAATATCTGGTGGCGGTCTGGTGTAATAAATTATTAAAGGTAGTAAAATCAACCCTTAAATTACTTATTTGATGCCTATGCCGTTGGGAGCCAATTCCGCGTATCGTGACACAAAAATAATTTATTACACATCTGGATAGGGATTAACTACTCTCGCCAAGACTTCTTGCAAAATTGTTCCTAAAATCTGGTGGCAGTCTGGTGTAAAAAAATTTATTAAATTTTTGTTAAATTGACGTTTTTGAAATATATAATCGTTTTGGGGTGAAATTTACCCTTAGGATAGTTATAGGGGTGGTCTTGAACTAACTTATTCAATGTAATTAATTTGTAATAAATTCTGGTTCAAGAATCATCCCGATATCATAGCTACACCAAAAGTTACAGTTTTGGCGGTGCAAGTTTAATTGTAAGCTAAACCGACCACTCGTTCCTCGAAAACGGTAACTGTAATAAAATTGGGATTTGTTGTAATAAATTGTAATAAATCTGTAACAAATTATAGTACAGGTTTCATTGAGGCGGGCTAATTTGGTCGGTGCAGGTTAAGAGCACTGGCAATATGTTTTGTTGAATAGCAGATAATAAGAGCATAACACCTCCCGGGGATGAAGAAAAGGCGTCCACGTCCTTTGTTTTTATGCCAGCTTATGTCAACAACTCCGAATATGATCTGGTTTGGCTTGGTTTCTGTGTTTCCGGATTTGAAATGCTAGATTTCTTTATTTTTATTGTAGTAGTTCGCTTATTGATGACAATATAACCGATTAACATGAGCAATCCGACTAATGAGAAAGACACACCTCTAGACAGTGCCCAGATCAAACTCTGGTGATCCACCTGCTTCAAATGTACATTTCTAATATAATTTCTATTCTGGATGTTTTCCTTGTTAATTACCTCGATATTCATCATTTTTATTAAGTTTTACGATTTGCTTGGATATTATGCAGTACTCCCTGCATTTCCTGCATTTCACCTCTAATCTCATTTGATTAGAACTTCCTGCAATTGAAGTTTATGGTACAGTTCCAAAATATTGTCAGGAAGTTATCTGACAATATTCGAACGCTGGGTTCGCAATCAGATGACAACCTCCCGTTTTTTGGCTTTGTTTATTAATATTTTGCCTTCGGAGAGGAATTGTATCGTTGTTTCTTTTTCCGAAGTCACATTACAGTAGCTTTTGGTTCCCATAACTAGTGGTTTAATACAACCATCATTGAATTCATGGATATTCCACAGTTATGTGAATCAACTTGTGAACAATCTTTGGTTGTATTTGATGAGGTGATTAGGGTGATTTTTTATGATGGTGTCGTTTACGATTAATGGTAATATCATCATTACTGTCGAATCTTCTTCTTTTAAATTCTTGCCAAGTTGGGATTGGCTTTAATGTTTCAAAATTGTCTACTTCCAATTTCAGTTTTGGAAGTTTTTCGGTGGATTTGATCTATCTGTCAACACTCTCACTGTTGTCTTGAAATTGTCCGCTTTGTACAAACTGGGTTGAATGGTTATCTTTGTTCAATTTTGCGAACCCTGAGATTTACCAGTCGCCGTTTTGCGAGAACTTATAAATGTGATTATTTAACAAAATTGCATTCGATTTATAATTAGTTTTATCGTTTATTTGTGTCATTGATTCCGAGCCCAGTATTCCATCAAAAAATTTGTGGAAATTTAATTCAAAATAAATTTGAGTTGGTAGATTGTTACCCACCAAAGTGATCAGAAAACTTTATCAATTTTGTGAGTGCCTAAATGTTTTTCTACTACTATTTGTTGGATTGTTTTCTATTAAACTTTGAGGTATGATTTCTGGCTTAATGATGTGCGCCAGTGTCGATTAAAAGTGTCATTCTTTAATTGTTCGCTATAACACTTTAAATAGAGGCTAAAATTTAATCCTATGTGTCAGAGTTCAGGTTTGTCTGAAAATGTTCGTCCTGATCCTCCTGTACTCGTTATCCACCAGTTCATTATTATTAATAATTTTCTTTATCGAATTGTTTTTAGAACTCATTGAAGTGTCCACATCCATGGGAATTGGATTTTCCTTCACTTCTTCTTCTAACGTTTGTCGGGTGCTTGATTGTTTCTCGATTGGTATGTGTTTCCACTTATTTGTTTTTGTGGGCCCAATTGGGAAATTATTTGACTGTATTGTTTTTTCGAGTAATTGGAAATTAACTCGTTGCAATTAAACTTACACAGGAAAGCAAACGCCTCCTCTATTCCTTTGGGTTTCGCGGCTTGAGCATACCCAAAGTACGGCTAACTCAAGTCCGAAATAAAGGAGGCTAATACATCCTCATCTATGAATGCATTAATCGCAGGCCACGAATCGTCATACAATTAGTTTAGTTTTGATGACGATTTTATGTGTTGCCCGATTTCTTTTATACTATTAAAGTAGCTATAGAAATTCCTCGTTTCGTTTTGCATAGTCACCAAAAGCTGAGACTTAGAATAAGACAATTCTTTCAGATCCTCCAAGGTTTCTAGCAAAATTTCGTTAATTTCTGGGAATGTTTTAGGGTTGCCTGCTAAACATAGCGAGTTCTTGGCCTTACCCTCTATTTTGTTATTAACCACCGTTTGCAGATAGAGATTGAACTGTTGTTCTGATACTAACACTTCAAATATACTGGGTATATCCTCTACTGTTTTTAGGTATGCGGTTAGTTGTTACCGATTTCCATCGATTGATGGAATCGATTTAATCAGACCGGGGATTCTGAACAGATCAAGGATATTTCCTCTATTAACAACGTCAGGGACTGAATGTTCCTGGCGCGGTTGTTCAACTTTCTGGTTAAAATATACCAAAAGTTGGTCGTGTTCGATCTGTTTTTGATTATTTTTCTGGAGTTGTTCATTGATCGAATTCAATGACTGTAGTATTTGCTCCATTTCTTGCATTGAGTCATTTTCCACTAAATCCTCTCCTCAATATTTCTATTTTGGTAGAAGATGTCTTTTAGCTTCTTGCTCATATGTTCTGCCAAACGTAAATAGTTTAGTTTTTTGAGATTTTGTGCCTATCTTGTAGTACACGAAAAAAATTTCTCTGTCTCTATTTTGTAATGGACAGTTGACCCGACCCGTCTGCTACTTTCTTGTAGTGCGCAAGTTTGTCTGACAGGTCTGCGTCTATCTTGTAGTACGCAAGTTTATCTGGGTGACACCAATTTTTATTATTTAAGAATTTATTTTGGAATTTCGCGTAAAGGCAGTTGTGTGTCTATCTTGTTGTGCACACTTTTGCAAAAATCGTAAAAAAGTATTTATCACAAAACACGATGAAAATAAATTTTATAAAAAAAATTATAAAAATAGGTAGGTTACCTGGTTATACGAATTCACAACAGTTCATGAACTGTATAGTGCTGTTGTGTTTGCTGGTCCCAAATGTCCCCTTGATGTTGTGTTGCGGTGGAATCTCGAATCGTCTTAGCGGTTTGAACTATTCACTAATTATTACACTGTTACACTAACACTTCACTTACACTTGCCGCATGGCTGCGTCTGTTATAGGTTTCGGCTTAATTGAAACTCACTATAACAGAGTTTTGACTAAAACTAGAAACAAAAATTATCTCTTAACTATTCAAAAATAATAAAATGCCTACTATGCTAAAAGTTGGAACGAACTTGTTTCCCACGTTTTGTTGGTTGTTATCAACATTCTTGATTGATCTTATTTCAGTTCTTAGAATTTGCTTCAACAAAACAATATTACAATATTATTACTTGACACCTTACATGTGCGGTAATATGTGAATCAGAGGATCACACGAGCATAGCTATATATAACAAATAATAGGATGCAGCTGGGGTTTCATATATAGTGTTTTGTAATAACACAATATCACTCACTCTGCAGATACAGGCTCACCCGAAGAAGATTGGTAAATATTTAAAATTCGTTAATTTTGAAATTTGACATGGCGTGTTACTGTATTTCGCGATGACGATGTCATTGTTTTGTTTTCATCTGTCACGTATGCCGGTTGTATATATAATATTCGCTCAACTTTAAAGGATCCCTCATATGGTGGTGTTACGTTTTAACTTTGTCCACTCGAATTAAAACAAAGTCGCAATCCGTTAATTCTTTCGGGATGTAAACGTTGTTCTGTGAATTGTTGCGCGGATCTTTGGGAGCGACGTTACGCATCGACTCGAGTAACTTATTGTCCAGTGGAGTTGTATCTGCCGATTGCGTGGGGCTGCAATATATTACTAGTTCTTCTTTAGGGTCTGTCCATATAAACAAGATCAGCAGAAGCGCATCCAAGATCAGTCTTTATCGACGTTCGAATCCCAGGATGAACGAATAGCAGTTATTTACATCAATAAATTGTGTTCGATCTAGAAAATATTGATGCTCTCCGAGGTATAGTCAGTTCGACAGCCATATGTTTAAAGAATTACCAAAATTGTTAGCTTGTCACAGGACAAACGTTCTACCAGTCGATTTGCCTGAGAGACATACGTTGTTGTGCGTATTCTGTGACAAGCTAACAAACTAGCTCCCGCTACCGTTGAAGCTCTCATATCTGCCAAGGGAATTGCTTCTAGCCACCGAGTAAATCTATCGATTATCCTCATAATATAAACCATTTCGTTTGATGAAGGTAATGGTCCTACTAGGTTCAAATGTATATGTTCAAACCAGCCAAAAATAATATTAAACCGTCCGTATTAAGAGTTTGTATATGTCGGTTTACTTTTGACTGCTGGCAAGCGGTGTCTGTTTTGAACCATTTTATGCCAAAAATACTTGGGCGAGATAAGTTTTCGTGTAGCACGAACTCCTGGTTGAGAAAGTTCGCGAAGCATCTCAAAGATATTTCGCTCATCGTCCGTTGCTTTTCTCTAAATAGAGCGCAGTAAGACAAATCGTAGATATTTCGGATTCATTTGGTTGTGATAAAGTATCTGCTACAACGTTATTTTCACCTTTCACAAATCGTATATCAAATTAAGGTATGTAATCAATTGGGCGACTCTGTCGAGGACTGCGTTCCAACTTAGATGCGGTTGCGGTGGTCAAGGGTATATGGTCGGGGTTGATGAAAAACTCCCTATACCTTCGATAAAACAACGAAATCGTTTAATGACACAGTATATGACCAAGAGGTCTCAGTCAAAAGCAGAATATTTCTGTTGGGAAGGTGAAAGACTTACATTCAAGTGTTCATGAAAATGATTTTTTCTTATTAATTTGCCTAAATTGCTTAAACGACTATGTATTGGAGCTATAGATGTTTGGCTAAGTTAGGGATGAAGATATGATAATCATGTCCACGAAACGCTGCACGTACTTGATAGATGTTGGTTGAAGAAAGGTTTGGGTTGTCAAAATTCGATCCGCAGATGGCTTAGCACCATTTTTGGTGATTTTATGTCTAAGAAAGTTTATGGAAGCTGCACCGAATTCACATTATGACAGCTTGATTGTTGGGCCATAATCTTCTAAATGGGCAAATAAAATATTTAAATGATTTCGATGTTTTGATTCGTCTTTGCTAGCCACCAATACGTCGTTGATATAAACATTTGTTACTTCATCCATTAGTCGTTGAAACGTCTGTGCTGCGTTCTCACTCCGTATGGCATTCTTGTAAACTCATACATGCCAAACGGTGTGGTAATAGCTGTTCTGCAGATACTCTGTTTCGCGACTGGTACGAGGTAAATTTTTGTGAAAATGTTACAGCCTTAGGGGAGGGGGGTAACTGTCGGGTTAGCATGTACTTTGAATTAAGCTTTTGCGATTTTATGCTTTTCACTATTTAACCGTATTGGACGTGAAAATGAAAGATGACCCTTAGTGAAAATGCGATGTTCAAAATTAAGTTCATCGAAACGCCATAACGAGGTTCTCGTGTTAGGCTCGGGTATTGGCGAAGAAGTTCACTATATGGACCAACAATAAAAAACGATCGAGGTGACCGCGCCGACTGATAATTGTGTGGAATTATCCAGTAACCATCTCTGTTTCAAGTCAACTACCTAGATCTAGTGACCGCGGCTACAATAAATGAGTATCGATCGTCGCATCATAAACCTAAATCTACAAATAAAATTTTTTTATTAACAACGATTATGAAACGTCTCATCTCTCGTTGCTTGTACTAAGGGACGACTTAGTTTCCCGCATTAGACTGTGCCTGCGATTTAAGCGACTGTGCGATTTAAGCTATTTCCCATATGTATAACCGTCACATTTTGTGAATCTGTTACGAAATATGTTGTGGTACAATAAAGCAAATTATCACTTGACCAACTAACATCAATTGATTTCTTCAGGTTTGTAAGTGAAAGTTTTGATTGATCTAATTTACATTTCACTGTTTTGCGGATCCATGTGCGAAACATAATTAGGCCTATTTATTTCGAATATACGATCAGCGAATTTTATTAGATCATTAGTTTTATTAAACTCACGTATTGCTACTATAGATCTGATTGAATCCGGTAGTCTATTTAATCAAAGAGTTTTAAGAAGTTAGGCATTCACGGCAGGTGAAGAACCTAATTTTTCTTCGAGATATCGGCAAAAATGTGATGGAAGGAAGTTACCCATATCGGTGGATTTAGAAAGATATTCAATTCTTCCATGTTCTGACATGGATTGACATTTAATAATTGCATCTCACTTCAGCGCTTCATACTTATTCGTGTTAGGCGGATTGCGTACAATATTGGCCACAGGAGCTATAAAATGTATTGGTAGGTTCACTTGCGAGAACAAACAGGCCCGACCTATAAAAGTCATGGCAAGAGGTTTGCATCACTTTGGCAAGAGGTTTGCATCAAGACTTACAAAATAAAGGTCTTAAAATTCTTGATGCTGTGAATATTGTTAAAAAAAAGTACAGAAATCCAGGAAGGAAACCAAATTATCAGTAAAAGGGGACGCCCTCTTTTAATGCTGGTATTTGACAACAAAGAGAATGTTCAAAACATTTATGGAATAAAACGAATCCTTCACTTCAAGTTGAAAATCGAACCAATGAGGAGAACCGGAATTTAATAGGAAAGGAATTAGGATTAGGAATTTAATCACACTCAAAGATATTGCGACCGGGATCCAAGATGAGTAAAATGCTCAGGTAATAATTTTACCCAAGCATGTACAATACAGATTGATGTGCCAGTCAAATGTACAAATTGTTAGGGACAACATCCGGCTAATTATCGAGGCTATGAGATTGCTAAATAACTACCAAAATTAAAAGATACATCAAGAAATCAACCGCAAAATTACGATAATAGATGGGTTCAAATATCAAATCAGATGAATCAAAACCCACAACCAAGCAACACATGGCAAAGAATTTCACTTGCCCAGGTAGTGAAAGGATTGGGTTCAACCAAACATATGGGCTCCGAAAATAACCTTGTTATGGAAAACAGTATGAACAGCATTACAGCATTGCAAAGAAAATGCAACTCCCTCAACGCAATCCAACAAAAAATGTTAAGTAAGAACACAACTTTCAAAATAGCAATCTGGAATGCGAATGGCATTGTGCAACATATTCTTAATATCTGAAAGCCATCTAGTTAAATCTTCGTTTGTTAAAATACGGGGTTATAACTTGTATCACTCCATTCATACAGCGGAAAGAGCAATCAAATATCGAAGAAGAAACCATGCAGGTCACTACTGTATGGATCCAAATTAAACACAGAGAGATTACTGTCTCTGCAATATATTGTAATCCCCGGCATAACTTGACACGATAGAATTGGTTCAAGCAGGGCAATAATCTTATATTTGATGTCTATCAAAATGTGAATTTTACTCTGGTGGTTCCCCAACATTCTGGCCCTGTGACGGAACGAAGATACCTGACCTAATAGACCTTTACCTATCAAGAGGTACATCTCAGAACTACATTCACATTGAAGACAGTAATTCTCTAGTATTCGATCATTCCCCGGTTATCATGACAGTCAGTGAAATGGTAATTCAATGGAAGAGTGCACCCAGATTAACAAATTCAAAAACAAACTGGGATTATTTTCATCAAGCAATAGAGGAAAAAATCAATTTTCAGGTGCCGATAAGAAATTCCCACCAGTTGGAAGATGAATTAGAACAACTGAAGGAAACAATTCACTATGCTGTTTTGAAAAGTATCTCCATTGTACAAAATAAGAAGAAGCTTAACAAATCTTACTCAATGAAAGTTAGAGAATTGGTAAGAGAAGAACAACAAGCACGAGGAACCTGGCAAATAACTAGAACACCGAAGAACAAAACAATCCTTAACTTAGACTTCTTCTTAATTTAGACAACAGTCTCAAATCTCTTCTTAAAGAAATTAAAAATGCATCAATCAAGAGATATCTAGTTAGCCTAACCGATGAAAAAATTTCTGATTATTCACTGTGGAAGGCGACGAAGGGACTCAAAGGACCTAAAATGAAAGTGCCTCCACTCAAAAAGGGGGATGGAACCTGGGCAAGAGGTCCTAAAGAGAAGGCTGATCTGTTTGCAGAATATCTCGAGGATACCTTCCAACCACTACCAGGACAAACGGATTTTGGTATACGCCCAGTAACTCTCAAAGAATTAGCAAAAGAAGTAAAAAGCAACCTGAATGTTAAAAAAGCCCTAGGGTAAGACTTGATTACTTGCCAAATAATCAAGGATCTAGCAGGTAAAGAATTTCGTAAGCTATGACACATAATCAACGCAAGCGTTCGGTTACAATATGTTTTGTGGCAATGGAAAGTAGCAGAAGTAATCATGATAGCAAAACCTGATAAACCACCTAACGATAAAAAATCATACATGCCAATTTCATTGCTGCCAATTATGTCAAAACTCTTTGAAAAATTATTACTAAAAAGACTTAAACCAATAATTGAGGACCGACAACTAATCCCTCCACATCAATTGGTATTCAGAGAAAAGCACTCCACAATTGAACAGGTACATAGAATCACCAACATTATTGAAAGAACGTTAGAACGTAAAAAAGTATGCTCCATCATATTTCTGGACGTCACCCAAGCATTCGATAAAGTCTGGTACAGTGGACTGGAATTCAAGCAGCATATAGAGATCTGCCGCGGCAATTCGTATGAAATATGAGGATTAATACTCAGAACTAAAGAAAATTTCTGCCGGTCTCCCGCAGGGGAGTGTTTTAGAACCAATCCTGTATTTATTATATGCAAGAGATATTCCAACAACAGTGATTGGAAGTAATGTCGCAACGAGATGCAACGAGAAAACTCCAGAAGATTACCAATGCGGTTTGTAACAAGCCGGATCAAGCTTAATGAAACGAAATCAACACATATTAACTTAAAATATCAAGAGGCTTCCAAGAAGAAAAAGAGAAGTTAATATTAAGTTCAGAAAAATGTATTGGCTCATAGGTAGAGACTCGAGATTACACAACAAGCTGCTACTACATAGCAAATACTAAAGCCGATATGGACCTATGGTATTCAACTCTGGGGATGTACTAAGCAAACAAACGCCAAAATGATACAGACGTTTCAAAACAAGGTTCCCCGTAGCATCGCAAATGCTCCGTGTTACACAAGAAATGAAGACCTTCACAGGGACTTACAGATGGAATACATCAAAGATGAAATAAAAAAGCATGCCGCAAAACACAAAATAAGGCTCCAGGAACATGGAAACCCCTATATTCGCCATATGATAGATAACCATGTCGTTGGAAGAATACTTGAAAGAACGAGGTCACTTGACCTAGTAATCATACCAAACCAAAATTAGTAAAATCTGTAAAAATTTGAAAGATAAATTGCTAGATGAGCACATTTTCAGTTGTAGTTAATAAAGGAAAAAAAATTAAAGTAAAAAAAACTATCAATCAGTTTGTTTCTAGTTAAAGTAATCTTTCAAGTATGCTAATAATGAAAATGAGTCTTATTTTGCTTTAAAATTGCTTATTTTAATGTCGGCTCTTGTTTATGCGAACCGTCCCTCCATACAGGTAAATAATTTAAACCTTTATGTGTAACATTTCATTCTAATAAATTATTCTCGAATTATATTCATTTTCGTTTGTTCGCAATTAATTGAAAATCACCGCAACTGGTCGGTCACCCACCCAAATAATTATTCAACACTTTACCTTTTTATATTTTATGTATGCGTGTTCTGGTCTGATGTTCTTGTGTTACTAATTATCATGTTGTTTTCATTTAATTCGTTCCTTGTTTTATGACCCAAAAGGAATTATAGAACACACAAAAGCACCGAACAAAAAAATACTGAAGAAAGTTTCATTTACTTACATTTTTTTTGTAAAATGGCTACATAATGGTTTGTGTGTATATGCGGATGGGTACGCGAAACAGCGAACTAAATTAAACAATAATTAAAACAACATTCTCATGGGAAAAATTATATATAAAAAAAGCGAACGAATCAAGAGCAATACAACAGAACAACACAACAAAGTTTGCTAAAAAGCATGAAAAGTAGCGGAATCATCGTTCATTAATTTTGTTGGGTTGGTATCCTTGACTTTTTGTTGCTGTATTGGTTACTGGTTTTTAATGTTTATAAATACAGCTATTCTCTTTTACAACAGTCAAGCTCAACTTAAATATCCACCACCTAGTTTAATTAGTTCAGGTGCGGTAATTGAAAATTAAACAGAAATATTTTTTCTTGTTATACGTGATTGATAATAAAATAAATTTCCAACCGCTACGTTCAATTTATTGTTTTTAATTAAAAACTGGAGAAATTGATTTCAACAGTATACTGCAGACAAAACTCACTGGTAACAATCAAAAATGTAAAGTAAGTAAATAAAAATTTAATTGAAACTTAATAAAGATGTTTTTTTGTGTTATATTGGGTACAGCAGGAAAAGCTCAAAATTGAAAAAAGGAAAAATTACTTAAACACAGCGGGTGTGCTTCTTGCTGTGTTATGAAGCGATGGCACTCGAAATACATATAGGAGATGAAGAACCAAATTTGTGCATATATAGAGCACAGATTGTTTTGTAGGTATTGACCGTGGATAAATTGTTTGTGCTTTTCCTTCAATTTGAGTTTATTCTTCAGTATTCGTACGTATTCTTTGAATTTATTTATTCTTGTTTACATAGGAAAATATTCAAGACAAATATAAACGTAATTTAATTTTAAGATGGACAAGATTTTATTCACGTATATCTACCAACAGCATCATAATTAATTAATTTTCATTGTGCTGTTCATTTTTGTGTGGATTTGGGTTTAGCTCACAATGCGCTATCTTCCAATTTTTGTAGCCTCTCATCAAATTGTATTAGTTGCATGAGAATATCTTGTAATGTTTGGCTGATGTCTACATCTATCGACTTTTGCTGTGGTTTATTGACATGGCGACCAAATGGTTGTCTATTGTCTTGTTTTGTCTGCCTCTCGTATCAAATTGCCTGACCATACATTTGAGCTCTATTTATCCTTTGGATTTTAATTATCTGAATTTCCTTTGCAACAATACATCCTCGATAATTAGCAAGATGGTCTTTGAAAAAATAATTCTGGTTTTTTACAAATTTTACATCGTAATTTTTTTTCGCAAATTTAACAAAATTTTTGTAAGGTTTCGTAAAATTTTCATTGTAAATTTGTCAAAGCATTCGTAAATAAAACAAATTTCATTTCGTAATTCCGGCTGCTTTGCAAACTCACTTTTACAAAGAAATTTAGAATTGTTTGCGGAAGAATATGTAACATACTTTTACAAGTTCCTCTGTAAAAAGAACGGAGTGTACCTGATTTTTTCGCGTTACGGAAATTCTGAAAAAATTTAAAATCCGGAATTCGGAATTTCTTCAGGAATTTCTGATATTCGTTGATGGCCAGACATATACTTGTGGGAGTTTTTTAGAGAGTTTGGATAAGATATTTAAAATCTATCAACTTTTTCAATTTGAGCACCCCAAACAATATTTTTATGAAATAAATACGAAATACGATCAAGATGTGCCAAGTGTAATTACTTTGATAAAAGATCTAAATACTGTAATTGTAAGCGGAAATAAATAGTTTTTATATTGTATAAAAAAATGAATTAAAATAGTTTTGAAAACCATTTGATTATAAAAATTTCAAATCACAATAATAAATCAAGCGATTCTTGAATTTTGAATTTACCTAAATGATTGAAAAGAATTATATAATTGTTAGTAATAAGGAGGATTCTCGTAATATTTTTGTTTATTAAAGATTTACAACTTTCATGAGAAAATTTTAAATGAAATAAAATTTTAATTTACAATATTTTTGTTTATTTTAGAATATATATGTATATATATATATATATACATATATATATATATATATATATATATATATATATATATATATATATATATATATATATATATATATATATATATATATATATATATATATATATATATATATATATGTGTGTGTGTGTGTATATATATATATATATATATATATATATATATATATATATATATATATATATATATATATATATATATATATATATATATATATATATATAATAAATATATAAGCACATGATACCATCATATTCTACCAACACGTGGAAAGTGCATTCACCAACGGTTCAAATAACGTCTCACAAATGAACATGCTACCTCATCATATACGAGTATGTAAATGCGCGTGTAAAAATACACGATAATACAACATACTTTGTAAGAAGCTTTATCAGCTATATTTTTTATTATATAAAGAAACGCAAACTTATTGTAATTTAAATATAAGTTGGAAATTAAGTAAAGCAGACATAGTCTGAAAAATATTTTTTTAGTTCAACCTACGGTCCTGAACTTAACTGGTGCCGAAACAAATAATAAAGTTATCCCAAAGTATTCTAAAGTGTTCTTTACAGTCGATCAGAATAATTTGTAACAAGAAGGTGTAAAAAATATATTACTACCCCCATAGTAAATTTAATAATAAATATTGTGAATAATTGCTATCCCTAAAGTAATTTTATTGTATGGTGTGAGTGAACTGCGTACCACCAATTATATACGCTTGTAGCCAAAAGAGTAAAATCGTAAAATCTACGAGTCATCCGGTTATACGACCCAGCTTATATCTCCAGGAACATACAAAATTCCTGCATCAATTTGTGCTCCAAGAGAAATCCTCATAAATGAAGAATATAATAATATTGTAAGTAAAATTTACCACAATATAAAAAAATAAGGAAAATTTTCAAATTTCAAAAATTAAACGTGAATAAAATATAAAGTTTAATTAATTCATAATTTTAATAAATAATCGAAACAAACTAGATAACAAGTGTAAATAATAAAAATACGAAATACGTAATACAAAATGACTACAATGGAACAAATGCAAGCAGCCCCTACTAATCTAACCGGGGCCCTTAATGCGCACATTGAGAAACTGAAAAATATCACACGGAGGTTAGGACGTTTGGAGGCGAGGGAGCAACCACCTGTCAACACTGAAGTGCAAAATGGTCCAAAAAACGAAAACGACCTGAGGGAGATTAGCAAACTCCCAGACTGTGTAAAAGAGTTACAAGTATTCGACGGGAATCCCCTACAATATGTATCGTGGATAAATAGTGTAGAGAGTATATTAGAGGGTTATGAGATTGTCAAAGACAAGCCGATCTATCGGGCCATTCTCCAAAGCATACGTCAAAAAATAAGGGGAACATCGGATTCGGCCCTCATATCGTATAACATTTTCAACGGTATAATTGGAGCGAGATCAAAAACTGTTTATCACTCCATTATGCTGATAAAAGGGGACCAACGTATGCTGGAACACCAACTTAGCAGATTAACACAGGGAAACAAAAGCGTCGAAGAGCTCTACGCTAACGTTAATCATCAGCTCTCACTCATTATAAATATAAGATAAAGACCGAAAATTATAATAAAGACACAATGAAAGTTTTAATGGAAATGTATAGGAACCGCGCATTATACGTATTTGTAAGAGGAGTATCAGCCGAGATATCCAGAATGTTAACAATTCAAAGACCGGCAACACTACCCGAAGCCTACGCATCCTGTTTGGAAATACAGAAACTAAATTTCCGAAACCTAACCATACATGATAGGAGGTTTAACAACAGCAATATGGTCACAGTTCCAGTCAACCAAATTTATTCACAAAACAAGCTCCACCAAGAAGCACCAAAACCGCTTCCAAGGTTAACCCTACAGCAAAGAAATGTGTGATATGGAATTAATCAACAACAACAAGATGTCAGGATACCACAACGGCCACAACAACCGAAGCCAACAACACCAATGTCAGTAGATCCATCAATAAGAACACAAAGGGTCAATTACATGAAAAGCCCAAATTTCAAACGAGCAGTGACATTGGATGCGAATGTGAAGGCTCAAAAACAACAAAGGGTGTTTCACTTGGAACAGCAAAGTGAAGATTCTTACGAGGAATGTGAAGGATATGAAGAATATATTCAAAACTATGAGGACAACGAAGATGAAGATTCCGATCTAACGAGTGAGGTAAATTTTATAGAGGAGGCCTCTCAAGACTACCTTACCTAGAGTATAAATGCCGAAACAACAAAATTGTGAAATTTCTCATTGATACGGGGGCCAACAAAAACTTTATTAGGAAAGAACTCGCTATGGGTGCACAAGCAGTAGATAAACCATTCACCGTCAAATCAGTAGGGGGTGACATACAAATAAAACACAAAATAACAGCACCTGTATTGAAAAAATTTGGGAATGACATCTCAGTGGACTTCTTTGTGTCACCTGGTTTGACCTCATTCGACGGCATAACCGGCGATGACACCCTTAAGAAGGTAGAGGCCATGATAGGTAGGAGAGAAAACATACTAACCATCTCTCCAGGTGTCAGTACTCCATTGAAGGAGAAAATCTCGACCCAAGAGAACAACATCGAGGTCAGAGATAGCCATTTGGACGGAGAAACGAAATTAAAATTGAAATCCCTAATCAATGAGTTCTTACAAATTGTTGGACCGATCAACGACGAACAAATCATCGATACGAAGATAAGAGCAGAAATAAGAAAAACGAAGGAAGATCCAGTATATACGAAGACGTACCCGTACTCCATTAACATGAGGACTGAAGTTGACGAGCAAGTAGCAAAACTCCTATAAGAGGGGTAATCAGACCATCGAAAAGCCCGTACAATTCGCCTATATGGAACGTAGAAAAAAAACTAGATGCTTCGGGAATAAAAAAGTACCGCATGGTAATTGACTTCAAGAAACTGAATGCAGTTACTATTCCTGATACCTACCCGATCCCAGACATAACCAACACCATCGCAAACCTAGGGAATTCGACGTTCTACACAACAATCGGCTTGACATCAGGCTTCCATAATATAAAAATGAAAGAAACGGATATTCCAAAAACCGCATTCTCAACATTGAATGGGACATACAAATTCCTGTGGTTACCGTTCGGGCTGAAGAACGCGCCCATTATCTTTCAACGTGTGATAGACGTATGACGTCCTTAAAGAGTTCATAGGGAAAATTTGTTACGTCTATATCGACGATATAATCATCTACGGCGGAAGAACTGAAGAACAACATCTTGATAACGTCAGAAAAATCTTTCAGAAACTAAGAGACGCAAAACTCCGGGTTAACATCGATAAAATGGAGATTCTGGGTTACATTGTAACCAGTTTGGGCATAAAAGCAGACCAAAAAAAAAGTAGCAGCCATTTGGAATCTCAGACCACCGGAGAACCTTAAGGAATTCAAGAACAATAAGTAGATTCACCTGGAATACTGTGAAATTCTGCTAAACCAACATAGAATATACGGCATAAGCAATCAATGCAAAAGTATAAGAGAAATCACGATCTGTGGGCTTAACCAGTTACAGGAATTGAACAAAGATCACTGCATAAATCAGTTGATGAAAGGATTTAACGCAGGCTGCGAATTTTTTTTCAACGAGAAAGAAATAATCGAACCGGTAAACCAAAATACCATATTTCTGAACAACTTCAATGGTACACTAAAGCAAAACAGTTCGGAGAAACACCTAAACGGGAACTTCCTGATCCAATATGAAAATGAAACCCTGGAAATAAAAGCATGAACATTCACCAACAGGGAAATAAAAACATCACAAATTATTCCACCCGTACTCGTTTTTTTTTTTTTTTATTTATCCCTGCTATCTGTTCTGGGGCCAAGGCTCTCCCAACTCCTTCGCGGTTTTGCTTATTTACGTCCTTACTTTTTCGACAGTGTAGGCCAATTCGAGGACGTACGGATATAGGTCCGATTTTATCACCATCTGCACATTGCATAGCTCCATGTCAGCCTATACTGGCATGGAAGATGAGTCGGCCCTTGAGCCCCGCACTCCGACAGGGGGTCATAGATGTGTTCCTTCTCATCACAAATCGTAATTTGTTGATGAAAATTCCCTTTGCATCCTGCCCCTATCGGGATTCGAACCCGGTACCTCCCGATCCAAACGCCAAAGCTTTAACCACTGTGCCATTTGGTCGGCCACCCGTACTCCTAACAAACATCACAACCTGCATCAAAAGAGCGTTTACTTGACAAACTCACCATAGATTATCAAAACAACAATGCAACAGACATCGGGATAATAACAATCATAATAATAACAATTATTAATTTCATAGCACGCATGGGATACAAGAAAAAGAACAAAATGGTTTGGCTTCCTAAAGAAGGAACCAAAACTCCAGCAACACCACACATGGGGATACAACCAAACAAAATAGATTTCTAATCCACGAGACGAGGATTCTTAAAGGGGGAGAAGTTAAGCACATAATACCATCAAATTCCATTCTACCAACACGTGGAAAGTGCATTCACCAACGATTCAAATAACGTCCCACAAATCAACATGCTAACTCATCATATATGTAAATGCGCGTACAGAAATTCACGATAATACAACATACTTTGTAAGAAGCTTTATGATATTTTTGAGTATATAAAGAAACGCAAACTTATTGTAATTTAGATATAAGTTGGAAATTAAATAAAGCAGACATAGTCTGAAAAATATTTTTTAGTTCAACCTACGGTCCTGAACTTAACGTATACTCGTATATATTTATATATATATAACTATATATATATATATATATATATATATATATATATATATATATATATATATATATATATATATATATATATATATATATATATATTTATATATATATATATATATATATATATATATATATATATATATATATATATATATATATATATAATTTTACAAACTAAAATCGTAAGTTTTATAGTGCCCAATGTTAATTCAACGAACGCGGCTAGTAAAATCTACAGAAACCTTAAAAAAATTCTGCAATCCACTTCGTAGCTTCGTATATTTAACTACTTTAGTTGTTAAATCAACAAATTTGACTTGTAAATGTTACACTGATCTTCTAAAAATAATTGTAAATTGTACAAATATCTTTGTAATTTCAATTAATCGTATTGTAAATTTTACAATTTGCTTTGATAACTGCACGACGAAGTTTTATAAATTAAACAAAAAAAATTTGTAATTTTACAAATATATTTGTAAAAATAATAATTAGTTTACATTATTGCTTCGTAAATATTACAATAGTTTTTTTATTTGAATTTGAATTGTTTTTTGTAAAACACTTGTAAAAAAATTTCCTTTAGAGTGACAATATTTATTGATTTTATTATTAGGAAGATCGATTTCGAAAATGTATTTCTTCTTCAGTTCCTTTTCAATCAATAAATATTGTCACACACATTGTCTAAGGAAAAATTGTTACAAGTGTTTTACAAAAAACAATTCAAATTCAATTTTATAAGTGACAAAAGTTAGCAGTGGGGCTAAAAAAATGGATTTCAACCATTATAGCACAAAAAGGTTTTTTTATACTGAACGACATGCTTTGTACCAGTTCTGACGAAACGCGAGAACACATTTTACAAAATATCCGTAAATTTCCGGTAATTCAGAATGGTTGTAAAGTTTACAAATTAAAAAATACTATATTTACGAAATGCAGCGTTGGCTGAAAACGAACAATTTTTTGTTGTTGATTTTACCAGTGTTTTTTTGTTAAAATCGCCGGATTTTTTTGAGTGTACACACTTTTGATGTGCTTGCGGATTGTTGCATTCTCCAGTTGGGTGGTACCCGGCACATTTAGCACACCTTAGAAATATGCCACAATATTTGTTCGTGTGTTCATATGCTTGACATTTTTTGCATAATTGCGGAATTAGTTTGGACTTTCTAAGTGGTTGAAGTTCCACTTTGCAACCCAATAAAATATATTAAAGTCAAATAGGCCATTAATGATGTTGAGGGCTTTCGAATTTTAGACTAGATATTAATGTGGTTGTTTTCTTCAAGTTTGTGGAATATTTCTATAGAAACAAACGATTCAATGGTCAAACTAGTACAATTGGCATTTAACGTACCATACTCCACAGGGAGTTGAAATAGATTATTTATAGCAAGTTTATGAGGTACTTAATTTAGATTTCATTAAGAAATTATATTTGTAAGCACTTTAAATTGGGATGTGATATAATTATTGTTAAAGCCCACATAAAAATTTTGAGGAAAAGTTCTTGACGGAAGATTGGATTAATTAATAAAATACCTTAATAACTTTGTAGAAAAGCGATATTTTATTTATTCCAAATTGTACAAATCTACTAATGAGTTGCTGATTCTGCGAATTCAACTATTTTGTCTTCGTTTTTACACCGAGTAATCATTAGAAATTAAGAAAATTGTTCTTAGACATTGTTTATTGTTGTTATGTCTAAAAGCAAACAAATCGTCTAAAATGGCTACTGTTATGTGTACAGTGTACGCATACACAATCTCCACAAAAAATTTAGAATCAATTATGTTTAGTTAAACTTGAATATTAATTATCTCGTATAAAGTAAACAAAATCTGTTGTATCTTTTAAGGTATTACGATTTAATAAAACAAGGCGATTTAACCCATCCTGTTCTTTCTACATACGAGTATCAAGTTCAATGGAAAGTAAAACAAAATAGAAAAGCAATGAAAATGGCACATCAGCTGATATATTATAAAACTCTGAGAATTTTCCTTTTTTCTTTTATTTTTTGTTATATCCTGTAAAGTCAACAGTAAAAGTAATGAAATATTTTTAATTAATTTCTGATTACGGTCTTCGAGTAAGGAAATTGGGTGAAATCTTTTTTATGGATTTTTGTTTTGTGTTTGAATATAAATTTTTTATGGTATAAAGGTAATGGATTTTATTTTAAATTAAAGGATTAGAATTTCATGTAGCATATTTTAAATGAAGACGACTTGAAGGGACTTGAAATTTGTTTGAAGTTTATTAATGTTTTTCGTCTGCGGGTTGGCTTAGGCCGCTTATAATTCCTTGAAGCTGCTTAAAAATTTAAAAATTGAATTTGAATTTGGGTTTTAATTTTCAAGCGATTTAGTACCCACCATTCCCAGTTAACGAAGTTTAAATAAGATTGGTTTTCTTTTTTCTTATAACGAAGTTAGAAAGTGTTAATGATTTAACAGTGACATTGTGTCAGGGTTAATATTTTTCAAGGAATTAAACCCCTACTATTCGAAATGATTATTTGGTTTTTCCGACGATCCATCCGACCGTTGTGAAACTAGCACGTAAAGTTAGCACGATTTTTCTAAAATTGTACGTATGGCAATATTTTTTATCACAGGTCTTAACCAATTATTTTATATCAAATAGTACTAAACACAAAAAAATTACAAATTATAATGATTTAAATGTTTTGAAAATTAGTTATATTATTTAAGTAAATTATAGAATACAATTAAATAAATGAAAGAAAGTCTACATCCAAATTTATCAGACATTCATCTTACTAATTTAAAAAATTAAATTGATTTGTGTTCTAAAAGTGGTTTGAGTATTAGATAGAGTTAGCACGAAATCTTAAACATACTTAAAGAAAATGAAAATAACACAAAATTTAATAAATATATGAAAAATAATTTAGAACGAGAAATAAACATTAATTTAAAACTATTATTTTCAATTTTATCGTATTAGATTATTAACTAAAAATTGCAATCGAAACTTCAAAGCAATCAGCATTGTACTGAACCAGCAAATATGGGTGAGACTGTAGTAGTAATGGTTCGAGCTGGCCTCTTCCGAGCATTTGTCGGACATTAATTTAATTTTGTATTGTAGAAGAATCCTTAATAACCTTCTAAGACGAATTTCAAAGCAATCATATGGGTCAGACGGTAGTACTAATGGTTCGAGCTGACCTCTTTCAAGCATTTGTCGGACATGAATTTAATTTTTTATTGTACAAAAATCCTTAACTGATTTCTAGGACAAATTTCAAAGCAATCGTATGGAGCACACGGTAGTACTACGTATGGGTCCGACGGTAAATTTGTCTAAGAAGTTCATCAAATATTCAAATTCAATTTCATGTCCGACAAATGTTTGGAAGTGCTTTTATATCAAGTTTGTTTAAATGTTTTATTTTACTTATTTATTATCAGCCGTTGCGTTTTTTGTGCTAATTTTTGTTTTGTATATTTTAAGTTGATAAATTTTCATCTTAATTTTTTTTTTTGAGCAGTTAGTTATTTTAATTTTTTCGTGCTAACTTTTATAAATTCATATCATATTTTACAATTTTTCGTGCTATCTCGTACTAAAAATGCAATATTGCATAATATTGCATAACTTTACGTGCTAGCTTCACAGACATATCCATCCGTCCCTATCTGTGTTAAGTTTGAATTTGGTGATCTATCATTTTTTCTTGACCATAGATGATAATCGTAGCTTGCTCAGCAAGTTCGTTTGCGCTGGAATTATCTAAACTTCCGAACGATTACGACTGAACCTCCGACTACCTTGATATTCAAATACTTTTCTATTTTCTTAAGCAACGAGCGGAAACTATAGACGAAACCGTAGCCAAGACGTCACGCATCCGATCTCATTGAATTGGATACAGCCCGACTATCCGCTTTAATTATAATATCAATCAAGGATGTTATGTTATGTCTCAACCATCCTTCTCAATCAATATCACCACAGATTTGTGTACACCGCATTAATGAGTGAAACGAACTGAAAAAATTCCTTATTTCAGTCATCCGTTTCCGTAATTCTTGCCCTTGCAAGCTGTCCGAACCCTTTTATCGAAGCTTAAAGAAGGTTTGGTATAATCAATATTCGCAAACTCATCTTTTAGCGAATCAATCATCGTTGAGTGCACACATTTCCACTGACCTACTGCTGATAGTTGCCTACACAAACTGTCAACCGAAAGTAGGTAGAACACAACCAGCGTCGTCCACATAATATGGATACAGGTCACAGTCGTGCGAAGGTCTTACTACTACGGTTAGAAGTCACTGTACCAGGTGCTAAACCCTACCTATTCTCATTGATGTCCATGCCTCAGAGGCCATTCTAATCTCCAAGATAGTGGCCAGAAATCTTGCTGATAAAGCTAATACCGTTTAAAGTTGAAGAGGCGACATTCAGAGTTTTAATTACATTTGGAACCTATGTTAATAAACCAAATTATCTAATCGTACGCACGATTAAATAAAACCTGTTCAATTCAACTTATTGTCTTTTTTAGAGATGTGAATTTAATATACATGCGTGCTGATACTAATCAATAAATTGCCATTGAAGCTAATTACGTTGTACGAGCAAATGTTCCTAAAATTCATCCGAAATTGATTTTTTTGAACATATAGAACCACAAACAAATTAGATCTTACAAAATTGAAACAAGAAGATGAAAGAAAAGAGAAACGATTTAACCACAAACGTCAAAAATCCATTGCTTGAACGACCGGCATAAAAGTACTCACCGGCATGCCAGTATCCCTTAGTTAACCGATAACACCTAAATAAGATTTATTATATACGAATGCTGCGTTAATCCGAAAAAAAGGATTCATCTTTACGTGTATATGGCGGCCAGATTTCTTACCCACTGATGATAAATGACAAACAAACTCCGAATAATTGAAAAATATATCACCAACTATAACAAAACATTTTAAAATAATGCCTTTTGTGTTGTTAGATAACACCTAATCCATCTCAATATCCCCCACTTACCAAAATAAAAGTTTTTTTTTGCCATAAACATCTTTAACAATTTCGTGGCATCAAAACAATAACATCATGATGCTATGATGACAACGATGATTTCTGACAATGATGAAGAATATTGTTTGCTTAACAAACAAATGAATAAACTTTAAATTTTACGTGTTTTCCGTTGTTATACCTCCGCGAAATAAAAACTTTTTCATTTTGTCATTCTTAATACTATACGAGTAGATGTGATACTTTTCCGCCTTTGCGCTTACTTTTCCTACAAGAAAAAAAATAACTTCATGTGAACTGCAAAAGATAGTCACATACCATTTTTTTGGTTGTTGTTCATTTTATTAAGCCTGTTTCCGTTGCGGAAGAAACAAGAAAATAGTTAAAAGATTTCCTGTGCTGTCATGAATTAATTTTATTTAAGAAAATATCTTTTCATGTAAAAATTTTAGGGAGGAGTTCTGAATGTATCATTATTAAGGAGATGATAACTGTGTTTATCATTTCGGTTCATTCGGAAGACGCGTTTAATACAAAAATGAGCGCCTGAAATTTTCGGCTCCAAGCGACCTTTGCCTTGTACTGTCAACCGATCAAAATATTTAGTTTTCAAAATTTACATTTGTCATTTACAACTTTTTTAGATTATTTTTACCAATAGTTAAATCATTTGAATTAATTAAATATGGTGAAACGGCGGCCAAACTGTTTAAGAAAGCCAAAACGTAGATTTACGAAACGTAGAGCAAGGCGGCGACCAGTTGTAATAAAACTTGAGAACGCCGCAGAAAAAATTCTAAGCAAATGCAGAAGACGAAAAAAAGATCTGCAGTGCGATCATATAAAACGGGTCGTATCCTCGAAACAAGTACAGTTCCAACCATCCAACGATAAAATATTAGTTTTAATTGATGGCAATAACGTGGCATGGGCGTATACTAACAAAAGAATCTTTTCGGAAGATGGCATTGATATTGCCTTAACATACTTTGCCATAAAAGGACACGAAGTGTATGCTGTGTTGCCAGAATTTAGGATGAATAGTGCGAGCTCAGCAAGTATTCTCCCTCGATTAGCAAATGAAAATAAATTAATTTTGACTACCAGTACAAATGCTGGAAATAGACCATCGTCAGAAGAAGACCGAATCATATTGCAGACAGCTGTACAATTAAATGCGGCAGTCATTTCGAATAATAATTTCTCAAATTATATTAATGAGAGCTCCGAGTTTAGGAAAGTAGTGGAAACGCGCGTTATAGGCTATATATTTTGTAAAGAATTGTTTATGGTGCCTGTAGATCCTTACGGACGTAACGGCCCCTCTCTTGAAGATATTCTCAACAAAAGAAATTAAAGTAGTAGTACCGTGTGATTAGACAACATATTTATTTTTATTACACATTTTTGGTAAAATTTTACATATTCGTTGTTTATATTTATTCACGTAAAATGGAACTATGTAAAATGAAAATAGTAAACCTGAAGTTCTTCGAGTGAGCTCGAATGAACATAAATTATTAATTTTTTTAAATAGAATTGTTGTAGTTTAGGACTAGTTTATTGTCAAAGATCAATCAGACGCAACTGTGAAGGCGCCTATACTCGTATGTATAACAAAATTAACATACATGATCAGTCTTCTCCTCCTTGCAAGATCTCTGAGCAAATAGAGTGGCAGGCGTAAACAGCGATATCCAGACTTAGACACATTCAAAGTCAAAATAACGTCGGCAGATGTTCGGTATTTTAGATATTGATTTAAAAATATTGAAATAAGAAATTTTGTCAATGATTCGCTCCAACTTAATTTACAATGCGGCAAAATCAACACTGTGAATTAAAAATGGAAATAAATTGTAAATGCATACGTAACATGCACAACAGAAGAAAATACAAAAAATGAACCACCCGTAAAATGAGTCAATTGAAAATTTACAAACAAACCAAATAAAACTAATTCGTGAATCTAACCACAAAAAATGTAGAGCTTCATAGTTAGAAGAAGGCGCGTGGCAGATATAGGTAATGCGACCGCAAGTACACCATGGATGTCAAATGACCTTTGCTTGCGTTACCACAAATTTGGACCAAAAAACATGACTATGAAACTTTACTAATGAGGCGATTAAATCTTTCTATGGAATGTTGCGCCAGCAAAATAAAAATAAAATAAATTTATAGTTAGAAACAGTTCTTCAAACAAACCTGTGGCACTATTCTGGCTTTCCCTGGGAATTGGGAATTGGGAAATATATTTGCATAGTATTTTTGCCTAAATTATATTTTTCTGGCCTGCTGTTGGAACTGTGTGGTGTAAATATTTTCGAAACAAAGTTGATTGGGAAATATTTGCTCCACAAAAGTTTTGTAGGGGAAAATAATTCCCAATATATCTTTGTTTCAAAAACATTTACACCAAACTAATTCCAACAGTAGGCCAGAAAAATATAATTTAGACAAAAATGCTATGCAAATATTTTTCCCAATTCCCAATTCCCAGGGAAAGCCAGAATAGTGCCACTGCATAGTAAGCGAACAAAACTAATATGCTCACTGCTATAGCAACTTATAATAATACAATCAACAATCACAAATGTAGCGAAGAAATAGTAATACGTTTTAGAACTAGCAGAATTCCACTACCACCTAAGAAATTGAAAGAACTTGTGAAGAACATTTGTTCTCAATAGTACAATAAAATTATTGTGACGAAGTGATGTTATCAACCAATATTCCCTACCGCAATGTAAAATAAATAATTGTTCTTCACTGTAATTTAGTTATTATAGTTTTAATAATTATATTTACTTCGTGCATGTAAGAATGAATTTAACTGATAATCCGCGAGTTGTTTTGTTTGTTTAGTTTATCTACTTTTGTTGAGTTTATCTACAGCATTTAGCAGCATTTTCATCTGTATTTGTATGCCGTAAGCGTTTTGTGTTTTGAAGCTTAAAGTAAAAATATTCACTTCCTGCGCGTAATAAATAAAATCTATTTATGTGTACAGCTAAATAGATGTAAAAATTACATTAGTTATTAGTGGCCAAGCAACGATGAATTTGACTAAACGTAATTTCAAACACAATATTTTACAATAAGTTTTTTATATTTATTTATTTTAGTTCACCATTTAATATTTAGATTTGTTCAACTGAGTAAATTATACTCAATTTTTCGTTTAAAATTTCGGCGTTTATATAGCTCCACAACCTGGAATCAATTATCTGAATAAATAGAACAATATTTATTTTTAAAATCTGGTATGTTGTTAAATTTCATGTCAACTATTCTTTAAGATTCGTTAAGTTGGCGTGGAGTAATAGCCACATTGCCTCCTGACTAGTGACTTGGACATCACGAATTGGCCGTGAAACGATTCCAGTCCTGGAAAAAGTAACAATTTTATCATCAGGCCATTATCGTTTTAGTGTTGGTTGCTAATGTTTGATTTATTATTGAATATAAAAGTATGACTTTTCATTGGAAAGGTCCTAAGAATATCACAAATTTAGCTAAAGCGGCGTAGTACTCCAAATTACCGCTAGTGTACTGGACGAATATAATTTATTTCTCGAAAAAAAAAATAATTTGTTAGAAACAAGAAACATTTGTTACCAGCACCTTTAGTTCACAAATTCACCTGTTTCGCGCTGGTATCAAAGTAATCTATTAATATTGAAAATTGAATAATAAAAAGCGGTAAATTTCACTTAAAGCGTGTACGAGTCTAATATCAAATATGAGAACAATACTAAATTTTAAGCAAATCAGAACAGTATTAATCGCTACATTGTGTATCATGAAAAAATGTTAAACGTTTTTGATTTTAACGATGACGATAAACAAATATTTTTTTAATTAATTATAATCGTATATTAAGTTGAGTAATATGTTCCTAACTCGTTATGCTACTAATTGTGTATTTATCAGGATTGTCAGGTTTTAGATCGAAGTTCTGATTAACTCGTGATGTTTTAGCCCTCACTTACCTACCTAAATAAATACAAATCTTAGTAAAAATATTCTAATTTAGACTTTAGTAAATATTTGCACACGTTAAAAGTAGAATTTACTTCTTGCATGAAATAATTGTAAGCTTAATAATTATAATTGCTTAATAATTATAACTAGTTTAAAAAAAAAAACATAAATAAGCTCGGCTGAAATTTGGTTATTCAACAAGTCATTCACACATAGAGTAATATATGTATTTTTCAACCAACAAACATAACCAGAAGAGGCTCATAGTAAATATTTACTTCCTGCATATAATAATTTTAAAACGATTAGAACATTGCAGTTAAGTTTTATGTAAGATTTAAACTAATATTACATTACAGATTTATATCTAAAATTCCGAATTAAAATTAATGATTATTTGGCTCATGAATAGGAACTATTTATTACCGGCATTTATGGTTTCAATGTTAAAGAACAAATTTGATAAACATAGAATTCTCAACTAAAATTTAGTTGAGAATTACAGTTATTTTCCATTATTTTGTTAATATGAAATAAAATAAATATTTAGATACGAATAAATAGCATTAAACAGCAAATACTTATATTATGCAATTTATTTTAAAATATATATTTACTTCCTGCATACTAACAACTATTTAACAATTATTACTTTGATTTAAACTTTAATAAATAGTCGTCTACATTAAAAGTAAACTTCACTTACTGTTTGTAGCAAGATTATCTAAATAAAATTGATTAAAAACTGTAGTAAATGTTAAGTCGAATGGCAAATAACTTTTCTGTAATAAAGTGTAATTATTTTACATCTTTTTTAACAAACATTATTATTCACTTAATGCATGTAATAAATTAATTATTATCGTTAAACCAATAAATAACTAATTACATTTGTAGCGTTTTGCAACATACTTCAATGCGCCATTACGATACACCTCTTACATGAATTTTGGATTTTGAGGCTTATAAAATCAAAATTGTTCACTTCCTGCATGATATTATTTTTACCTTTTAATATTATTTAAAATGTTAAAATACAGGTTTGATTGATTTAAAACTAATATTTAAATAAATTAATTTTTAATAAATTAAATTCAAATAAATTTTGTATTTTGCGGTTGATTACAAAAATTGTGTTCACTTCCTGCATGTAATAGATTTAATCTGATGTAGATCCATTAACAATTTAAATTTTTATTTATTATTTTGATTTAACTTGAATATGTTTAGGTTTTCTTTATGGGCAGCATATACTCTTCCTGCTTGTAAAAATAAGTCTAAATATATTTGTGTAATATAAATATATAGTCTCAAGTGAAATGTAGTTGATACGTTAAATTTTGTTAATTGAAACACTAATGATTATATACACAAATAAAATGTTGACGTTATTTATTTAAACTTTTGATTTAAATTTTAATAAATATTTGTCTGTACTAAATTTCACTTATTCCTGCATGGAAAAAAATTAACCATTTTTTTTTTAATTTCGAAAAAATTTTAGCTGAAAACTAAATGAATGTTCTTTATTGTAATGTATGTTGTAAATTTAAAAAATAATTTAATTATTATTATTAACATAAAATGTAACTTATTTATATAAATTAAAAAATTATTTCTAAATAATTACAATTTTAAAATAATAATTCCAAAATAATTTCGATTCTTAATCAATTTTTATTTTAAACTTTTAATTATTTAGTAATAAATTTTTATGTAATAATAAATAAAATGAACCCCGTTGACGACCCGAAAGGTTAAAATATCGGTACTAGATCAAATTTAGCAGTTAGAATTCTGATTTAAACTTTAAAAATAAATGTCTACATTTAAGATAAAATTCACTTCCTGGATGTAATAAATTTAATTTAAATATAATTGAATATAAACTGTAATAAAGTTTAAGTAGAAAATTAAAAAAATCATCTCTACTGAATGTTATTTATTTCTCTAAATTTTGTTAAACAAACATTATCATGTACATGAAGTACTTGCAATAATTCATTTATTTGTTAAACGAACGAATAAATACATTAAGATTGTCTAGCAACATACTTTAATGAAACATTAGTATATCTGTATTTTTATGCTTTTAAAAGCGCCAAAAAAGCTTGTAAAATGAACAAATTTTACTTCCTGCATACAATTGTTTTTGCCATGTCATATTGGTTAAAATATCAAATGCTAGTTTCATTAATTTAAACTAATTTACCGTTAACCATTTGGAGATAGTATTTTGTTTTAAAAATTTTAAACATTTGGCTAAAGTAAAGAAATGATTAAATTCCAACATTTATACTTAAATTAAATTAAATAAATTTTGTTTAAAATTGATGTAAATTATTAACGAATATTTCAATAATTTCAATGCAATGTACATATTTCTTTAAATTTTGTATTAGCGTACTAAAACAAAAAAATTATTCAGCAAAATATTTTACATTCACTTAAATGAATTTTAAATTTTAGTTTATTACAAAAATCGTATTCACTTCCTGCATGTAATATATTTAATCTAATTATACAAGTTTGTGAATTAAAATAAATTTTTAAATGATATTATAACATAAACAATTTTACAAATTACTATTTAGAATTTTGATTTAAACTTTAATATGTGCATGTATACATTTTGTTCAGCATTCTCTTCGTGCTTGTAAAAATAAGTCTTAATAAATGTGTGTAATATTGTTACACTAGCAATAAATGTTAAGCAGAAAATTAGATAAAGATTCTTAAATGACATAAAGTTGATACACTAAATTTTGTTAAATAAAACATAAATAATTACTTCGTGTATGTAAATATGGAACATGTGCACTTGCTGCATGTACAAATTTTGTCGATTGATACAAATTTGGAACTTAAAATAGAGGATTAGACAATATTTAAACAAATGGAAAGTTGAAGGTATTTATTTTTTACATAAATTTTAATAAATTATTGTCAACATTTAGTTCAGGTTTCACTTCCTGCGTGCAATAAATTAAACCAAAATTTAATTGGTTAAAACTTGTATTAAATTATTAACCGAAAATTCTTTATTTTAATGCATGTTGTTAATTTATACAGTTTTGTTACATAATGAATAGTATTTACTTCTTGCATGTAATAATAAATTTGTTTGATAAACCAATAAATATTTACAATAAAAACTAAACATACCACACCTAACTAGAATTTAATACCTTTTAGATGCATTTTTTGTTGTTATAATGGAGGTTTATAATAAAGAAATATTTACTTCCTGCATGAAATAATTTTAATTATGTTTGTTAAAAAATTGATATTATAACAAAATAAAACGAAGATAATGCCATGAATTGCGAAGGATGAATGCCAAATGACGACATCGTTCCGATATTGAAATCAGCGCTTTAGTTATGGCATTATGAAGATTGTCCCTAATAAAGATGACATGCATTTTGTGTATTAAGGGTTATAAATAATATTTACTTCCTGCATATAATAGTTTTATTAAAATTAAATTATTTATAAAATTGCTGTAATGGCCTAAGTAATTGAAATATTACTACTTATAATATAGATTTACACATTAATAGTTAATGTTCTGATAGCACCTTTTAGTATTTATCTGGCTTTAGAATATAAACAAATTATTACCTTCATTTATATATTCAATCTTAAAGGAATAGAATAAATTTTTTTTTATTTTTCGAAAAATGTAATAAATTTTTATTTGAACTTAGAATTAAATATAATTTTCTACTAAAATTTAATAATTTTACTTAATTTTGTTAAGTTGAAGTCCAATAAATAGTAAGATAAATTTCAGTGAGCAACAGATACTTTAATTATGCACCTTAATTTAATGTTGCTTAAACTTTAATAAATAGTTGTCTTAATGTAGACAAAGTAAATTTCACTTTCTGCTTATAACAAAATTGTCCAAAATAAAATTGCTTAAAAACTGTAGTAAATGTTAAGTCGAAAGGTAAATAAATATTCTGTAATAAAGTGTAATTATTTTACAAGTTTGTTAACAAACATTAATATTCACTTAATGGAGGTAATAATTTAATTATTATCGTTAAACCAATAAATATTTAGTTACATTTGTATCGTTTTGCAACATACTTCAATGTACTATTACCATATACCTCTTAGATAAATTTTGGGTTTTAAGGCTTATGCAATCAAATTGTTCACTTCCTGCATGATATTATTTTTAAATTTTAATAATATTTAAAATATTAAAATACAGGTTTGATTGATTTAAGCTAATATTCAAATAAATGAATTTTTTAATAAATTTAATTCAAATAAATGAATGTTCTACTTTGCGGGTGATTACATACATCATGTTTACTTCCTGTATGTAATATATTTAATCTTATTATGCAATCTTGTAGATTCAATAAAAATTTAAATTTTTAATTATTATTTTGATTTAATTTTAATATGTTTAGGTTTTCATTATCGGCAGCATATACTCTTCCTGCTTGTAAAAATAATTCTAAATATATTTGTGTAATATAATTAAATATTCTCAAGTGAAATGTAGTTGTTACGTTAAATGTTATTAATTGACAATTGAATTTTATATATACAAATATTGACGTTATTTAACTAGCATTTTGATTTTATTTATTACAAAAATCGTATTCACTTCCTGAATTTAATTTATTTAATCTAATAATACAAGTTTGTAAATTCTAATAAAAATTTAAATGTTATTGTAACATAACAAATTAGTAATTAGTATTTTGATTTAAACTTTAATATGTTCATGTTTTCATTATGTCCAGTATTCTCTTCGTGCTCGTAAAAATAAGTCTTAATATATTTTTGTGTAACAATAGTATTCCAATAAATTTTAAGCAGAAAATTAGATAAACATTCTTAACGAAATGAAGTTGATACTCCAAATTTTGTTCAATAAAACATAAATAATTAGTGTATCTAAATATGGAACATGTGCCCTTCCTGCATGCACAAATTTTGTCGATTTATAAAAATTTGGAACTAAAAGTAGAGGATTAGACAATATTTAAGCAAATGGAAAGTTGAAGGTATTTATTTTTTACTTTAATAAATCATTGTCAACATTTAATTCAGATTTCACTTCCTGCATGCAATAAATTAAACCAAAATTTACTTGTTTAAAAATTGTATTAAATTATTAACCGACAATTCTTTATTTTAATGTATGTTATTAATTTACATAGTTTTGTTACATAATCATTAATATTTACTTCTTGCATGTAATAATGAATTTGTATGATAAACCAATAAATATTTAAATTAAAAGCTTTTACAAACATACCACACTTAACTAGATTTTAATACCCTTTAGATGCATTTTTTTGTTATAATGGAGGTTTATAATAAAGAAATATTTACTTCCTGCATGAAATAATTTTAATTATATTTGTTAAAAAATTGATATCATTAGAAAAATAAAAAGAAGATAATGCCATGGATTCCGAAGAATGAATTCCAACGACGACATCATTCACAATACTGAAATTAGCGCTTTAGTAAGGTCTTATGAAAAATTTCACAAATATATATAGGTGACATGCATTTTGTGAAGTAATGCTTATAAATAATATTTACTTCCTGCGTACAATAGTTTTAATAAAGTTAAAATATTTATAAAATTGCTGTAATATTTTAAGTAATTATATACATTTACAAATTTATAGTTAGTGTTCTGATAGCAACTTTTAATGATTATCTGGCTTTAGAATATAAACTATTTATTACCTTCATTTGTATAATCTTAAAGAAATGGAATAGATTTTTATTTTCTTTTTAGAAAAATGTAATAACTTTTTATTTGAACTTAGAATTAAATAAAATTTTCTACTAAAATTTAATAATTTTAGTTAATTTGACATCCAATAAATATTAAGATAAATTTCAGTGAGCAGTAGATACTTTAATTAAGCACCTCAATTTAAATTTGCCTAAACTTTAATCAATAATTTTCTGCAATATAGGTAAATTTTACTTCCTGCATGAAATTAATTTAACCTTAATACAATTGATTAGGAACTGTAGTAATTGTTCAGTCGAAAATTAAACAAATTTTACTAATTGTAGTTATTTTCCTTAATTTTGTTAAACAAATATTATTTTTACTTCATGCATGTAGTATTCATTTATTCGTTAAACCAATAAATAATTACATTAGGATCGTTAAGAAAAATAACTTTACTTTATTACATTATTTGTATTATTATATCCCTTGTATAAATTTTGTGTTTTTATAGTAGATAGTATTTTAATCCAAACCTTTTAAATATTTGGCTAAAGTAAAGAACGCATCCAATTCTTGAATTAGTACATAAATTCAATCTATTCCACTACAACAGCGTTTTATTTTGCAGAAATCTAGAACGAGATAAAAATTTAGGTTCTCTCTGTGTGTGACCAGTACATCAGTATTTTTTTTTCTGAAATTTGTTGTTGTTGTTGAGTTGGTTGCCATAATTATAAATAAAAAATATCAAACAAAGTATTTTTATGGCAACCAAAATGAACAAATTTCCCCCACTCTCAGCAAACTTTTATTTTTTTGATTTTTTTATGGTAGTGTTGTGTATTTCAATGTTTATTTGGTTCAGATTTGGGTGGATGCGTGATTTAAGTTGAATTTTCTCTACTCAAAACACTTGGTTTAATTTTATTAGGCGCTACTTTAAATTCGCTAATTTTATTTTTTCACTTGTTTCCTCGATGGTTGATTACAATAATAATGACAAAAAAAATATAATTTCCTTATAAGTTAATTACAAAATCTCTTCCATTTATCATAGAGTGTTATCAAAATAGGGTTATACCGGTCACTAGATGGCATTATAAACCGCACTCTATAATAAATTTGGTTGCATCAACATTGCATTAGTAGTGGTATACTAATGAAATGTCAACACAAAAAAATGGTTGGCATAACAATCAAGTGTACATTCTAATTAATTAATAATATTAATTTCTTAGTTTTGTATAATGATAATTGCTGTGTTTTTAGGTAAGTATCTACGAATTAAAGTGAATAATACAAATAAAGTGAAATTACATTAATATTGTGTACAGTATCCATAAGATAATTTGGTTTGCCAAAATTCCCAAATTGAAGTTCAAGTTCAAGGCCAAATTATTTTATGTGTATTGTTTACATATGATTCCTTTGTTTTGCATTAAATGAAAAGGTAAGTTTTAATGATGACAAGGTAAGTATTAATTAATTGCTACAATCTTTATTTTTAGGGTTATGGAATTTATGTAATGCATTTCAGGATGAGAGTTTGTTTCCCAGGTAAGTATTACATGGTCATCGCGAATACTGTATTTAAGTCCAAACAGGTAGTAAGATAAATTTTCTATGCTTACTATAAAAAAATTATTTTTTTGGGTTTTAATTTTCGCCTGCTTGAAATTTATTTTTGCATTTAATTTTTTAGGTTGTTTTTCCATTAAAAAATTGTCAATTCAAAATTTAAAAATAATACCGACTGCTCACATTGCCCGTCTGTATTTTGACATCTTTGCTTTGAACTGGGTAACTAGGCCAAAGTAGTTCCTTCATCTACAAAAACACCCTACCTAGGTATCACATTGCGCTGTATACAAAATATTAAAAACACAGATGTGAAATATCTTGTTAAAATTTGTCATTAAAATTAGATTTTATTTATTTTAATTTGTTTATTTAATATAAAGCCGACCATTAATTGGATATATTCAATGCGATTGGATGAGTTGATCATTATATCAGAACCGTTTTGTCTGAGCTCTTCAACTCGCGTTATTCCTAAATCATCACAGACAACTGTAATGCGGAGGGATCTTTCGTATGCCTGATTATCTTATTCTTTTTGCAAGATTCACATTTATTTACAAAATCTTTGACCATTCTACTCATATTTTTCCACACATATCTCTGTTTTATTCTACAGATTGTTCTTTTAACACCTGAGTGACCTCCAATTGGATTCGTGTGATTTTCTAAAATTATTCCTAACATTTCTTCGGTATCTATTATTCTTTTCGGCGGTTTATAAATTATTATTTTTAAATTATTTTCTTCTTTTTTACCTTTTTTTGAGTTCTGCAGAACATTAAATTTATTTTTGAATTCATTAATATCTATGTGACTAAAAATTAAATCGTTGCTTTTCAATGCTAGTTTATCTATTTTCAGGTTTTGCATGCAATTAATTAACTTCTCCAATTTTGAATTCATTTCCATAATTGGATTATTGCTAATCAAAATAGTCACAGTTTTTAACCATTTGTTGTCATTGCCGAATTTATTTATAACCTGCAAACCTGTTGGTACGTTTATAAATTTATTGTTTTTAGTTTCTCGCGAGTTTTCTGTTTGTTCATACACAAACCTTAATTCTCTTAATTTCTGTACTTCAGTTATAGATGTACATTCCCAACCGTAGAGTTGATCGGGGTCTTTTCTTGGTACATCTACACTAAAATCTTTAGAATTTTCATCCAGTTTATTTTTCATACTTCTAGTGATTACATTAACTTTTTCTTTTGGTATTAATGCTTTTAATGCTTCAGTGTCCCAAACTATTCTAGATAAAGCATCTGCATTGGTATTTAGTTTACCTTGTTTAAAAATTATGTTGAAATTGTAGTCAATTAGATCTAATCGTATTCTGGTCATTTTAGACGATGGATTCTTATTTGTAAACAGACTTACCAGTGGTCTGTGGTCAGTTACCACAGTAAATTGTCTACCGTAAAGGTAAGGTTTAAAATAATTTATGGCCCAATGTATAGCTAATAGTTCTTTTTCAATAACTGGTTTATTTAGTTCGTGTTTATCCATAGATCTACTTGCGAAGGCAATTGGTAGATCTTTCCCAACTTCACCTTGTGATAAGATAGCACCTAACGTGAAATTTGATGCATCCGTTGTTAGAACAAATTATTTATCAAAATTTGGATACTGTAGGATTGGTGGATTAACTAATTTTGTTTTAAGTAAATTAAATGCTTTTTCACAATCGTCAGACCAAACAAACACTGTTCCCTTTTTTAATAGGTTATTGAGAGGTTTCGCTATCAAAGCAAAGTTATTGATGAACCTTCTGTAATAGTTACAGAATGCAACGAATCGGCGTGTACTATCCGAATCGGTTGGGCGAGGATAATTTTTAATCACTTCATATTTCGCAGGGTCAGGCTTAACCCCTTCACTTGTGATGTAGTGACCTAAATACGTGACTTCCTTTTTCAAGAAATTACATTTAGATGGATTGATTTTTAAATTATAGGCTCTTAATCTTTTAAATATTTTAATTAAATTAATATTGTGGTGTTTCATTCCACAACCAAAAACAATTATATCATCCACGTATAGAAACGCAAGTTCCTCTAGACCAGCTAATGCTATTGATAGCATTCTTTGGAAGCTGTTCGTGGATATTTTGAGTCCAAATGGTAACCTTTTAAATTGAAAGTGTCCTTTATTCGTCGAAAAGGCTGTCATAGGACGAGATTCCTTCTCTAGTTCTATTTGATGAAAAGAACTAGTTAGGTCTAACGTCGAAAAATATTTCGCTCGGCCTAAATTATCTAATATGTCCTCTAGACGAGTTAATGGAAATTTATCGTCTATAATTTTTTTATTTAATTGCCTATAATCTACAACTAATCTCCATTTTCTATCACCTTCAGAAGATTTTTTTGGGACAATTAACAATGGAGAATTATACGGGCTGATTGAAGGTTCTATGATATCATTATTTAAAAGTTTTTCGATTTCTTTATCTATTTCATTATATTGAGCTTTTGGCAACCTATAATTTTTTATATAAACAGGCGTATTATCCTCTTTTATTATTTCTTGCTTGTAAAAATTGTTAGTTGTTAATGTATCACCAGACCCGTAGAAAACATCTGTAAATTCCCTACAAATTTTAAAAATTTCCTCCTTTTCGTAATCATTATTATTTTCCATGTTCAATTCTTTAATTATTTTCGTGTACCGTTCTTTATTTGAAATGTTAGTGTCTTTAGTGTTCCGTATTATATGATAATTACTTAAATTCTTTAATTTTGGTTCATATTTATCTATTTGCACTGCCTCTTCATTAGTGTTTATTATTCTTATATGTGCAATACCATTCTTAGGAATTATTCCATTGCAAATAAATACTCCTTTACTTATTTCTTCATTTAAAATTATACTATCTTCACTTCTTTTAATATTTAGAGCTTTCAAAATTTCTGTTCTCGCTGGTATTGTAAAAGTATTTTGTGTTGGAAGATTCGTCTCCAAGGGTAGGATAATTTCTTCATCTACAGAGTTAATAGTGATTGTGTAAGTTTCATAATCAATCTTACATCCATTTTTGCTCAAAAAATCCCTACCTATTATTCCATCTGTGTTTATGGGGAAATTTGTTTCAACTTTGTGTATATTTTGTTTAATAATATGATTATGGAATTTAAAGTTTGTATATACAGTGCCTAATGAATATGTTTCGGAGTCTGTCACTCCCGTTATTCTACATCTATTATTACTATCTATAGCTATATTTTCTCTTAATTTATCCACTTTGCAAACAGTGATATCCGATCCTGTATCAACCAGAAATGTCAAGACGTCTCCGGACAAATCTGATTGTAACATTACCAGACTTCCTGAATTTGCATTTATATGGAAAATTAGTGAATTGCTAACTCGTTCAATTGTTTTGTTATATCCTCCTGTGATGTTATCGGAGGAATAGCCCCGTTTCCCGACCTTTGTAATACATGTATATTTCGGTTTCTTCGATTTTCATTATTATAATTTTGATTTCTATGACTTTGATTATTATAATTCTGATTTCTATAATCAAAATATCCTTGGTTATAATTATTATTTTGGTTTGAGAAACGATTCGAATTTCGTTGTCCATAATTTGCATTACCACGATATAAATTATTTTTGTGTTGATAACTATTGCTATTTCTATAGTTATTATAATGTTCACTATTATAACTGTTATTGCTCCGACCGGCAATTCTGCTGTTCCTATTAAATTTCTTTCTGGTAAATTGAGATATTTGGTGTTTAAGTTGTGACACATTTTGTGTGTCTGTTTGAAAAACTTTTGAGGCCTCCCTTGCTACTTCAATAGCCTCAGCTAAAGTTTTTGGTCTAGCTGCCATTACAGTGGGTTTCAATATATCTATTAATCCCTCTTTGAATGCATTTAAACCCAATTGATCCGATATCAAATGTACGGTTTTTTTATCTGCATCAGCTAGGATTTTTACTTGTACACTATTTAGTTCGTTAACTAACTTTTCAATTTTTTCTATATAGTGTTCTATTTTACCCGTTTGCCTGGCTCTATGTATTTCTGATTGTATCTCTAGTGGAGAACGCCTTAAGCCAAACACTTTGTAAAATAATTCTTTTAGCTTCTTAAAAGTTTCTGGTTTTTCCTCTAACGTGATTTTTGATTTTACACTATCACTAATTCTAGCCGCTAACACAATCGCGATCAACTTTGGTTGATCAGCTATTTTTAATTCGTCATGTAACAACTTGACCAAACTTAAAAAATTTTCTAGATCTTTGTGTTCACCTGTGAAGATCGGTAACACTTTAATAACTTCACTAATTTTTAGATCCATTTTCTTCTTAAATGGCATTTAAATATTACACATAATCTAAATTAATTCTATATCTAATTTATATTGGAAATTTGATCACACCAGAAATGAAATTAAAGGGAAATTATATGTGTGTCATAAAATTATTTTTCAAAGCATATTTTGTTAATTGTAACTTAATAGGTGGTGACTACACACTCATTAAAAAATAAAAAAAAAATATTTATAAAATATGTTGTGCAATTGGATCTTCTTGACATCAATTTTTTTTTTGTTCTATATTCATATATATACTATACTATCATACTTATTCATGTTTATTGTTTAAGAGTTTATTACTCTTGTTAAATTTGTAACAATTTTTTTCTTTGCATTTTCGTATGCTTTCTTAATTATATAGATTATAGCTAATATTATTATTACAACTATTGTTACCTTAAAATACCCTGACATGTCCGTATTGTTTGATGATTGATGGTCATTGCTGACGGTCCTCTGGTTGCTCTGCACAGCCTCAAGGTTCCTCGCGCCATTGAAGAAATCCATTTTTTTTTATGTGTATACCCAAATTTTAAGTGGGGGTTTCCACTCTCGTCTATCAATTTTTTTTTTTTATATTATATATACTATATATAGTGTGGTGCGACGGACACCCAACACTTTAGATTCACTTTTTTTATTATATTCCGTATCTATTATTTATTATCAACATTTTTTTTTTTAATGTTTCACTGCACAGTTTAAAAATAAATATATACGTAATGTTGTTTAATGCACCATTATTCGCTTATTAGTATTAAATTTACTTTTCACGCGTTGTATATTACTAAAACTTATCACCGCAAATTCACTATACATTCAGATTCATATTCGGCAAGATCGCCATGTAAAGGGATGGGGTGTATATTATCACTTCTTTATTTTTAATTATTATTTATTATTATATTATATATATTATACATTATATTTATTTATTATTAACATAGTTGCTTCTTCCTCGAGCAACCAAATCTATATATTTTTATATTAACTTAATATTAATTATTACAATATTTTGTAATGCCTAATAAACATATTTTATCGTTATTGAATTATCGTAAAAGAAATAAATTTCGAAATATAAAATGTGTTTATTTTACAAAATACAATTTCATGGAATTTCTTCGCATCATTAAATATTTTCGCGCGTGCAATGTTTCGAAATGTTAAGTATATTGTACCGCGTATGATGTCGAAATTTCCATGACAAGTGTGTGGCATTACACAACAGCAAAATGTAAACCTATCTAGTGATGCCAGTTAATGTATATCGACATCAGAATGCTTACCGGCCAACTTCGATGAAGGCCTCCGCCTTGTGAAGTGCTACCGCCACAGTTAAATGATTGAGTCTCTGGAAATGCTAGTTCGCCCAAACTCAAACAAATCTATATCATAGTTGTACATTGAGGGAATTAGCAGCATCCAGATTGAAGACGGAAATTTATTTTGGCTAAAATGAGTGAGGTATAACCACAATGTTTTGATCAAAATAGGCGTGAACGCCAACATAAAGTAATCTAAAGTAAAACGAAATTGTTGTTATTTAAAAACTTTACCATTTTTTTATTGAAATACTTACTTATATTCATAAACCGCCATTCGGAACATTTCTTAAGTCGGCACCGTTAAAACTATCCGACAATTTAACAATGGCTTCATGATCAATATTACCATGTGTGGCGTTAGGTTGGGATGAATTTTTAAAATTTCCAAAGGTGCCTGTTCAAGCAGAATTTCGATTACACAACCTAAACGGCCGGGACCTAATAATGCCGGACCTAGCGTATCCTGAAGGTTTATAACCATAACTATTTTAACCTAACCCAACGAATCGAAACCATCCATTTAATTAAGCAATTCCATTAGAGTACGTTCAATTTCGCGATCGGCTGATGTACCTTCGAAAAAATGACGGCCGCCAATTGCATCAATTTCATCCATTAATATAATGCACGGTTAATGATCACGAGCGTAGTTAAACATTTCGCGTATTATACGAGCACTTTATATCTAGAGCTACCCTAGTTCCAGCCTTTAATTTTGCCTTGTATAACTGACATCGACATCCAACAATGACAGTTTGCCCAACAGTTTGCAACGCCTTTAAATCATTTTCTGATTTATCGAACTGTTTCTTCTTTCTTGAAAGCAAACCTATAAAATACCAATTTGATACATTTGCTTACAGTCGGAATGATTCTGCTATTTTCCATTCTACTTGTATTCATAAACATTCAAATAGAAATTGATCGGTATAGTTGAACACAAATTGTATACGATCGGCATCAATCAACATTATCAAAATTTCAATTAAAGTTCGAATTTGGATGAATCCGAATCATCCACTTCCACATCACTACTGTTATTGTCCGGTTTCAATGATCAATACACAGTTTTATACAAATAGCTTAATACAAATATTTGACTGGACTGGCTTTTATTAGGATTTTTTTGGGTTAAAAAATTCGACATTTCAATTTTTTTGATTTTTTTTCGCCTGCTGAATGGCGTTTTAGGTTAATATGAAAATTTCCTCTCACAAAATTTATAGCAAAACAATTTTTAGATAGTTTCGTAAACTATCCAAAATAATTAAAAGGCATTTTTTTTTTGCATCGACGAAATAATTATAATTTTTTTAGAAATTTTTGGGATGTAAAATTATTGTCAAACATAAAAATACGGATTTTTCATATTTTGTAAATAATGTATAAATTTGTGTATGTTGATGACATGAAATTTGTTAATGACAAAATTTCCCCAATTTTTTATACCAGTCACGCTAATGTAAATTTTAGTTCTTGTCTTTGTCATATTATCGGCAAAAATTTTCTGTTTTCTAGTGGAATCATTTTTTTGATTAAGCAATAAATATTTATATTAGAAGCTTTTACCGGTTATCTCGCCATTATTTGATTTTAATATCCTTTACTTATATTTTGTAATCAGCTTATACAAAATAATATTCACTTCCTGCTTGAAATAATTTGAATCTAATTATATTTGTTAAACTATTGAGTTAAAAAAATAAAACGAAGATAATGCCATGGACTTCGAAGAATGAATACCAAACTACGATATCATTCTTATTTGGGAGATGTGGTTGGAGCTTCTGTGTAGACAAATTGGTGTGAAGATTTACTCGTTTAACAAAAGTGAAGCTACATAAAAAAAACAACTAATTATCGATTAATTGTGATAACTGTCTTATCAACGAGACCTTCGGAAAATTTTTCTCCAATTTTAGAGAACCGCACTACTTGCGATATTTGATATGACAGTGTAGAAGAAGTAATTATTTTCAATTTGTAGACCATCGAATATCTTGGAGAGCAGCAACTTCTAACTAACGAATACACGTAGATGTATGTGATTAACTATTCCTCTAAGTTCAATTTTGTAATAGACTGCACATACTAAGGATCTGTTTTAAGCCGATATCCGAACCTTTTGTTGTTATCATTAGTGAAAAACTAGTCTGTTCGCAGTTTCAAGTAGTCGGCCTTGTGATCCAACCCTGGAATCGCCTCCTAAAGTAATGCAATACCTAAATAATAAACATGTTGTGTAGTGTTAAAGTGTTAATCAATTTTTAATCGAAATTTCAATAATATTTTCATTAAAATAAATAACACATTGAAATTTATTTTAGTATTTAACGATTTTTTACAGCTGAGTGCTCGCCATAACATGGCGAAAATAATTTAATAACTTGCTGAAAATTGGATTCCAAAAATGCATCTCAGACAGACACACAACGTCTAATAAAAGTACGTAATAATAAACGAGTATACTGACACAAATATTCTATAAAGACTTTATTGGAACAAACACAAAAAATAAACCCACCAGGCCATAAATCACCAGGCGTCAACGTTACAAAACTGTCACACAACATAATGTTATGCTTTTCCACGAAATAAAATGTTTATTGAAATCAAGAAAAGCGAAAGTCACAAGAACTAAATACAGTTCTAGCAATATTTAGTCGTACAAAAAATACGCTTTTCAACTTCGAATCACAAATTTTGTAATACTATTGAGAATCAAACTTTGTGCTTTTTCCCATCATATAATTCCAATTAATTAAAAATACGAACGAAAAACTCGTAAACATTTTAATTTAATTTTACTGGCGGGTGGTGCACTTCATTTTGGCAAAAACAGTATAAACAACTAGAACAACAATACCAACAACGACCATGATGATGTTGATGATGATAATAATAATAATAAATTTTAAGAAATAAAGCTTTGAGCTTTTATTCGTACATACATAATACATAAATATTCTTGACGATGATTAAAAAATAATTAATACGATTTTTTCCAGTTTGACGTCACATTGTGCTTGACATAACTGAATTCTATTCATCAATACATACGAGTATATACACATTTTCATTTATGATTTACGTTTATGTTTTATTCTTTGCATCCAAGATGATTTTTCCGATATTTAATTTTGAACAGTGAGTCTCACACAGTGCCACCAGTCGTTGGAGAAAAACAAAAAATTGGAAAAATAAATAAAGGATTTTCGTTTGACATTTTTCATTGTGTAATAGCTGTACGCTCGATATACAAAGATATCATAATTTTTCTGATGAAAACTGAACAAAAATATAAATATCCGTATAAATTTGCCATCGAGCAACAGCAACAACAACACAAGAAATTTATGTCTAACGACAGAAAGAAGAAGCAGCACACCAAAAGCAGTATTACAAAAAAAAAAGAAATATTGAAAACTTTTCACATCATTTACTTGTTTTGTTAGGATTTTCCCGATGATGATTTTATTTTTAGTTTATACCATTTTATCGACGAAATGAAAAATAAATAATAATAATATTTTCATTTTATTATTATTATTATTATTTTGATAGAAATGACAGTCGAGAAAAAAAATCTGACATAAAAGCATACGAAGATCTCTAGAAAGACGAGATGACAAAATACAGCAAATCGTAGCTTTTTTTTTATTAAAACCAATGAATAAATTTAATTTAATTCCTTTGCTCCTTTATGTATTATTTATTTGTAAAGGAAATGGAACGAAGGAAATGTAAAAATTTTCTTGTGAATATTCGGCATGAAATACATTAACTTTTTAGAACTGGATTTTAGAATTTTTGTGTACGCCATTTAGCTTCGATTATATTCATTATAATTAGACGGCCAATTTTGTCATACAACTAACTTTGGGGTGTGAAAATGAATTCGTATTTTTTTGTTTGCGTTATATTGGGACAATTGTGATTATGGTTTGGAAAATGTTTGCTTAATTTTTTAATTCTGTTTCTTGGTTTAGTTTTGTTGTGATTTCTGATAATTGAATCATAGTAATTGGGTTAACTGGAATTCAAAAATTGTTGGTAGCTATTTAAAAAATAAAATAAATTTAAGCAATGATGCTATAGTTTCGACTTTTTCAATCAATTCATTTATAGTGAAAGTGTAAAACTTAAAAGAGGTTACATTCTCTCTTGAAAAGTGGTTGAATGTTGCGTATGTTGAATTCTTTGAGCGTACAATGTAGGTAAAATCAAATTTGCCTTCCAATCAATCTTGGAATATTTTGATGATTGCTGCTCGTATTGATTTTGGCTGGCTCTCATAGGCATTACAAGCATTAAATCTTGCTTCATTTGGTAATTAACACAATATTTATTGTGACATTAGACCGCTTAAAGGCACTGTTCTCTTCGCATGCGTCTTGTGTAGTTGGGTGTTAATCGTCCTTTAATAGTATGAAATTGATCATTAGGTTTGGTTGGCCACTTTTCCATTTAATTGAAGTTGGTAGAGGTATTCGAAGGACCAAAATGACGGTAATACTTATTTAAAACTAAACCATCAATAATAAGAACCGAGTTGATATTGGCGTCGGTTGAATTTAACTAAAGTGCCTACTTTATTTTTCTTATAACATCAACATAATTTGTAAACCAGATAAAATCAAATTTAATATTACAAATTACCAAATAAATTCAACAGATTTCGCTTAGCAAAAAAATCATTTACGATTGCCACAAAAGCGTCAGTCAAACATGTTAAGTTTTAACAATACAAAAATCATGGAAAATTGTATGCAGTTTGGCAAATAAGTTGCAAAAATTGTTTTTAACTCAAAATTGAGCCAACACCCGATTTTCTTTTACCACGAATGTATACAAAGAAATCGAATACACCACACTTGATTTCTAAAGCGAAATATTAAACTTATTGGACTTTCGGTGAAACTGTCTTGTATAATCAAAAATCAATAAATCTTTTTTTGTAGATGCTAAAGTTTTCCACTTCATTGCAAAAATTGAAAAAGATTTCTTGGGAGCCTTCAGTTCTGGTACACAGATTTCCACCAAATTTTGCAATTCCCAATTAGAAGAAAAAGTTTAAGTATGAAGTTTTATTCCGAATACTGAATCTGCTTCTAAAGATGATCTGAACAGACTTTGTTTGAAATTTATTAACAATCTTTTAGTTATTAATAATGTTTTCGTAAATGTATACAACACCTTTACAAAATTTTTGCAAGAAATGAAAGAGCTCCTATAGAAGCTGCTAGGTCGAGCTTAAATTCCGTCGGCCAAACTCACAGGGATCTCTTAATTTATTAAAAAACTTATTTATAAAGTTTCATACCGATCAATCAACCGTCTGAACCGTACTGAATTTTTTGAATAACAGTTTTTTGTCAAAAATCGTAATTTCCTCTTAAATTTTAGAAAACTGTTATGGGCCAATATTAATGCAAATTTAATTTAGACCTTTTAGTTTTTAATCGCTTTTCATGGCTACCACTTTTGGTGGTTTCTCTACACCCCTGACGGATTAACTGATCGGGATGGAACTTCATACTTGTTTTACTCATAATTTTGGATATCCCAGTTAATTTTGGCTAAATTTAGATCATCGCAAGTAGCAGCTTCCAGAGGAGCTTTTTCGATTTTTGCAAATATTTTTAAAATTATATTATTTACGATGAAAACGACTATACCTAAAAGTTTATAAATTAAATTTGCAAATTTTCCTGATCATTTTTCCCGAGAACTACAATTTTTAACCGAAAACTGTTTTTCAAATAAAATTTGGCTCTGTACAGCCCAGACGGGTTGATTGATATGGTCGAAATATCATTATGTATTAAGCTTTTTTTAACTCCTAGCTTCACTACTGTGAATATTGGCCAACATCGGTCCACCGGAGCTTTCTAGTTTTCTGTAATTATTTGTAAAAGTATATCAATTACAAAGATACAGTTTTTAACAATACCGGTTTTGGGTCTTGCTTCCACTGTATTAACTCAGACAGAGCATATTCAGCTTACTATCGACTATGATGCAAATATCTCGGCTAAATTTAAAGTACTGTGAAGTTTTCAATTACTTTAACTCAAATATACTAGAATAACAAAGTGTTAGAAGTTAGAATTAGATTTCGGTAACCCCTTTTTAGTAGTTTATTAATCGAGAACCCGTTGCTTCTCTAAACGTTTTCTAACCAGGTATTCTTTTATCGGTATAATATAAAATATCTTGTAATCTAAGCTCACTGAATCTATTAGTCGATGACAACATTAATCGTAAATCTATGGGGATTGTAATCAATTTATTAACCATCATCGTAATGGCAATAGAGTTATTTCTATGTGTTTCACTTTGAAATTAAGTATAATTAAATTGCTAACTATTTAACTAAATCAGGTTCAAAGATGAGACTGATTGACACCAAACCAGTGGCCTCCTTGACCTTAAAAGGAAAAGGGGCTGTCAAATCGTATATTTCCTCTTCTTGCAGTAAAGCAAAATACTTTGTGGCTAAACCGAATCTGAGATAAATTGGGTACCCCGTAACAATGAGAACGGATCAAACTATAATTTTGTATATCAAACTCGTGATAGTGTCGGATTCTTACCGACTAAACTGCCACCCCCGATAAACCATGCCGTTCTGCCCCGTGGTGCTACCGTTAGGTATTACTTCGCGAGGCAGGCTCAGCTTTCACTGCTCGGCTGGAATTAACTCCTAACTGAATTTCGGCTTCTTTCGAGGCGTCTCAACTCTCTCATTATCCGTGAGACACTTCCGCTTACGGCGTTCCACCCATCTTGAGATGCCACCATAAACTCCAGTATATTTTCCGGCGTTCGTTGGACCCCACGTACACAGATACTCCTTCTCTCCTCAGCAAATCGTGGACACTCGAACAATATGTGCTCTACATTCTCCGTTACTCCGATGCATAAAGAGCAATCTGGTGACTCTTAGTGTTTGAATTTGAACAGGTATGATCTAAAGCAACCATGACCCGTCAGAAACTGCGTCAAATAGTAATCCACTTCATCGTGTCGCCTGTTTAGCCAGGCCTCGATGTAGGGGATCAGGTGATGGGTCCATCTACCATTCGTCAACTCACTCCATCTTCTCTGCCATACAGTGATCGTCTCAGCACGTGCTAATCGGTGGTTCTCCGCTTTTGTTCCTTGACCACGACGCAGGTAAGTGGTTTGGCGCTCCTTGACAAGTAGACCTATTGAGGGCATTCTCACAAGAACACCAGCAGCATCTTCTGACACCGTCCGAAATGAGCACAATACATCATTATAGATGTAACGACGTTGGCGAGCAGAACTCTTTCGATCATCTGCGCCCTTCTTGTATTCGGTATTATTCGTGGTAGTGCCGCATTAGTTCTCCTTGCTCGCTCGCTGGTAGTAATGAGATGTGTCTTTTATGATAATCTGGCATCGATCATTACTCCTAGGTACCTGATGGATGGTTGACTAACAATTTGTTGGGCTCCAATCTCTAAGGTTACGTTCTCCATTACTTTTCAGCTAGTAATAAGGACAGCTTCTGTTTTATGTTCTGCTAGTAGCAGCCCAGCAGATGTTAACCACTGTTGAATAAGTCTAACCGTCCTATTACAGATGTCCACAATCTCCTCTCTGTGTTTTGCGACAACTACAATCGCGATGTCGTCCGCATATTCAATCATCTGTGCATCACTTGGTATGGGCAGTCGAAGTACACCATCATACATCACATTCCAGAGTGTAGGATCTAACACTGATCCTTGAGGAACTCCACCAGTCATCTCGTAAGATTTCTTTCCTTCCTCCGTATCATACATCAAGATCCTCTCGCTAAAGTAGCTGGAAACTAGTCTCAGCAGGTACTCGGTACGTTCATCCGCGTCAGTGCGTTAAATATGCAGCTCCAATTCGCCGTGTTGAATGCGTTTTTCACGTCCAATGTAACTATGGCACAGTATATTTTACTACCACGTACCCATCGAGAACCGGATATCACCTGGTATGCCGTATCTAACACATTTTCGGTTAATCTACTTAATGTAACTTGTTCATTATCAATCGTAGAGAAATGTGACATACTAGAAAAGTTCTTAGAATTTAATTTTGTACAGGTCTAGATCGGTCCGAAAATGGTTACAACCTCTTTAATCGCATCCACTGTTGAGCGCGCCTTTCGAAAGCCATACTGCTGCTCTGCCAGGTTTCCTGCTCTAACTATAGCCTCTTGTAACCGATCACATACAACTCTCTCTAGGATTTTGCCTGCCGTATCCAACAGACAGACTGGACGCCAGGACGACGGCTCACCTGGTGGTTTGTCCCCTTTTGGCAACAATACTAGTCTCTGTTCCTTCCATTTACTAGGTAACACCCCTTCAACTAAGCATGCTGTATATACTTCCGTGAATAAGTTTGTGTTAACCGCCGACTTCAATGCAATATTCGGAATGTTATCCGAGCCAGGAGCTTTATTGTTACCCACTTTGCCACATGCCTTCAGAACCTCCTCCTCAGTAACTGGTAGTATATCATCCTCCTCGTTGCCTAATACTTCTAACACCCAATCGGGTTGCTGCGGGAACAGGTGACTTACTATGTCAGACAGCATTGCCGGGCATGTGGGAGCAGTGGCGTAATTGCTTCTTAGTTTTTTATCACCAATCGGTAGGGTCTACCCCAGGGATCACTGTCGACCTCCTCGCACAGTTCGCGAAAGCACTTCTGCTTACTTGCTTTAAGAGCATGCTTAAGCTCCGTTCGAGATTTACAGTATTGTTGTCGAAGGAGAGAGTTTTCGACTTGTCTAACACGCTGGTATCGCCTTCTTGCGTTCAGGCACCTTTTATGCAATTCAGAAATCTCGTCGTTCCACCAGAAGTCTAGTTTTCTACGATTATCCACCACCCTTCTTGGCATTGCTGCATCACAGGCTCTTGTAACATGTCTCATAAGCTGGACGGCTTTTTTATTTGCGGTACCAGATAGGGTAAGATCCTACATGATGAGACGGAAAATATTCTCATCGAACGCTGCGGACTTCCATCCTATTCTCTTCCAGTGTCTAACTATAGTCCTTTGGGGTTCACTATCCGCCAGTTCATACACAATAGCTTGATGATCACTATGCGTATATAGATCGCTCACTCTCCACGCTACTCCTCTATCGGCAAGACAATGGTTCACAAACGTTCGGTCAACTGTCGAGGTTGCATTTCTTCTACAGAAAGTAGGTGTATTTCCTGTATTCATTAATACGACCGGCAATGATGCGTAAGGCTTCTAACAATGCGGTTCCTCTGCTACTGGTTTCTCTACTTCCCCACTCTACGGCCCATGCATTAAAATCCCCGGCTATGAGCACCGGGTTGTGGCTCCGTGCATCATCCGTTAATTGATCGAGAAATGTTTTAAATTCTTCAATCGATGCACTAGGAGGTGCATAACAACTATAAATATGATCGCCGCAACCCGGGTACAGAACACACACCAATTTCCTGTAGGAAATAGGTACCACAAACCCATACAGCAGCTCGATTCGATCTATCTGAAGTTCAACACCGTCTATCAAGGTTCCTATATTGCTGACACACAATTACAATGTCCGCTTTCACTTCCTCTATGGATTGCTGCAGCAGGTCCTGGGCAGTCTCACAGCGGTTAAGATTGACTTGGATAACTTTCATTTCCAATGCTCGTTTTGCAGCGCTTTTTGATATACCGGACATCTACCACTACCAGTTACGTGTTTCCTACAGCCTCTGACCGTTTCGTCGCATAGCATGCATTTTGAATCTTTTTGGCATGTATTGGCACATCTCCTGCAGAGCTTTGATCTATCCGTTTCGCTACAGTTACATGACCGATGCCCATACCCGTGGCATTTAAAGCATCTAGTCAGCTCTATTTTTTCCCGGATTCGGCAAGAAACCCAGCCGATTCTAACTTTACCCACTTCTAGCACTTTCCCAACCATAGTGTTAGGGGGCTAACAACCGCTGTCTGCGTTCCTCGGTAGGCCTTCGTGTGTGACTTAACAATCCAGACACCTTTAACCCCTTCAAACTGTGCTTCCAGAGCCTCTATCACCAGGTACAAAAAATGGGTACCTTTGATTTTATTACAACAACCCATACGCACAAAAATCATTCAATATGCATCGAATTACCTTCCTGTACAAGAAATAGGTACTCCTAAATATATTACAAAAGCCTATACCCATAAATATGATCGGCATCGAACTGTTCCTCTTTATTAAAGAAATTACTACTTCTGAATTTATTTCAACAGCCCACACCCACACATTATGCTGCTAATCGATAAATATGCTTTCGAATTACATTCAGGTACAAGAAATGGGTACCCTGAATTTATCACAACAAACCACACCCACAAAAATCATACTGATTCATTGAATTAAATAACTGTATGAGAAATGGGTACCCTCAATGCATCAAATTCCTTTCCCGTACAAGAAACAGGTACCCCTGAATTTATATTACACTATCCCACGCCCACACAAATCGATCGTGCAGTATGGAATTGCCTAGCTGTACAAGAAAGCTTGTCTACACTTAATCTTTTACGTAGATTACATACCGATTTTTTATGTTTCTGACGTCGACAATAGCCAACCTCATAGGGGAAGTTACATTTTCAACTACAAGGGGTTTTTAGTGTTGTGATGATGGTAATTGTAAATGTCAATTATGAATTTATCATGGTTAGATGTGAGCACAAATGGAAGAGTTTCGGATGGTGGTGTTATTCAAAACACCAAATTTTATAAAAAATTAAGCAAACGAATTATCTTTACCGGGCGACTCACCATTGCCAATTAGCAATAACGATATACCAATACTTAGGGTTTTTATACCTGACGATGCGTTTGGATTATCAAGGAATTTGTCTGAAGATGAGATTATATAATTATCGTTTATCTCGTGCGAGGCGAGTTGTGGAAAATGCATTTGGTATATTATGTTCCAGATTTCGAATATTTCTTACAACCATCAATTTAAAACCAAAACCGTCGAATATATAGTTTTAGTTAGCTGTGCCTTACATAATTTTTTGCGCCAAGAAATAAGACAGTCGTATACACCATCGAGAAGTTTGGACTTTGAAAATATTGAAAGCGGAACAATGGAAGAAGGAGAATGGCGCCAAGAAATGAACTGATGATGCGAAACAATACGTGAACATTTTAAAAACTATTTAAATAATGAAGGAATTGTGCATTGGCAAAATAGAATGATTTAATAAAATATAAATAAATAAATACATACCAAATTATTGTCATTATTATTTTGATTTTGAATTTGATCTACTATTGAAATCGTAGTTTCTTGGTGAGATATTCCATCTAGAGTACTTTTATCATCTCTCTGTACCTCTTGATCAGCCGTAAATGCAAAAAGGTAGTACCACAATTTTGGAATACATAGATCATCAGTTCCAGCTCCCGAACGCTTCGAATTAGAGATTTGTTTTGTTCCCTTCGGAAAGCGGTTCTTAACTAATTAATTTTCGTATAGTTACAGGTTTAGCTTCTCTTTCAACTTCTCTTAGTTTATGGACCAGTTTAGTATAGCCTTGATTTTTTAAATCTCTGTTACTGTATTCCTTAGATTTGAATTTCCATAAACATGGATGTTCTGTATATAAATCTTTAACCCTTTCAAGCCTGGTGATATATAGGATATACCACAAATTGTAATTTTTTTTTCTATCGGCTTTGTGGTATATATTGCTATACCACGCTTTTTATGTAATACTAGTGATGTCATCTATCAAGTATTAGTGTAACTTCATTTTTGACAGCAGTCGGTATAGAAAATAAATGAGCATTTATCATTTGGTGCAGACTAGTTTTTGTGCATGACGTCGTGTGTAATTATTTTTTTATAATTGTAGTGAAATCATTGAAAATGTCAAGTGAGTAGTTGTTTATTTTTATGTTATAATGTTCCTAAAATTGGTTTATCTTATTATTTTATTAAAAATAATAATATTTTAGTTTTTTGAACACAAAATACTTGTGGTATTATTTTTATACCACAAGGCAACCTGATTATAATATTTTTTTTACAGAAAAATTTACATTTCACGAATTAGAAAATATGGCTTACCAGGAATATATAAATTTGATTGAGGAAATACCTTCTGGAAATGAATCTATTTATAGCGACGAAGATTATGAAGAACCAATTGATACCCCCATTCAAAACCATGAAACTGAAATGGAAAATCTACCTTTATCTATGGAAGCAGATGGAAGCAGTGACTCCGACATTCCACTATCTCGGCTTATAACGCAAGATAATTTTGTTTGGTCAAAAACAATGCCAACATTTGAAAATTCCACTTTTACAGAATGTACAGGACCTATCAATATTCCAGATGACATTGAATCGCCCATTGAATATTTTTATTTGTTATTTCCTGATGAGCTCATGGAACACATTGTGTTTCAAACCAATTTGTATGCAACACAAAGTCAAAAACCGCATATTCCTACAAATACCAAAGAAATTAAATTATTCATTGCAATAAATATCTTGATGGGGATAAAAAAACTTGCCAGCTATAGAGACTACTGGTCAGCGCGCTCAGAGCTTAGAGATTCGTACATTTCCCAAATTATGAGTAGGCATAGGTTTGATTTTCTTTTGGGAAATTTCCACTTGAACAATAATGCAGTGCAACCAAAGCGAGGAGAACCTGGATTTTATAAGTTATACAAAGTTTGACCATTTATCAATATAATGTCAAAAACCTTTTCTAAGCATTACAAAGTACATGATGCTGTATCAATTGACGAATCCATGATTCGTTTCAAGGGCAGATCATTTGTAAAACAATATATGCCTAATAAGCCCATAAAATGGGGATATAAAGTTTGGTGCCGGGCTGATAAATACGGATACATAGACGAATTCCAAATTTATACCGGAAAAGTTGGTGAAACAAATGAAAAACAATTAGGTCCCAGAATTATAAAAGATTTAACTAGTTCACTGATTGGAAAAAATTACAGGATTTTTTTTGATAGTTATTTTACTTCTCTGCCCCTACTACGTGAATTGAAACGAGACGACATTTATGCTACTGGAACAATAAGAAAAAATAGAAAACATATGCCAAAAGATTTTAAACCTGACAAGAAATTGAAACGTGGTGATTTTGATGCAAGAGCAACGGGGGATGGTATTTCTGTAATAAAATGGACAGATAAACGGCCTGTATTTATCGCCAGCAATTTCGAGGATCCTGCAACAATTGACTCTGTGAGAAGAAAAGCTAAATCTGGTGACACAGAAAGTGTCACTTGTCCTATTGCTATAAAGAATTATAATCAAAACATGGGATACGTTGATGAAGCAGATATGCTGAAAAAAACATACGAAATTGACAGAAAAAGCCGAAAATGGTGGCCAAGAATATTTTGGCATTTTGTAGACGTAGCAATAATAAATGCTCATATCATATACCAGCAAAACACTGAAAATGTAAATAGCATTGATTTGAAGACATTTCGTATACTCCTTGTTACCGGTCTTGTAGGAGCAGGTCAGGAAACACCTTCAAGAAAGAGAAGATCTCAAGAACTTAATAAATACAAACCTCAAGTGTCGCTTGAACAACGAATGGATCAAGCAAAACATATGCCTAAATATGGCACATTGAGAAGGTGTGCTTTTTGCAGTAGTCGTGCGGAACAGCGCAGAACCAAATGGTCATGCAGCTCCTGCAAAGTTGCATTATGCCTATCTGATAAAAAAACATGCTTCCAAAACTTTCATGAATAATTAAAAATGGAAAAACCATTGTTATATTTAGGTTGCAATAAAATTGAATTTTCTAAAAATTTTTTTTTTTATTAATCCCTAGTGCCTTATATGCCTTGTGGTATATACAATATACCACACCCTGGAGGGCCTAAATAAAAAAAATAAAAAAAATAAAAAAATATTTAACTATGTATTTACAAGGTAATAAATTCTTTTGAATAACTTCTCATGTCAGTCATTTCTATTGAATTTTAAGTATTTACGTTTTTATAGTAAACACTTTAAATAATTTTTAAATTAAGAAGTACTGATATTTAATTTTGTTGGTGTACAAATCAATCAGGACAGATATTCTTCCAACTTCTTTGTGGATTTATACATTTTAATATTTCCAACTATATGTACTACGATTCAAACCTAATTACAGGAAAAGTAAAACTGATTAGGTACGTTACTTGTTTGCGCAAATAAATCTAAAAAAATGTGCATTATCTCGATTGAATTGATTTCTATGATTTTGTTTGCGCAAATAAATTACACAAACATAATATGGTGATATGAATTTTAACTGTGCAAACTAGTTCTTCAAACTTAATTGTGCATGTAGGGGCCGCTTTAGACATACAAGCTTATTTTCACTTTTAATGTAAAATAAAAGACTCATCGCAATAATTGTTTTCAGGACAATTAGTCTAACTTATTCAAATCATTAATTCATAGTCCATTTGTTGTTTGTGATTTGCTCGCGCATTCATATCTTCCGATTCATTTCCTTTATTCATTTAATGCTTTTATTTTCATTTGTTGCTTTCTAGGATTGCTGGTAATGTATACGTATAGAAATACATAAATTTTCGTTGGATTTTAACTGTATACAAAGCTGAAAATTGTTGGGAAAAATAAAACATAACGAATACAATTTAACCATAAAATAAAATTTAAAAAAACAGCGGAGATTTTATTTTTCATTTTATATCCGATTAATTTTCGAAAAGTGGAATACCGTGTAATAAGTTTGCGGAAAAATATGGACAACAGTTACAGACAAAACAAAACACAGAAAAATGTACCACAACCCAAGGAATTCTATTTTTCTCGACTTGTTATTATTTTGCAATTTCAATTTTTCTCTGGATCCTGGAACAAATGAAAAATAACTGTTGTGGAAAAATACGAAAGATTAATGGAAATAAAAATATGTGACCGGGTGCATGTGTCGCTCTGGAATTTTTTATGTATCACTTGAGTATAAGCCAGGGTAAGTTTTGGGATAAGTTGGTTCTAAGTTATTAAAATTAAATCTTATTTCGTTCAATAAAAGGATAATGCCGAATTAAGTTTTTTGGCACCTCTTTAGTGCGTAACTAATCAACGAAAATAACAAAACTTTTCTTAAATTTCCCATAATTTTTTCATTTTTCAAATTTAATTTTCTAATGCTTAAAGAAAAAACGAGTAAAAGCCTCTCAATAGAGAGAGAATATGAAATGTTTCAAACAAATTAAAACATACCAACAACATCGGTAACATAAATTTTGATTTAAAAATTTATATATCGAAGCATAAAAAATTCAGTTGAGCTTTTAGCTCGCGCTATGTCGTTCGTTATTCTGTAGATGTTCTTCTCGGTAAAAAATAAAAAATTAATTTTTACTGCAAGCTTTTAAAATTTAATTTTTAATTTATTTATTTCCGACTATCCCAGTAAAACGAACAAGGACATTACTATTCGATGGAATTTGCTAGAAAGTATGATTTGAGTGAATTCGAAATCTTGTTTTTGTTCCATTTTCTGCTTAGGCCAAATCAATCTTGCAAAACAGTTTCAAGTTTTTGTTTGTACATTCATTTAATAAAGGGTGGTTAAATTTTAAGGGCCGATGTTGATTTTGCATAAAACACAAATTGTTTAGGAAATTATTGTCAATTCTTTTTATTATAATAATATGGTATGGTTCAATTATGTACGGACCAAAATATCGGCCAAATGGACGCTGCGACCTCGGCGGTACACCTCCACCACGATGGTCCAAATTTTCGATGACGCTTAGGAATAATTGAGGTTCTATGCCGTTAATATGCCGAATTAGCTCTTGAATTGTTGCTGGCTTATCGACAAACACTTTCAAACAACTTCAAAAAAAGAAGTCCAACGGTGTCAAATCACATGATCTTGGTGGCCAATTGACATCGCCACTACGAGAGATAACACGGTCATTGAATTTGTCGCGCAAAAGAGCTATTGTTTCGTTAGCTGTGTGGTAAGTGGCACCGTCCTGTTGAAACCACATATCGTCCACATCCATATCTTCCAATTCGGGCCATAAAAAGTTCGTTATCATCTCACGATAGCGAACACCATTCACAGTAACTGCCTGACCGGCCTTTTTTTTGAAAAAAATACGGCCCGATGATGCCGCCAGCCCATAAACCGCACCATACAGTCTCTCTTTGTGGGTGCATTGGTTTTTCGACAATCACTCTTGAATTATGATTCGCCCAAATGCGGCAATTCTGCTTATTGACGAATCCACTGAGGTGAAAATCTGCCTCATCATTGAAGATGATTTTCTTCGAAAATTGATCATCCACTGTTGTCATTTCTTGCCACCATTCTGACCATTGACGACGTTTGGAATGGTCAAGAAGCTTTAGTTCTTGAGCCAATTGCACCTTATAAGCGTGTAAATGCAAGTCTTTATGCATAATGTTCATCAACGACGAGCGTGAGAGGTGCAATTGTTGGGCACGACGACGAGTTGAGGTGGACGGCTCTTCAGCCACACTATCGCGAACAGCAGCAATATTTTCTGCTGTACGAGCTGTACGAGCATGCACTGGTGTTTCAAAATCTCCTACAGACCCGGTTTGCTCAAATTTTTGCACGATTTTTCCGATTGTACGCACATTTGGACGATTAAATTGGCCGAAAAAATCACGAAGTGCACGATATGCATTTTGATTTGAACGCCCATTTTCATAATATGCCTGAATAACTTTAACGCGTTGCTCGATTGTGTATTTTTCCATGGTTCAAATTGATTTAGTCTTAAATTGATAAATGTCAAATTAAATGCAAAAAAAACTTGACGTTTAGATGTGGTTCACATTCAACGTCGGCCCTTAAAATTTAACCACCCTTTAGTAAGAGCGAATGTTGATTCAATTTAGTACGAACGATTTGTTTATTTGCTAAATATAATCAATTGTGGAAGCTAATATGGAAGCTGGTAAGCAAATATAAAAAAATAAATTAGTTATTTACGGCAGAATGCGGTTACTTACGGGATTGATAGTGTCATATAATAAGGCAGTACATTCTTAAATAATCAAACGCGATGTGAATTTGTCAGATTATAAAAAAACTTATGATTATTAGAATAATTTTATGCATCACTTTTTTGTAGAATTAAGAACTACTAAAATTCAGGAAATTTTAAATTTTTGGGTTCACGCACAAAACCATAAACAATCCCTTAATTTGATTTAACTATATAATCGCCCACTGTTTAAGGTAAGATAAGATAAGAAAAATTGTACAACGAGGGGCAGCTCTTAGGCTATAGTTAGCTGTAACATACTTCATACTTCATGCCCAAGTATGCCCATGTCTAGAATCCTAAACATGTATGAATCAGGATGTGTTAAATGTTCTAACTTATGAAAAATCCTACTTGAGCGGTCTGTCGCATTTCCACACTATACATGAGTGTTTTTCGTTACAAGTGTACCGTCACCAATTCAAAATTCCCATGTTAGTAAAAAATTATTACATTTTATAAAATTAGATTGTCCTTTGACTCACCGCGAAGATGAGGAGGTATCTCATTTTAATATTTATAGCTAAATAGATTACTATGTGTTCTGATTTCTGATTAATCTATTTAGGAGTCTGTACCATGTTGAGTGATGTTGCACCTTATTGCATGATGTTGCAGCATGTTACGCTATACTCGCACGATTTTTTTTAAAATTTACTGATGGGGGTGTTTTCGAGTACCAAAAACCGATTGCGATGTGTTTTATTTCGGGAAATTCGCTTATGGATATATGTCTGATTCCCGCTATTTAATTTTTTTCGCACGGGAGTTTTCAAATACCAAGATCTGATTGTTAGTGTTAATTTCGAGAAAATCCTTTCAGAAAGCCAGCCGGGGGGGGGGGGGAGGTACTGGCTCGAGTACCGCGTTACAAATTTGTTTTCAACTCCCACGATTTTTATAAAAAATAGTAAAGGAGAGTTTTCGAGTACCAGAAACCAAATGGGTGCTGATCTCGGGAAAATTCTTCCGATGGAAGCCGGATTTCATTATTTAATTGATTCGGCATGCACGATTTAAAAAAAATGGTAACGAGCAGATTTCAAATGCTAGGAATCGATTTCGATGGGAGGAACGAGGGACCCATTTTTAATTAATTATCTGCTCGATTAATGTTGACAAAAATTGCAGTTACAAAGGTTTTCTAATGTCAGAAGTGGATTGCGATGAGTCCCAAATTGGAGATAATCCAGTTAGTGGGTTATTCGGTAGGGCCCGAACGGTAATTATATTTAGCTCGAACGGTTTTAATAAAAATTGGTGAGGGGGTTTTGGAGTGCACGAATTGACATTTTATTTGGCTTTAACCATTTTAATTAAATTTCTCGGGACAGAATTTTTGATTACATGGACAACGATTACAAGGAGTTTTGATATGTAGATAATTCGTTTAGGAATCTTCCGGATGGGCAGTCATGTTGCATGATGTTGCAAGATATTTTGTAATATTGCACAATGTTGTGTTATGCTGGCTGTTGCACTATGTTGTGGGATGGTGCATCACGTCACGTCATATTGCAGTGATGTTGCACCATGTTGCATGATGTTACATCTTGTTTGTTCGTGTTGGGCCCTAGGATTAGAATTAAACGTTTTTTATAAAAATGCGGGTGAGAAGGGTTTTAGAGTGCTAAGACTTGAAAGTAATGAGTTGATTTATTTAAGCAGTCTCAAAAACGATCGTTTTCAGCCGAAAGCAAAAATTGTTGATAGTGTAGATAGTGTCTTAGATTTGTCAGCCGAAAGTAATCAATTCCGATCCGTTGATCGATGCCCATCTAACAAAACAAGATATGCCGAAAAGATATTTACATTTAACAAGAAATACTAATCAATTTTAATATTTTGCTAAAATTGTGTCTGGTCTATGTCCGATTCGATAAAAAATTAAATTTAATGTGATATGAATTACCGGTAAAAATAACAAAAAGTAGAGTTTACAATTGTGAAATTTATTTATTAGATTTACAACATTGAAAATTTATTTTTTCTAACATACTGGCCCGTTTATTTGGTTAAGAATTTCTTTAGATTAGCGTTAGAATTGCTTGATAAAACTTGCTTTGTCATTGATGCCACTATGGTTATTTGATAGGCCATAATATTAGTCAAGTTGTGGATACAGGGGTGTAATTTAGCAAAATTGCAACTGCAAGTCAATATAGCAAAAATGCATTGAATGGCTTGACGTTCTAGATTAGCTTGCTTTGTCATTGATGCCACTATGGTTATTTAATAGGCCATAATGTTGGTTAACTTCGGCCTAATCGTTGAGAAATTCTGATGTGGATGCAGGGGTGTAATTTAGAAAAATTTCACTAATTCAATGTAGCGAAAATACATTGAATGACCTGTCGCTCAACATTAACGAGTTTTGTCATTGATGCCACTATGGTTATGTGATAGGCCATATTGTTGGCCAATTTCGGCCTATAATCATGGATAAATTCTGAGGGGATGCAGTGGTGTAATTACTGAAACATTTTTAGAGTGCAGTTTTAGTCAATCCGCCTCGTTTGTAGAAATGCCGAATTTTGGTGAAACATTTTTTTATATCAAAACTCTTCATGTTCGGTAAAATTTAAAATATGATCTGAACTAATTTTTGTTTGAAGTTTAATTTACAATCTCTTTGTTTTATATCGTTTTATCGTAAAATAAGCTTATCAAAATATTTGCAAAAAATGTAAAGTTGTTTTTTTAACAAAAATCGTCTTTTCCGCTAAAATTTGGAAAATTCATCAGTAGCGGTATTGATGGAAAATTAATTTCTGTTAGTTTATAATCGTTTTTCTCTTAAATGATAATAAATATTTGCAAAAAATAAAAAAATTACTCAAAGCCGTCACTTCCGGTGGACCGATTTCGGCCAAAAATAACTAGGAACTTCCAATTTATGAAAAAAAAAAACTTGAAAATAAAGTTTCATCGCGAGATAGACATTTATGGTCCGATTCTGAAATGTTAAAAATGGCTGTGTAACGAAATCCCGGTTTTCAAAATCCCGGTTTTCAAAATTTCGGTTTTCAAACTCTCGTTTTTGTTTAAAAAAATCCCGATTTTTTGGAAATCGCGGTTTGAATTTTTAAAATTTGACATGTGTGAAAAAAGGACTCTTAAATGATTTTTTGACAAAATTCAAAAATGAGTTTGAAATAAAATTCTAGAAAATGGCTAATAGGGATGGAACTAGGTCATTTCTAAACCGATTTTGTTGAAATTCTACACGTGCGATGCAAATAGACTTCTAAAATGATTTTTTGATAAAGTTCTGAAATATCGCCATCGCTATGGAACTTGACCAGTTTACATATACTCGATTTAGTTGAAATTTAGTGATATAGTTTTTCTTGGATCGCTATTATAAAATATTGGATTTCAGAATGTTGCATAACAAAATGGTGCAATTATTTTTCTTTTTAGTAGGTGTCATTAACAGATTCTATATAATCCGCTCCTACGTGCGGCACGAAGTGCGACATGTTTGCTGATTTCGTCTTCTACGTCCCACGAAGAAGTTCAAATCCACAGCCCCTCGGAGGGCTAACCGGGGGGAGCGCAGCGACCTCCCTCGTGCCCGTGAGAGTTATCGAAGCCGCCAGCCTCTACAGTTATTGCATTTCAAAATGTTGCATTAACAAAATATATTAAAGTCGAAATTAGACCATAAATTCGTTTAAAAGAAAGTCGCTGTTTTTTCTTTGGACTATATTTTTTCGACATTTTTGGCACTTCGGCTACATTCGATCTTTGTCACGTTCGGCTCTTGGACACATTCGACCCTTGGAAATTCGGGAGTACAGCGACCCTGCTAATATAACCCGATCCTATACTGCCGCTACTATCGATTTTTCAGTTCCTATAAACTGAAATTATTTTTCTAACTAGCGAGCGAAGCGACGGGAGCGCAGCGACCTGGCTGATATTACCCGATCCTATACTTGCGCTCCTATCGATTTTTAAATTACTATAAACTAAAGATGTTTTCTAATTAGGAAAAGAAGCTACGGAAGCACCGCGACCCGACTTATATATCCCGATCCTTTACCATTTTACTGTATACGGGTTTTACTGTTTTAGTTTTGTTATAGTCGTTTTTTATTTTTCAAGAAATTGGAATTGCAATTTGAATTTTCGAAAACCATCAAAAACTAGAAACTCGACTAATTCTCGAGCGGGTTTTCAATATACGGTATTGTTGTTGTAATTTGACAAAAAAAATGGGAGTTCAGTTTTTTCCGGCTCCGACTCCGATAAAATAGAACCGTCGAAACCGACTCTCGCCTATAACTTCGCAACCTTGATTTCTTCTAGTAAATTTTTAGGCAAGATATCTTATTTTTATGTTAAATTATTATTAGTCCGGCCGGCCTGCATTAATAAAAAATATTTTTCTCAAAATCAAGACTTTAGAACTAAACGAATAGAAAACCCGAATTTTGAAACTGGGATTTTGAAAACCGGGATTTCGTAGTACACCCGTAAAAATCTATAGCTGCAACGTTATAGTTAGAAATTGGTTACAGAGAAAACGATACAATGTTCAAAAAAATGTATTCTGTAGACTTTTAATATTAATTGATGGCGGCAAAATAAATTCAGGATTTTTCATATTTAGTCCGTTCCGGGTGGAGTCCGTTCTACGAAGTTCATACCCAAAGTATTCAACAGAAGTTTATACGGTGCTTGACCTGAAAATACGGATGTGTTTATGACCATGATCTATCATACCACGTAAACATACAGCGACAACCACCATACAACCGGGTGTAAAACATACAACTTGACAACGCTAGAAAATAGACGCGAATTGCTAAAAGTACATTTGTTGGGAATCTCCTGCTAGACCTAATCGACGCACCGGATGTGCTAAAATTAATTAAAATAAAGGTTTCTAGTAGTCAACTAAGATCATGACTTCCTCCACATGTATAGACACAGAACCAACAATTTATTGTATTTTTGTGTAACGAGAGATAATTTTAAATGTAGATTAAGGCAATTTTTTGCCCCTCAGTGACTTCGTTACTTTAATATGTTTACGTTAATATCTTTCAAGTCAAATTTGTAGACTTATTTCAAAATAAATAAATGAAACGTTAGCCCATTACACTGCATCTCGATAGTTTCTCACTTGGAACTTGATTGATTGACCCCAGATTTTCTGCATTGGTATGGCTGTTCAACCACCATATGGTTTAAATCCATAACATAAACTCTGTACACATAATCATGTACCTCTAAATAAACACAATATTGTAGAACACTGTTCTGATTGTATATGTTATTTAAAAATTCTATGCACAGCAAAAGCATTTTTTTGTGCTCTCAAACATTTGCTTCTAACTTTCTGTGTAACAATGTAAATTTAGTGTGGAAAACATTGTACACAAATTTTCCGAAGCTAAATTTTTAGATTTTTTTTTTTTGTTCCATACAATAAAATTTTTTGTTTTTAGTCAATTTCATCAACATCATCATGACAATATCATAAATGACTCTTGAATACACATCTGTAGGTTGTTCTCGATATATACACGTTTAGGTATGTGGATATGAAATGGATGGATACAAAAGTAAAAATAAACAATGTTGGGATTAACAACAACAAAAACAAAACAAAAAGCACAACAAAAAAGTTCTTTTTTTATTTTATTTTCATTATAAACTTTTCGATGATGAGTTTAGTTTTTGTGTATATGAGTGGATAGTGTACGGGAGGGGTATATACGAGTGGGTTATAAATGTACGGTTATTGAGTAAGAGTGGCAAGAGGTAGCATGTATTTTCTATGATTATATGATGATAATGTTGTTTATATTGTACTCTGTTGTTCACCTACATACATACACGTCTGTATATCCCCCCAAATCGGGGGTATACGAGCATCATGTATAGATGTATTATCTCGATTTTTTCATTTTATTTAGATTACTATTACAAAATAGATATAGACATGATATTATTATTATTACACGGCATTATAATAAAAATAAAGCAAATAGAGAGCTTTCAGCGTATATGAAAAAGTACTAAATTCATAAACTCTTCGGAAATAACTATGTACTTACATGTACATATATTACGATATAATGATGATGTTCACTAGAAATTTATATAAATAAAAGTATTATACTAATTCTTTATTACAATGAGCGTTTAGCGTTATAGCAAAATTATTAAGTTCAATTTTCTACGAAATGAGATTCACCTAATTGTTTTACATGTCAGAGTTTCATTATTCATCTTAAGTTACAAATTGATTATTTTACAATGGAGGAATAATGGTACCTTATGCAGCGTGATGGTTATTTTATATAATATAATCGATACACCATGTATACTGTGTATTAAGTAATTTTTGAAGTTGTGGAATTGGAACATTCGGTTGATTCTGACCAGTTGAATTTTTAAATTAATGAGAAAGTCCGAACTCGTTATTTTTGGTTGGAATACGGCGAGGATGTGGGGAAATGGTACAATAGATGTCACGTGGGTTTTGCCAAAAATGGTCCGCAATCACGAAATAAGGGAGGGCTGCAAATATACCAAGAGTCCTTCGAAAGGATAACCATCGATATCCTAGGCCTGCTGAAATTAACCACTCTATGAAATAAATACACATTGGTGGTTATGGACTATTTCAGAAGCAATAGCACTGCTTCATCAAACAACCAAAGTGGTAGCGGATGCATTGTTAACCCATATGGTAATCAGATTTGGAGTACGGCGTGAACTACATTCAGATGAAGACACAAATTTCGAGTCAGCAGTGTTCGAAACCGTACTGAACACGTTGGGTGTTCATAAAACTCGAACTACAGCTCTACGTTCTCAGTCGGATCGGATTGTTGAAAGGCAGAATAGAACAGTACTTCAGTGCTTGGCTATGTATGTTTATAGATGATCATCAAAATAACTGGGATAAAATGATGACTCTATGCCTTATGTCAATCGGCCCACAACGAGACCTCATGTCAGACGCTAGCAACTATGCTGTTCGGCAGGGAACTCAGAGTTATAAGTGATTTACTGCGGGGAACAATACATCTTCACCAGGGGTAGAAGTAACAGAATTTCAGTATGTAAATAACTTAAAAGGTTACTTTTGCATACATATACAGGTTGTTACATACGAGTATACAGGTTACTTTTCATTGTACTCACAATGTCACCAAAAAAGACCAAGATTCTATTTATTACAATTTTTATTAGAGTATTATTATGATTTTAATCTACACGTCGTTACCATCCAGTTTGTTCTGCTTTTTTATTGGAATGACATATTATCAAAAAGTACAACGGATAACAAGCGTACTAAAATATAAATTTCTATTACCCATGCATAGTCAAATTGGGTAAGCGCCTTAACAAATATCATGTAGGTTAGGTTAGGTTAGGTTAGAGTGGCTGCTTCCGCACACTTAGGCCAATAGCGGCCTATTGTGATACCACAGGATCCTATTTTCCCTTACCCCCGTTAACACCATCCAGAGCTACTTATGTAGAGTAAAATATCTCGCACTCCACAGTTCGTGAGTTCCGAAAGGCTGTTCATCCCGTACACACCTAAGTATTTATGTCTTCTGTATGATAGAGCTGGACACGAGCATAGGAAGTGATCTAAAGACTCTTCCTCCTCTTCGTCCATACAACTTCTACAAAAGTCATTTGTCTGTAGACCCAGCCTTCTCGCATGTTCCCCAAAAAGGCAGTGTCCTGTCAGTATCCCTACGACCAAACTTAATTCCCGTTTTCCCAGGGAAATGAGTGCCTTGGAGCGCTTCAAGTCCAGTTTTGGCCAAACCTGCTTTGCTACCCTGCACGTGAGAGTGTTGGTCCACCTCTCATTTGTCAAGGCGATTGCCTTTCTCCCGAGCGCCAATTTGAGCGCTGCTATAGGTATCCCCAGAACTGCCCTTTCCGGCTGCATCTGGAGAGTCGTACCGTACCTAGCTAGCTCGTCTGCCCTGCAGTTTGCCGTGACGTCCGAGTGACCAGGGACCCATATTATCTGGATGATGAAATACTCGCTCATCTCATTAAGAGATGATCGGCAATCCAGCGCCACCCGTGACTTCAGACAAACCGCCTCTAGTGACTTAATCGCCGCCTGATGGCCACATAGATTGCGATATCCCTCCCGGATACCACATTATGCTTCAACCATGTCATGACTTCCCCGATCGCCACCACTTCAGCCTGGTACACGCTGCAGTAGTCAGGGAGACGAACAGAAATATTGACGTTTAGCTTCTCACAGAAGACTCCGGCTCCTACCTTACCGTCTAGCTTAGAGCCGTCAGTGAAAAATTGCAGTGTCTCGTTTTCCAGTATTGATCCGTTAATCCAGGATTCTCTCGAGGAACAGATGGTCCCGAAACCTTTATTGAAGCACAACGTTGGTTTACTATAATCTAGTTTTGTTAGTTCTTCCCTTTGCGATCTAACTATCGTCGAGTGTCCCGTCTGAAGGCACTTCCACTGCGAGACCGCCGATAGTCTCGTGGCCACATTGGCTGCAATTTGTTTACCAAAAAATTCGATTGGAATAAGGTGGAACATAACATCTAAAGCGCGTGTAGGAGTTGACCTGAGCGCCCCGCTTATAAGCATACAGGCCGTTCTTTGTACGTTTTCCATCATCCTTACATATGTTATCTTATTTAGAGCTGGCCACCACACACCCACCCCATACATCAGCACAGGTCTTACCACTGCGGTATAGATCCAGTGCACCAGCGCTGGTTTCAAACCCCAACTCTTACCTATGGCGTTCCTACACGAGTAAATGGCTACATTAGCCTTTTTCACCCTTTCTATAATGTTGGGCTTCCAGCTGAGCTTACTGTCCAACATTATGCCCAAAAATCTCGCTCTATCAGCAAAATACAGTCTAATGCCGTTCACGGTAGGAGGGCTAACTACCGGAATTTTATATTTCCTAGTAAATAGTACCAGCTCTGTCTTGGAAGGGTTGATCCCTAATCCACATTTGCTGGCCTATCTAGTAACAATCAGGAGCGCATTTTGCAAAACATCCCTAATCGTATCGATTTTTGGTTAATCGATCGTTGTTACAAAATTTAAATTCATTTTACGCTTGGCTGAACACTGTGTGAGTCATGCGGCAGGAAATCTTTGCGTTTGGAACTTTTAAAAAAATATTCACAACATTATAAATGAGCTTGCATGCTCAAAATGGAGTGTATGATTCTAATCAAAATTGCATAATAAATAAATAAATAAATAAATATAAATATCTATTTAGCTATCGCTAAATCATCTGCATACGCTACAACTCCTGTCCCCTCCCTCTCCAGTTCCAACAGCAATCCATTCATCACTGCACTCCAAAGAAAGGGGGATAGTACACCTCCCTGCGGGGTTCTTCTAACCGCCCTTCTTCTAATAGTGGACTCCCCCAGTTTTGAGGTAATGATCCTGCTTACCAGCATCTGATTTATCAACCTACTTATAGGGTAGTCCACCTTCAAACATGACAATCCTTCCATGATCGCCTCCGTTTTTACATTATTAAAGGCACCCTCAATGTGAAGAAATGCTACCATACAAAACTCTTGCGATTGAATTGACTTCTCAATCATGCGTACTAGATCGTGCAGAGCTGTGTCCGCCGACTTCCCCTTACAGTACGCATGCTGCGACACTGCCCAATTCCTGGGTTCAATTTTTGATCGAATACCTACATCTACCAACCTTTCCAAGGTTTTCAGCAGAAAGCATGATAGGGTCTCAGGGGCCTTTGGGTAAGCATGTGAGATTTTTCCCGATTTCGGGATAAAGACCACTCTGACCTCCGTCCATTTCCTAGGAATATAGACAAGTTTCAGACATCCCCTGAAGATACCCTCCAGCCAGGGGAGGATGACTGCCGAGTTCCTTTGGATCTCTGCTGGTATAATCCGATCCGGACCCACCGATTTATACGGCTTAAAACCGTTCAGCGCCCACTGGATTCGCTCCCTGTCTACAATGCCCTCCATCTCTACTGAAGGAGTTCCCCGATGAGCTCCGGGCTCTATCTAGTCATCAAAGCTTCCCGGAAAATGGGTCTCAATGAGGAGCTCCAATGATTCCACACTTGAAGTTGTCCACGACCCGTCCTGTCTTATCAAATAACTAGGACTGGTTGGGTTAGAAGCTAGAATTTTCCTAAGGCGAGAAGTTTCGGAGACCTCCTCCATCCTACCACAGAAGAGTCTCCAAGACCACCCTTGTGCCTTCCTCAACTCTTTCTGGTACCTTCTTAGGTCCTCCTTATAGGAGTCCCAATCCCGTACCTCCCTTGTGCTTTTAGCTTTATTAAAAGCTGTCCTACATGCCCTTCGATAGGTTCCCAAGTCCGTGGTCCACCAAGTCGGTTTCTACCTACCTGTAGACTTTATCAGGGGGCACGCGGCCTTAAATGAGAGATTGCATGCTCTTGTGACCGTATCAACTATGCGATTCAATTCTTCTACTGTCGACGGAGGTCCGGGGACCTCCAGTGGCAATACTTCCGCCAACATCTCCTTATATTTGTTCCATTTAGTCCTTCTGGGATTCCTGAAGGGTTTGCGGGTAACAGGTTTAATATCGAGGTTATATGTTACATATCGGTGATCAGAGAATGAGAGTTCCTTCGCCACTCTCCATCCTCTGATCATATGAAAGATCGTTTCCGACGCAAAGGTCACATCTAAAACCTCCTGCCGATTTTTAACAATGAATGTTGGCTCTCGTCCAATATTGCAAACTAAAAGGTTGGTATTTAATAAGTAATCAACAAATAACTCACCCCTCTCGTTAATGTCTGTGCTTCCCCAGATTGTGTGATGCGTGTTTGCATCACAACCGAGTATAACACCTACCCTTCTTTGATCTGCTTGCCGGATCAATTCCCCCAGGTTATCCGGTGGAACCTCCTTCTCGGGATCCATATAGGCTGAGGCTAGCCATAGTTTTTCCCCACTAGCCTCAACACTTACTGCAGTGACGTCTCCACTACTAAATTGAGAAAGAAGAAAAATATTCAGATTATTTTTCGCTATTAGATCTGATCTTCTCAGAGTTGCTTGAGTATAATAACTTATACCCTTTTGTTCTGAGGCCACAGATCCTGTTATTGTTAATCCAAGGTTCTTGGATTAACACCAAGTCCTCATCTGATTTAGTCAGCCTGAGAACAAGAGCTGCCGAGGCAGCCTTTGTATGGTGTAGGTTTATTTGTGCAATCTTAATCATTGCAGTCCACCTTACTCGCCTCCTCCTGCACCCCCTGCATCGGGATAATGCCATCTAGCGCGTTATTTCGGTCGCCATTCTTCTCTTGTCGAGAGTCTGTCAGTACACGCCCATCAGTCTCCAGAGAGAGGAGACTACCTCCCATAACTATGCTCCCCACATCAGAAGCATCACTCTTCTGGCCGGCCTCTGCCTGCTTGACCATATTCTGTTGGGTCCGTTCTCCGTCACCCTCAGGATGGACTTTCACCCCTGCATCGGCCTCGTCCTTTTTATATGTTTTGAGAGTGAGCGACCCGAACCCGAAGTTGATCACTCCCTTTGTTTTAGCAAGTGAAGCCAGGGATTCTTTATTGATCAGCATGATTGCCAATCTAAAGCCCCCCTTAGCCTCCTCTTGCTTCACCTTCCTCCAATCTTTCGTTGGAAGATCTGGATTGCTGGCCCGAATGATCTCGAGGATCTCCTCCGGTTTCTACGGCTCGGTTGGCAGCCATACGCGTGCCCTCGGTCTGCTCGGGATTTCCTCCCTGGAGACTGCCTCAAGCCTCGCGCCCTGCCACACCTCGCCTACTTCGGCCACTGCCCTTTTGTAAAGGTCGACCGATCTCTGGTCTGAGCACGCAGTTAACTTCACGCGCCCCTGGTACCATCCCGCATCTCTGCAGGACGGGGGGATCCCAGATTTTCTCACAGGATCCTCAGAAAAGTAGAGTTTAGTGCATTGTACACCACCCTCCACTTCTTTGACGTGATGCTCCCATCTTCCTGACTCCTGTCAATGACGGCTAGCACCAACACGTGCTCCTTTAGGATTTCACTGAATAGCTTCAGCTTTTGATCCTTAGGAGCACCCGACGTCCTATCTGTTTGAACCTTGGCTCGCTTACTATCGCCAGCTACCAGCTCATCCTAGGACCTCTGCCTTTTAGACACAAGGGCCCTTTCCGAGCTATTGCCGGCGATAGCAGGTAAGGCTAAATACAACTGGAGGTCGCCAGGTACCCAGAGGGCTCCGTTCGCGACTGGGCTTTGTTAAATGGGCCCCCAGCCTAGTCGATCCTCAGCACGGGTCGCATACCACCTTAATCCGGCCCATTGGCTTACCGAGCACCACGACCTCCGGCGCCCCCGCCCCCCTCCAGCACTCACCCTCCATTCACCCATTCATTTGGATATCCCAACCCAATGGGACCCACTCCATTCATGGGATGACCCGTTTATAGGGTTCCCCACTCACTCCTTGGGACCCGGGAGAGTCGGGAGCCGCAGCGCCCAGTTCGCCGTGGTTAGAAGTCGATGGTTTTGTGGCGCCATCAGTTCGCCCTTTCATGCTGAGTCATAGGCACTCAGAATTTAGTGAACTGAGGTTAACCACTCCCCAGTTCCCTTAAACTCTCCTCCCAGCACAGCTGCGGTTGGGGGCGGCTTATTTAATTCATCGCTAACCTACCTATCGATAGGCCGTCTACTATCCACCACCTGTGACCCCCCGATAGCTGCAGCCCGCCACGAGAAATATCATGTAACCTTCTTTATAATGTACGTAGTTGGATACATGTAGTCATGTTTTAAATTTGACAGTACTATTCAATGTTTTGTTTTAGGTTTCACAGCTTATCGCTGTAGCGATGTACATGAATAGTTAAGTATTAATTTTAATTACATTATACGAGTAGTTAATTAACTTTAATCATTTTGGTTGTTTATTTTTTAGGTAGCGGTGAGTCTACTGGAATGCTCAAAACGAAGTCAAACATTCCGCCGCCCTTAACTCGTACCAGTCAATCGATGGGATGACGCAGATCTTGGATACTGGTCGCTTGAAGATGCTTGTTGCTGTTTTAACAGATACGACTCTAACTAAATTGTCTCGTCCCAAATGAAGATCTACTACCCTGGCCAATGGCCACCGCGCAGGTGGAATATTGTCTTCCTTCAAGATGATCACGTCATTAATCTTGACTTGGTTATCTGGTTGCGGTGAAATCTGTTAAACCGGCTTAATGTGACTAAATACTCAGCATGCCAACGCCGCCAGAACAGCTGTATTAGTTGCTGAAGCATCTGCGACCTTGATAGTGTATTTAGTTTGGTATTGAGTAGCGATGATTCCGGAATCAGCGCCAGAGGATGACCTATTATAAAATGAGCTGGAGTTAATGGGTCGTCGCTGCAATCGATGCGGCACAGAGGTCTCGAGTTAAGGATCGCTTCAATCTCTTACATCCCGGTTGATGGAAGTATGATTGGGTGTTGCGTGTCATAATTCTTTGGTGAGTTGGTTACTCTTCCACTAACCCTCAGTATTATATTGCTGTCGAAAAATGGATTCAAATTCGATAACTTACTTGTATTTGAATAAGTACCTGAACGTAAGGATCCGATGTCAGCTCAAAATTCTTGGGACTGCACAAAGTTGAGTAAAATGTGTTCAGCATTGTTTAATTCGTCTACCGCGATGGTTCCAAGTACGTTTCGCAGGAAAGCTCTGTATACATGTATATATACTTGCTATACGGTTCTCAGTATTAATGGGTATTTTGACACCCTTGCCATCATCCTGTTCCACGGTTGTTCAAATTAATTGACATCTTGTATAAACAATATTTTTGGCTCTGACTCAGGAATATTTGAGATCTCTAAAATAACTTCTGGGATGGCTAATGGTTCTATGGATAGCCATGACGGTCCCTTCAAGTCATCATCCTTGAGCTCACTTGGGGCAACACCATCGGTGGCCCGATCAGCGGGGTTGTCTCTCGATCGAACATGGTGCCATTGGTTACGGTTGGAATAGGAGAGAATCAAGCTGGTTCGATTCGCAATATACATTATACCAGCAGCGCACAACTCTAATTTCTGGATGGACAGTGTCTTAATGGGCGCTACCTTAGTCTTCGCTGTGATGATATTAATGTTGACCTTCTGTGATGATGTTACTGCTCTGGAATACAGGACTGCAGAATAGGCGTCCCTGGACGCATCGGAGAATCCATGGATTTCTAGCGTGTCAGATAAATGTAACCACCTTGGGATTTCCAACTCCTCAATTGCACCCAAATCATTTCTCATCTTCATCCAATTCATTCTGCTTGAATCAGACAATTCATCATCCCATCCAAGCTTCTCTAGCCATAATTGCTGGAACATGATCTTAATAGGTATCATCATAGGAGACAGCCATCCCAGCGGATCAAAAATCATAGATGACTAGGAGAGTAAACTGCGTTTAGTTGAAGCTGTGTGTTCTGGGATTGACACCCTGAATTTAAAGACGTCTCGGGATAGTTAGTAGTACAGCCCTAATAACGATGTTAACGATCCACTGGTTAGCGAATAAGTTGTCAAAAAACGTGCGGGCGAAGTTCCGTACGCTACGGTGAGCACTCGGTAGTGTTTTAATTGATGATTTGGAGATTCCCTCCAAAGTATTCGCTGATAGTCGGTGTCTTCCTTACGAACCATTACTTTGAGGTACATTTTTACAATGTCTGTACTGAACACAAATTGATGCCTTCTGTATCTCAATAAAATTTCGAACATTGTCCCATGCTCGTCTTTTGGGACCCATTAAAAACAACCCGCAATTTTGAAGCACCTGAACTTTTTAATACCCCATGGTGAGGCAAATAAAACTTATGGCCAGCAGGTTTATCGATTTCGTCGTGTGGTATAAGAGCCATGTGTATTCCTTCTTAAATTGGGTGTATTCCGACTGTAGCGTTTTATTTGACTGTAGTCTTTGCCGTAAAAATTGACGTGACCGATTGTTAGCAATGGAGGAGTTCTTTCGAATGGTAGAGCAATTGTTATTCTCTTCTTTTCATTCAGCTTGACTAAGGCTTCATAACGTTGAATGCATACAGCTTCTTCTGGTGTGTATTTGTTGGCTAATGGGATGCTTTCTGTCTCCCAGAATTGCTAAAGCGTCTTATCAATATCTACTTCTTACTGCTCAGTGAGGTACACCTGTTGAGCGAAATTGGTTAATAGAAATTTACCATCCTCCAGTATTTCGAAAAAATGATCACTACCGATCAACAGATCAATTGGTCCCGGTTGGTTTAATGTAGGATCGGCCAACCTAATGTCACCGTTGATTGGTACAGCAACATTCACAGCAGTTGAGGGTAAATTTGATGTGAGTTTAGTCACACTCAAAGCGTCAATATAATAGGTGAATTTATGATTAACCCTTGATCTGATTGTGAGGGTCGTGCTGCCCTTAGAAGTGCCTGCATTTGCGCCGCCAAGGCCCGTGAACTCTGGAATTTGTCTTGGCCAACTTAAGCTTGTTCACAAATGATTCCTTTATGAACGATCTGGTGGAGCCTGAATCCAAAAAACCCGAATGGCGCGCCAATTCTTGTGGTCATCTTGCAATTCGACCAACACGGTAGGTAAAATGGCGTTTGCGTATCCGACATGGCTAACCACAGCTGATGTATAGATCTCCCCGGTAGAGGCCTTATTGCCCTTACTAGTCGATGGTTCAGCATGTGAGAATACCTTATTGATTATAGCTGGTTGATGATCGATTTTCGTTTCATCATGATGGATATGAACGAGAGTGTGATGCCTACGCTTACAAAGTCGACATGTTCTTCTGGATCGGCATTGATACACGGAATGACTTCCTCCCAAACAATTAAAACATCATTTTTCGGTGAGAACGTTTCTTCGATCAGCCACCGACATTGATTTAAAACGATCGCATTCAAATAGGCGATGACGCTCCACGATACATAAAATGCAAGGCAATGGTGTTGTCTCAACATGTAAGACTTTTGAAGACTAGTACGGTTTGTTGCCTGGTTTGCGGCTGGTTGACTTGATTTCGGTTAGAGCGTCAACGCGATTTAGTAAAAAAAATCTAAAAATTCTTGCAATGTCGGAAAGTCAACATCAGCGGTACGATATCTCCATGTCTTCCTTGTTTCATCATCAAGACGTTCCACTGCCATATAAATGATCCACGGATCGCGAGCTTCAGCCTTCTTGCCTAAGGATTTTAGGCCGTGCACTACCTCGTCTATATTGTCGTGGAATGAAACAAGTTGCGACGCGGTTGATTTAATGATCTTTGGTTGGTCAATAAATGACTTAATGTAGGCTTCAACGATAGGTTTTTTCTTATCGTATCTTTTGGAAAGCCGTTGGACCGCCTCGATGTAGTTAGCATCGTCCACTCGTAGATGGCTAACCAGCTTGTATGGTTACCTTTCAATAAGCCTTTTAGATATTTAAATTTTTGTGCAGGCGATAGAGACACATTTTCATGCACAGTCGATGTAAATATATATATATCGTAAAACGACTGCCAATCCTTCACATCTATTAATTTTAATTACATTATAGTTAACTTACTTTAATCATTTTGGTGGTTTATTTTTTAGGTACCGGTGATTCTACCGGAATGCTCAAAACGAAATCAAATACACAGCGTTGATAAGAAGACAATATATGACATCCATTCCAACGTGCCCACGTTTAAAAATGAAGATTTTTTGTGGCTATAGAATCCGAAGAAACGAATTGGGCGCTGTCCAAAGCAAAAAAGTGATTGAGAAGGGCCCTACCGGATTCGACTAAGTCAACGAATGGTGGAGACAACTTCGTACTTTGGTCTAATACTGACCGAGAAGGTCAAAAGTAAAGAAAGGGCGTGTGTATCGAATTTTGTAACAAAGATGTAGGTGCGTATTCGCGGGGTTTTTAGAACAATAAATCAACGATTATAAACTACTAGAATAGTAAGATGCCAACTCTGGACCAAAAGCTGTCTTATAAAATGAAAACAAAAGAGTAAGGTTACGTTTAAAAATCTCCAGTGCATGATAAAAACACACGATTACGACGATTCCATTTATTGTTACTAGAAGTAAATTTTACAACACATAAGATGAGTATATTTTACAGGAACGGTGGTTGTTCTGTAACGGAATTCTATCCAATTCCATTACCCACCCAAATCCAACCATTTAAAAATTACCTATTGGCATAACCTTCGAGGTAACACCTCAACATTATATCATGAGTATCTACATTGCATATGAATTCTATACGTCACCACGGCATGCAGATGCAAATCGAATTTTCATCATCGATTACGATCGGTGATGCTAATAAATACAACTAAGACCCTCTGATGGAGTGAAGAATTCCGTGTCACGCGCCGACCCACCTTCCATGTCAATGTACAGGTTGACATGGAGCTTGCAATGTGCAGGTGGTATACTGTAGTTGTGTGAGTAGGTGAAGTAGGTGGGTTAATGATGTGGAGTGAATGAGTGGTATCACAATGGGCCTAAAAATAAGCCTAAGTGTGCAGTAAGCAACCACTGAAACCTAAAAAAAAAAACCTAAGCCTCCCCATAGGCGGGACACTCCCTTTCCGCCAAGGTCCTCTTCCATCTGGGTTAATACGCAGGGCCTACGCTGCGTTGTGTGTAATGAAATCGTGTTTTTATTATATTTCCACTTTTAATATAGTAGGTTTTTAGGGGTTGTGATACCCTAAAGAACCTAAATAAACAACCACGGGCGTAAGCCAATTTTTCATGAAGATTTCAGACCGCCAATTTTGGGTCCGATATCCCACTCAACCCTTTTTCCTTTTCTTTCGTTTAGTGGATAGTTTTTTCTTATTCCTCGCAGTAAAGTAGGCCGTTATCGGTTACCCCAAAACCCACGACCGTTCCTCTCTACCAGACTGAGCTGCGGGAACGAATGACGCACGGGGTACCAGGCAGGTAATGGCAATTCTGTGAAACTGGGTTAGTTTTAGCTGTAGCTAAAGTGTAACCAACCGTTTCAAGTGGCGCCCAATCAATAAGGACACAAGATCAGTTCCAAATTTAATTAAATAATTTATTTTATATATGTAGGCACCACTTTCTCAAGTGTCGCCAAAATGGAGCACAACATCTGTTCCAATATTAAAATATTTATTGTAATAATTTATTTGCAACAATAAATATGCAATATAAATATAAAATTCTCACTGGTATGAGTATGGCAGCGGTCATGTCTTAGAGGCATGTCTGACCAGATACAATGTTGGGTCATACACATACTAGAGAGGGTTGAAAATTTATAAGTTGCAATGCTGGATCTTCGAATTCATGGTTTATCTGTGGCAAGTGCCAACCCGTACTCCGGGGGATAAATTCGATATTCGTGGTAGAACTTGGAATATAAAAATTTATTTATGATTTTGATAAACCCGAGCACAACAACTGTTCTAATTTAAATAGATTGTTTGCAAACAGACATCAAAAATTCTAGCGATAATTAAATGTGGGCATGTAATGAGCCACTATCTAAAATTGATGTCAACACGTTAAAACTCATTTAGTTTTCATGCTCATGTGTCTAACAATTTTGCAAATTTACACTGGCAAGGATGAGTGATGCGATCCCTGAAGTAATGGGCATATCCCTTTCCTGCCAAGCGACGATCTTGGGTGGTATAAAGGGCTGATCATTCTCAGGCAAGTTGACACATCATTCCAGCATCCCAGCAGGAACTGTAAAATTGAACCCCTAACCATCCTCCGTTTAGTGGCAACAATTTGTCTCGTGGCTAGAAGTTACCACAGGTTAAGTTTTGTCATTTTTAAAATTAGATAAAAATGGAATTTCCAATCTGTAACTTTATATTTAAGAGTCGCGTTTTCTTCACTTCTGTTTTTAAAATTTTAAATTATCATCCTTCGTGATGGAGTCGCCTGTCTACACGTTTAGTTATTACTTGCATCCTGGGTACAACTAGATTGGTTGGTCATACTTAGAAGTCTACAAGTGGATATCCATAGAATACAAGTTGACCATACACCAGTCGAGTTAGTATCGCAAAGTTATGGAAATTCGCAACAGCAATTGGCGTGTTGTTGTTCCTGTTTGAGTGAACGATTCGGCCTGCAACTCACACAGTCATACTCATCAACGGGAATTTTGAATGATGACTGTGAGATATGAGGGCAAGAGGATTATTTCAGTGAACTAGGCAAATTAATGAAATACCGAATGGCTTCACCAAGGCAATGTGTCTCACTTACGTAATAATCGATGTTTTGAATGCCATTGCTGGTTGGGTTGACATTGCATATTTCATCAAAATTTTCAATTCATCCCTTTATTCCTATCCTTATTTTTGGCCCAAGTGGGTGGAATTGTTATCTCATGAGAAGGGCATATTACACGTGGTTGTTTTTGTATTATTTAAATTTAAAATGATTTTATTTAATTTAGTTTAGTTATTTTAGGATAAGAAATTTATTTAAGTAATAATGGAACTGGAACTATTGTATACAGACGAACTCATGATAGAATGTGACATAAGGGGAATTCGCTAGGAGGCTCGTCGACAAGCGATAATCGCCCTTGAGGAAGCTTTTAAACAAAAGTGAGAGGACTACTGTTTTCGCACCTTACTATTTGCACATAAGGCAGCTCAAGAATGTCTACTCCAAGAGGCGATAACGTGTTTTAGGAAGTTGGAGGAAGTTCGAAAATTGCTGAGAGCCTGAATATGTGGTGGTTTAACTGTAGATGAGCTGAAACCAGTTTTCTACACCAATCTATTTCATATCCTAGATCGAATCGACCGAAGCACTGGTTTTGAAGTATTCGACGACACAGTTGGCCAGATGAAACAAACCTGGTATAAACTAAGGGTTATCGGGCGGTCCTTAATATAATACGATATTACGCTGCGAGAGGCCGATAAACAGCTAAAAAAAATAGTGGCAGTGACACACGAAACCAGGGTCCTCCTGGGAATTAGTGATGTTGCGCAACATCAACAGGCGAGTGCACTGATGCCACCAAATAATACGTTAACTAATTCAGCATCATGTGCGTATTATACAAATGAGCGTGTGCAGCAACAACATCACAGGTTATTGCAAAAAATTGCATAAGAAGCATTGCCTGTTAAATAAATCAGTAGTGATTCCACCATCAGCACCACGAACATCTCAGTTAAATGATTCATATAGGTCGGTTAAAAAAAACATCAGATACATCGATTCCAAGCCACACGCAAGAATTACATAAAGATCAGGTAGTTAAAACAAAAGTTAGTAATAAACCATCGCCACAAGTATCACAACTGACGTTACGATCAACGTTAAATCCAAATTTCGTATGTGGTGGTTCTAACGACATATCATCAAACATCTCACTATCATAACCTGTATCTTAAAAGACGATAAAAATCTTTCGGGTCGTATAGGTAACCAGGTTGATGAACGAAGAAATTAAGCTCAGGTTTCTGATAAACAAGAATTACCAGTTGCCGAAACCATGCCACAAATTACCTTAGCTCCAAGATCACCGCAAGAAATTAAGTGTGATACTGAAGTAGATTTCAGTTATGCAAAGCAAGAGATGGATCTGAGGTGAAGTAAGAGGCGTGCAGACAGTAGTTTGTGCTCTGATAGGCCACTATCAACAAATAACACAACAGGCTTAGTATCGCCATCCAGTAACAAGATTGCTGAATTAAATGGTGACTCATTACCTATTAAATTAGGAAATGAAATTAAAACAAAATCTTACAAAAGCAAGAAGAGCTCAACTCGCAGGAAGAAGAAGAGATGTAATTTGCACAAGCTATTACCATGCAGATCCCACAAAAGGCCATTTAAAACTGCAAAAAAATCAGAGCAGTTCCAACAGGTCGATATTGCAGCAGTTCCCTGTAAACCTTATTATAGCAATAACGTAAAAATTACACAAGGCGCATTGCATGCCATCCAGACAATTTTTACCATCTATGTATAGTCGGGCATTTACATAGACTATGTAATGAAAAAGAGAAGGCTGGCATATCGCGCGCGATCTTATGGATATGCCAGCGTCATTAGTTAAGTCATAGCGATCAGGAAAGTATAATAAGTTTAATTTAAAGAAAGGATGAGGTTGGCACAACCCTAGTCAGATAGTTTAGCAAAATGTGATTGAGGTAGCGCCATCTACAGTAATGAATAGTGGTAGGTTAAGTTACTAGTTATTCATATTGGCAATACAAATTATAGTTAAACTATATACAATTATTATTTAGTTATATCGCCAAGATGTAAATTAATGTTAAATAAAATTAAACAAAATTTGAGTAAAGGGGAACTCGTAACCTTTGATGAATTAAAAACAACATGTCAGCGCATATTATCCAAAGTATGTTATGGATAGGTTTTTTATGCAGTCAGAGAACGGTCAAAAACTTTTCATCAAAGATGCGAATCAACAAGAGGATCCTGGTCTAAATAAAGATATGCAGTCATGCGGAACCATTGAGAAACTAAGAAGCACACAACTATTAAATTAAACAAAGCTAAGCTGTTACTCACTAATCGTATATCTTACTGAGTTATGAGGACCTACAGCAAATCAAGTCGGATCATGGGCCTCAATTTATTATGACATGAAACAGCATGCAACTGGTGATATCATTACCTGGAAAAATACCGACACCAATTTAATCGGCACCGTCAATCCAGCAGAAGGGATGAACCACATTTGAAATGAATTGCTTCTACCTTTCCACGAGGGGCGTTTTATGTTTCCGACTGAGGATATAAAACAACAATTATTGGGGCAGGACGTAACAAAAAGGCTTGAGTACCATCAAGAAATCATTTAAGGTGACCATATGCAGTTTTAAATTACACTATGCTGCAATACCGCCAGAGAGGGGGTGTGATTATCAAGTTGAATATAGCAACGACATATTATATATGGGAACGAAGAAGCACCACCTAATGGATTCCATCACAACAAATTAATGTCTTCAACGAACCATACATCATCCAAGGAATTCCAGCGGTTTGGTGGTATTTTCGATACCTAAATTTTTGTAATGAATCTTTGGCAATTTCTAGTAAAACATCTTAAAATAATATTTAAGTAAATATGTACTAAGATAAAACTATTCTGAAGCTAACCAATTTTAAGAGATACTAGGAACGTTTAGTCACTAAAAGTAGTTTCCACACTAATTGGGTCCGATATCCCACTCAACCCTTTTTCCTTTTCTTTCGTTTAGTGAATAGTTTTTCTTATTCCTCGTGGTAAGCAAAGCCGTTATCGGGGTACCCCAAAACACACGACCGTCCCCCTCTACCAGACTGCGCTGCGGGAACCAATGCCGCACGGGGTACCAGGCAGATAATGGCGATTCTGTGAAACTGGGTTGGCTTTAGCTGTAGCTACAGTTTAATCAACCCGTTTCAGTTCAATAAATGCAAATTCCGTTTAGAGAAGAATTGTGGTGGGGCTAAGCTGACATAACTAAAAGACGAAATAATATTAGCAGGAAATTGGTCAAAATACCTACGTATGTGAAGTTATCCCAGAATTCTATCCCAGAAAATACAAATATTTAATCAGGCAACACTAACATATCAATAACCTATTTGCTCTTGTGTGAAGTTAGCCCAGCCCAGCTTTTAATTCATTTCATTCAAATATACTATATTTGTGAAGTTAGTCCAGCCCAGAATCATTATCAATTATAATGAAATAACGAAAAATTAACAAATTTATTAAATTTGATTTGTTTAAATATAATAAAAAAATTAAAAATTAAATTACCAAAAAACTGTAAACTTCTGAATTGCATATAGTAAAGAAAAATTACAGGCAATGTTAAAAACGTTCGATCCGTGGCAAGATCTCGAAAATGAACTCTGGGCTGGGAATATCATTGAGTTTTATATAATTTTTCGTCCTACTCGATAAATCTAAAATTATTTCGCCAAAACTAAAAATGTCTCGGATCAGGGCTATATGATTTTGAAATGTATACACTAGTAGCTAATTTTTAGCTGAGTTAGAAGAAAATCGTTCCGTGGCAAGATCCCGAAAATGAACTTTGGGCTGGGAATGTCATTGATTTTTAGACAATTTTTCGTCCCACTCGATAAATCTAAAATTATTTCGCCAAAACTAAAAATGTCTCGGATGAGGGGGACGAAAAATTATCTAAAAATCAATGACATTCCCAGCCCAGAGTTCATTTTCGGGAACTTGCCACGGATCGAACGTTTTTAACATTGCCTGTAATTTTCCTTTACTATATGCAATTCAGAAGTTTACAGTTTTTTGGTAATTTAATTTTTAATTTTTTTATTATATTTAAACAAATCAAATTTAATAAATTTGTTAATTTTTCGTTATTTCATTATAATTGATAATGATTCTGGGCTGGACTAACTTCACAAATATTGTATATTTGAATGAAATGAATTAAAAGCTGGGCTGGGCTAACTTCACACAAGAGCAAATAGGTTATTGATATGTTAGTGTTGCCTGATTAAATATTTTCATTTTCTGGGATGGATCCTGGGATAACTTCACATACGTAAAATACCTGATGTGTTTCACCATGACATCACGTACTAGTAAAGAAACCAATCATTGTGACAGTTGGAGAGGAGAAAACTAATTTTGATATAAAAAGGAACAGACAAACGATGTTAAAACAGAGTTTGAATATCACTTCAGTGGATAACTTCAGTGGTAACTTGGTGTAAATATTTGGCCTGTAACAATATGTTTTCCAAAATGTAAGCTAAACCAATGTGACCAAGCAAAATGTTATCAATAGAAGCCTAATCATAGTCTGTGCATATGCCTATTGGAACTAGTGTTTTTGACACATGTAACACTTAAATCCTTACACGTCTGTATGCATTAACGACTTATATGCATTAAAATAATTTTTTCAATTAGCGTGGCCTACAAAGCAAAACCATTTTTTCGCTAATACCGAAACGTAATACTAATTGTATTACTACTTAAAGCTAAGAATATTAAATTTTTCCCGATTTTTTCAGGAAAGGAACTGAAAATTATCCATCGGAAGTTCAATTTTAACATACAATTAAATTTATTTCTTTGTAGTAACGCTGCAGTCACAATGATCAAGTTGAGTTTTCCCCCGAGTTCCTTATTACAATACACAAAATGAAAAACATGGAAAGTTACCAACAAAAGGAGTTTTTAATAACCACCTTCATCCCGTTAAATATTTTTTATACCATACATTTTAATTAAGTTTTTAATATCCAAAAGCGATACTAGCCACTTTATAAAAACAAAAAAAAATATTTATTAAAAAATAACATAAAAAGTAAAGAAAGTAGGGATACAAAATAAAAATCCTATCTTATTCTAATTACCATACTATAAAATAAAAATTCCTTTCTTGTCATTAAAACAGTAAAATAAAAAATTATAATCATTTTAAGTTTACAAACGAAAAAAAAAATATATAAAAAGTTTAAAAGACCATAAAATATAATAAAAGGAATATTATGTAACAAGCTCGTTCTTCCGTTTACAACAATAATGCTACGTAAAAGCTACCGAACGTTATATACACAGGACTGTAAAAATCCGGAGGCACACGGTAAAAACTGCATTGGTAGGGAATTGGTATAGTGAAATGTTAATTCTACGCAATCCACCATATCCATTAAGCGTCGGTACTCTCGCTAGTTATACCATAAACGTACTTGTTCGAGTAAAGTTCAAGTGAAGTCGATGAAAATTAATAAAACAGACCGTTTCGTTCAACCTTTATGATTAAATTGGTTTAAGGATTATTTTATGTTATTAGATAGTTGTTGATTACGTAAAGACTTCCACTGAGAACGTATTCGCAAATGATGAGCTAAAATAACCCGATCAAAACATTTATATGGCCACTCCTTTAAAACATTTATACGAGCTTGTCTTGTGGTGGCTGGTATCGATGAGATGAATGATTCTAGTTTATGTATTGACTACTCGCCCCTGGCCAAGTTTGATCGGTATTAGACCCTTGTTGGTGTCTAGATTGGTCACCCTGAGTGTTTAGCTCATGGTTACGGGATACCTGAAATGGTTGTTTTCTGAGCTTTTTATGGTACTTTCCATCTTTTGGAAGGACAGTGATTTTATTGTTTTTTAGTACCCTTCTTACGACGTATCCTGGCCTAATCTTGGATCGTCGTTTGTTACGTACATGGATTATTTGATTCACCTTAAAATCAGGGGGTTTGATTCTATCAACGTTAAGTTTATTAATCAATTTTGTCTTCTTCGCGTGAGTTTCTTCATATAGATTCGTTTACACAATGTATCGTATGATAACGTGTGGTTGAATAGATATTCTTGCGCGTTAGCAAATGCGGGGTCAACAGGTTGGCCCGGAATTGTGTAGTGACCAGTTAGAAGTTCGAAGGGTGTAAATTTAGTCGCAGAGTGAATGGTGTTGTTGTGTGAGAGGATGCAGTCATGCATCAAGTTTTTTATATAGGCCGTCTAGGTGTTTCAGTGACTTCATATTCGATTTTTAACAGGTGCCGGTTGTATTTCGTTTGTAGGCAGATGCTGCAGTTATTGATGTAGGTCGTAGTAAGATTTTTCATGTCTGGAAAATAGTGGGTAAAAGGACCCACCAATGAATTCGCAATTTTATAATATTCCCCTGTGGTGGTTCTCTTCGTGTCTTTTCCTAAACATCGCATTCTGATCTTCTGAGTTTGGTACGTCCGTTAGGAGAACATGCGATCTTACTAAATAGTGTTTTGAAGCCGTTCCAAATTTTTCCATATAGGCTTCTTTGGCGATTTCAAATAATAAGTCATCACACATGCTGCCTGTGACTCGATATTTCGTTACCAGTGTGGTGGTTAGGCATGTAGATGATTACTCGGTGTTTCCCGAATGGGTATTCGTTGACAGTGTTTGTTCCCTGCATTTCAGGGTCGATCGTTATTATTATTTGTGAACTGAACTGCGGTTTATGGGAGAATTTGTTGTTGGTACTAGATTTTCGATTTCATTCTCAATTTCTGGTTCCGTTGAGGATTCGGAAACATCTGAAGTGTTAATACTATTAACAGTGGGAGATTCAAGCTGTATCCTTGATAATACGTCTGCATTGGTGTTCTTGAAACCCTTTTTATATATGATTTCGTAATCATATTCTTCGAGTTTCAGCCTCCATCGAATTAGTTTCGAATTGGGATCGAATACTTTGTAGACCAGACAATTGCCAGAAGCTCCTTTTCGATGGTGGAGTAGTTCTGCTCCGTGACCGTTAAGGTTCTAGAAGCGTAGCAGACTGGTTTGTCTTTACCTATGGAGCCTTGTGAGAGGACGGCTCTAATGGCGACATTGCTGGCGTCGGTAGTAAGGATGAATTCCTTGGAGAAGTCGGGATATTGTAGATTTGGCTCGTTGCACATTAATTGTTTACATTATTCGAAGCACTCTAAATATCTTTCATTAAGGATTAATTCTTTTCGTTTTCTCAAACATTCCGTTAAGGGTTTGGTTACATCGGAAATTTTTTTTATAAATTTTCGGTAGTAACCCAGAAGGCCCAAAAAGCTCTTAATTTGTTTCCCCGTTCTCGGAACGGGGAATCCGTTAATGGCTTTTATTTTCTCGGGGTTGGGTTTAACCCCATCACGTGTAACGATGTGACCCAAGAATGAGATCTCTCCTTGTAGGAACTCGGATTTGTCTATTTGTACCTTCAAGTTAGCTTTTCATAGTTTCGCGAAGACTTGCCTAAGATTTTCAATGTGCTCTTGGAGTGACGTGGAGAAGACTATAATGTCATCCATATAGCACAAGCAGGATTTACCTTGGATATCCCCTAGGACATTGTCCATAACCCTCTGGAATGTTGAAGGTGCATTCCTTAGACCAAACGGCATTCTAACGTACTCGTAGTGTCCGTGGTCAACAGAAAATGCAGTTTTGGGTATATCCTGTTGCCTTACTTCTATCTGGTGAAAACCAGATGCCACGTCTAATGCTGAGAAGTACATGCATTCTCCCAGCTTATCGAGTATTCGGTAATATTTGGTAAGGAATACCGATCCTCGATAGTTTTCTCATTAAGTTTGCGATAGTCTATCACTAATCGCCACTTCGTTTTTCCACTGGCATCAGCCTTTTTGGGTACAATTCAAATAGGTGATGACCATGGTGAGAAGCTGGGACGTATAATGCCGTCCTGTGACATTTTGCTTATTTGTTTCTGTACCTCCTCTTTATGAATGTGAGGGTATCTATAACTTTTCGAAAAGACCGGTTTCTCGTCCTTAAGATTTATTTCATGTTTAACAGCGTTTGTGAAGGACAATTGCTGCTCGGTTCTAAGAAATAACTCTTCGTACCGATGACATAGCTTTAGGATTGCTGTATATTCTTCACCGTTAAGGTGTTGTGTTCTAATTAAATCAGAAATTTTTTCGGAAGTTCGGCATGGTAATTTCTTTTAAACAACGTGGCTTTGATTGGTTGTTCAATCACGAAGGTTTGTGATTTTTTGCCGTAGTTAATAATTTCGAAAACTGCGTACCAATTTTTACAATGGTAAATTCCTTCCGGAATAATTAATTTATCATTGATGGTTGTTAGGGTGACGTATATATCACCATTTTCCACGTCTACCGGAAGCTCGGCAGTGAGTTTGCTCCTAGGTAGTATGGTATAGACTCTTGAGGCATAATTAGGTTTGAATATAAGAGGGATTTCGACGTTGTGGAATTTAAAATGGAGGAATTCAAGGGGTTCCTTTGTATTGAACTCCGTAAGTCCTAGGATGACGATTTTTTGATTTACCTGGTGGTTGTTGAACATGGTTTTAATATTCACTGGGGTTATGTAGCGTATCCGTGAAGGATGAACGAATTCGGGATTTAAGAAAGATTTGTTTGAACCCGTATCTACCAGAAATTTTAATATTTTTGACTTATTCAGACGTAATTGTATGTAAGGGAGTGCATACGTTTGATGTTTATTAACATCTACGTATCCGATTCCGACGGGGAGGCATCTTGATGAAAATTTCCATCGTCTACTTCAACTTCATCAAGACCTTAGAAGTACGGTTGGGACTGTTCTTCGCAGATTTTTTCCTGTTGGTTATCTATTGGTAGGTACGGTTCTTGCGGATCCCCAGAGGTATACAATTCTTGAGCTCGCACTCTTGGTGGACCCATTGATTGAAATCGATAGTTATTCGTTGGGTTTATACTCGAGAATTGCTTATAGTTGTTATGATTTTTTTAATATCCAAAAATCCCACCAACTGCGCCACTTATAACTTTAGACAAAACTTGATTTTAAAAAAAAGATATTTTATTATTTATTTTATTTATTTCTTCTTTTTATTTTATTTAATTTTTGTTTATTTATTAATTTTACAAGTTTCACTTAGACTTTATTTAACTTTATTTAATTAGAAAATACAATATTTCACTAAGACTACAACTTAACAACTAACTACAATTCATACTTAATCTAAAAATGTAGACACGTGATATCTTGGATAAGCATAAATGCATGTCTGGGCATTTATGTTTACTCTGCATCTTTCATTGCGCGTGGTTTGAGCATTTATGCTTATTGTGCATTTTATATTAAGCGTGGTTTGAAATGTATTGCTCCGCTCGCGATTGAAAAGTAGTTCCCTATCTTTATATGTTTGTTGTTGTATCTCGTGACGTGGTTTGTGTAGAGGAACGTATAACTGTCGTGCTCCTAGCGGCATATTAATTGTGAACGTAGCTAGATTAAGTAAATAATATTTAACTTACATTGATATTTTTAATTTCCAAAGTTACTACTCCAATGTCAGAAATTCATTACTTTTGTTCACTGAGAAGCAAAAAAAGTGTCTCCGGATTGTTTTTAATAATATATTGCAATACTTCATTTTCGCACACGCCGGCTCCATTTTGATCTAATACCAATTTCGATCCGTTTATGTCCTAAAATGACGCTAAAATATTACAAAATTGTTAACTTAAATGGTTAAATGAGCTCTTATAGTATAAAATTTAATTAACAGTATTAAGCTTAAAATGTTAATAATTCTCATTATTATTTCTTTAGCTTTGGGAACTTTTTTCGGTTCCATTCTCAAAAGAATAATAAACCAATTTTACAAAAAAATATTTACTATACAAAATAAAAACGAAATCACGGCTATCTAAAATGAAGCTATTTTTCTGTAGATATCGTTAGCTACTAGAAAAAATATATTTTTTATTTTAGCTAGGCAACAAATTGTGACATCGTGTATCTAAATTGGAAAATTGGAAATGTGTAAAAGCAAAAAATCAAATTATAAAAATAGATCGTATGAATTGCCAATATAAGCGTAATCGTTAATTTTGTTAATAGAATTTGAACAGGATTTTATATGTAGCATTTTTCTAAAATGTTTACATCTTCCAGAATAATGTTACGCTTGGTATCTCTAATGTGTTCCGAAAGTGCACTTATTTGATTTGAACTTCAAGTGGCACCACGTATATGTTGAAAGAATCGTTCTCGTAAAAACTGTTTTGTTTGGCCCGTGTAAATTACGTTACAATGGGATCGGATCTCTTTAATTTTGAAAACAAAATATCATTTAAACTGGTAGCTGAACGACCAATAATTTTGAAATTATAATTTTTAAATAAATGTTTTTATTTTTTGAAAAGATTTTTTGTGTAAGGCAATGATAAATAATTTGTACTTTCAATTTCAGGATTTATTCTTAAATTTTGGTAATAATTTCTTTGTTTCTAAATCATTTTATTTATTAATTTTTTAGGATAATGATTATTTATCAAAGTGTTTTCCAAAAGTTTAAAATTATTGTAATGAAATTTAGTATCGGACAATTTTAGAATTTCTTGAGTTAAAATTTGTATTGTATTAATTTTATAAGACATAGGATGCCAAGAAGTAAAATTTAGATAAAGACCAGACCAAGTATTTTAATGGTAACAGCCAAAAGAAATTTTTCCATCCGGTTCATGAATTAAAAGTAAATCTAAAAATGAAATTTTGTGATCAATTTCTTTTTGAACAGTAAATATTGTTCTATTATCTAAAGAGTTAAAAACATCCAGAAAAATTTAAATTTTGTCATCAGTGATTACTGTAATAATACCGTCTACATAACGAAAATAAAACAAAGGTTGAAAATCCAAAGAACTTAAACCATTTTTTCCAAAAATTCCATCGTTAAATTTGCGATTATGGGACTAATTGGAGAACCCATAGGAGAACAAAAAGTTTGTTTATAAATTTTATTGCCGAAAGAAAAATCTAAATTACACACTTCGTGTGTTTAATATTACACATCGTTGTGTATTTAACAATCACTTCTAGTGGTAAATTATGATTTGTTCGTGATATTTTACAATCACTTTTTTGAGTGTAGAGAACGCTTTGATTGAATCTGATAATACTGGGTGTGTGGGTATGACTCCGCCCTTTCCCAAAAGGTGTCGTTACTAGTTCTGCTTAGGTGTACTATAAATGTGCAATACTGGTATTCTATAGTACTTGATATCAGCTGTCAAATGCAGCATGCGACGTTTGGTTGTAGTGTAAACAGCTAGTATTTTTAACTTCTCGAATATGTCCAATTTTATTCCAAATAAACATCGTTTGCAGCGAGAGCTTTATGTTGCATGTGGAAATTTACCGTGGGCATGCTCCATCGAATACAACGTGCAAAAAATGGTTTCCACGATTTAAAAATCTAAAGTAACTTTGAAGATAAAAAGAATAGAAAACCAGCCAAAAAATTTAACGATACTGAATTGGAAACGTAATTGGCTGAAGATTAATCTCATCGTTTTTTGCAATCGAATAGTTATTAGAATTGAAAAATGAATTTATTATGAGAATCCCATTCGCAAAAAAAATTGGGTGAAGCTGGTCCATCGCAGCCAAAGCGAGATTGTGCTCTATATCTGGTCGGATCTATACGTCTCGGCTGAAGAGAGAACACAGACATTTAGTCAATAGCACCACACACAGACACACAGATAATTTTTAAAAACTTCCTTTTTGACTTCGGCAAGTTCTTCATTTTTTGTACATCCTATAGATGAATTTATTGATTAGTATGAAACTGCTTAGTTAAGCTTTTATCATAATTAGGGAGATCCCACTGATTTTTGGCCGAAAACTTCCATAAGAGCTTTTTCGTCTTACGCAAATATTTTTAAAATCATATAGTATCTACGATGAAACGATTACAGGTAAAACGATTTTAAATTTAATTTTAAACAAAATTTGTTCAGATCGTTTTCTTTTTAAATTTTACCAAAAAGAACGAATTTTAGAAAAATAAATTCTCTATAAATCGGATAATTTTAAGAAATTTGGTGAAAATTTTGGTACCGGAAGTTATTGCTTCTGTATTAACTTTCTCAAATTTCAAAGATTTAAAAGCTTCAAATAAATTTAAAGATTAAAATTTTCTAACTAACTAACTAAACAGTTGGTTTTCAGAAATTTAAACAGGAATAATCATTTTTGATTATTTAAGATAGATTTACCAAAAGTCCAGTATGTTTAATTTTCTGTGTAATCGTAATAAAAGAGAGTCGGGTGTTGGCCACAACATATTCACGCCTTCAAGAAGGAAATAGTTATTGTGAAGGAATCCCTGACAAAACTACTCCACCGACTAATCCATCCTTCTTCTAGCACGCATGGGTTACATTTTGAAACTCGCATTACTTCAAAATGGTGTGTCTTAAATTACCTCTATGACTTTTCTTCATTTTCTTATTTGTTTCAATTTTTTTCCTATTATCTGCTGTACGCTAGTGGAATTATATTAGCTAGTGATCATTGTTTTGACGATGTTTTCGATCGTTAGCATCCATCTATTACATTTCAGGAATGCGTGTTGCGCATCGAAAGCGGAGTCGCCATAGATACTTCATCGATTTTTTACCTTCCCATAGTATAGAGATGTTTACGAAGTACCCATGGTAGGTAAACAAATTGAATGAGAAACACATTTATTTCATCGCCAGGCTCCGTATTAATTTTGACATCCAATTTTCACGGATCTCTGTTTGCCATTTCTCCAATCAATTGTGCGTGACATACGTGCATGCTGAAATTCCTTATTATGCAACGCCCGTCTCCGGGAATCACACCAGCTTTAACCAAAACAGTATTTATTCAATCTGCTTATATTTCGCTCCAGTACAGGATGATTTAGTCCGTTACTGACATCAACAATCTGCGTTTGTTTTTCTATCGGCCACCAATGTTCGATATCAATCTACTATAATTGGATGATCTTTCAGCCTTCCTCCATTAGACATTTTACTACAATTATGGATTATTTTGCCTCAATTTCTTGAAACGGCGGTGAATAAGGAAATTACTACTAGTGTGAGGTCGTCCGTGCACATTCCTATGAAACTACCATCCAGTTCCATGATATCGGACAAAAAAAAGAGCCTTGAGCGATGCCTTCAATTATGTTTTTGTTGCATAGGAAATCCGTAGTCTCATTAGTTCCATAACATGTAGGCAATTTAACATTATACACAACATGTTCTGGCGGATGGAACGCGTTAGTTAATTCCAACAGCATGTCTGTCCTTCTCGCAGAATAAAGAACGTTCTTTACATCAAATGTTGCAAGTATTGGCACTATTTTCCTTTAGAAATAAATAGTAAGCAACGATTTTAGAGTAACATTTCTTAAAACTGTCTTGTTTGGGATAGAGGTTTACTGCAGTTTGGACTGAAGCCGTGACCCGCTGTTTTAGAAACCTTTTCTGTATATTTATTGGGCTGAGCCCAACATGCACTGATGGGGAGATCACGTCACCTTTTTTCTTGTTAATAAATGCCAATCGGTTTTCTTTCCTACTTTAGGTAACACAAGTTCCCTGATGGAGTAGTTGTTCATAATTAGAAGTACTTTCTCCGAGTTCCTGTTCGGCAAACCATTTCAGACGTATAGTCAACGTTCCTTCAGGTTCGTTATTATTTCGGAACACCATTAGACCGCCTTAATTGTTCTTCTTGAGCTACTTCATTTTGGCATAGATGCATCGCATGTTCGTTGTATCAGTCTCATTGTAGCGTAAACTATCTACAATGCATCACTTATTTAGGCTTGTGCAACCGATGGCTAGTTGCGATCGTCTCCCTTCTGTAAAACACCATTACATGATGTGTTACCGATAAAGTTGAATGCCGATGTTATGTTTATAATCTTTTGCGCATAGTCCGCTCTCTAAAATGTATATACATACACTCTCACCGCCCTTGTGCCCGTTATGCTCATAACCCATAAATTAATGGACGCTCGTCTATTGGGCCTTGTCATCTCTCTTAACAAATTAAATAGAAAGCCATTGATTAGCTCATTGGAGGTGAAGTAGCAGCTCACCAAAGCATTAATTTCTATTTAACCCATACGAATTCGTTCCCGTGGTAATGACCCTCGGCTATAATTGGATACGGGGTCTAATTATGTGCAAATTTGCGCCTGTATATAACCTAACTCGGCTCAGGATCTTCTGTCCTACTCCTGATTAGGTTACCTTAAAGAACCATCATTGCCTCCCTTTTGCTCTGCTTTATTATTAGGGAAGTCCTAAATAATTAAGATTTGTCTGTAAGATTTAGTTTTGGCGACCGCAAATAATTCTCCACGCAAATATAACACTTGCGTTTCAAAAGGCATTCTTTTTTGTAATAACCTCATATTTTAAGATTATTTTTTGTTTCGCTCTCTACATTTTCCAAGATTGTTACCATATCCAAACCCGGTGTATCATCTCAGGACTATCACTTTCCGTTATAATTTACACTACACCTATCCTACTTTTATCCTGTTTATCTTGAGCAGTTCATAGGAACCTCTATGCTTCCCGTTTTCACAACCAAATTCCTATATTCCATCAAATTCGTCCTCGTTAAATAGACTTGAAATCTACCACAGAGGCCACAGATATCAAGTAGTCGAGATCCCTGATTTCAAAGTTAGTGGAAATTGACAGTCCTTATATGAGTATCGCTCAGTACCTAGCAGAAATTTGCCTTCTTTTTGGGATCCGGGCTAAGTTCAAGCAGAAAATTACCCTCCTTATTCGGCGAACACACCTTATTCCTGTATTTAAGGATTCAGGGTGCACTCTTAGTGCATCTCTTCGAGAACTGTTGTTCCTCCGATTTCAAATTACCTTTACCTTGCAGCTCTCCCAAGACATGGTACATAACCCGTTGAAACTTGGTGGGAGCATTTTTCAATCCAAATGGCATACGAACAAATTCGTAATGGCCGAATTGAACACTAAATGCCGTTTTGGGTATGTCCCTTCGGTTTACTTCTATCTGGTGGAAGCCAAATGCAAGATCTAAGGTTGTAAAGTATGCATTTCCTTAATTTGTCTAATTATCCGTGATGTTGGGTAATGGGTACCTATCGGAAATGGTTTTTTCATTTAACTTCCGGTGATTAATTACCATCCGCGATTTAATTAGTCCAGAATGGGTCGTATAATGCCTTGGTTTAGTATTTTGTTGATCTGGTTTTCCACTTCTTCTTTCTGGATGTGCGGATATCTATAATTTGTTGAAAAAAATCGTTTTATATCCTCTAACTCAATGTCATGTTTGATGGGATTGGTGAAAGATAATTGATGATCGTCTTTCTGGAAAATTTCTTCAAATTGTGAACAGATGTGTTTAATATGCTCTTCGTGGTTTAGGTGAGATGTTCTAATTAATTGTCTGATTTCGGAATTATTATGATCCTGTATAGGTTCAATGTTCGATCTTTTTATTTTGGGGGCTATGATTGACGACTGCTACATTGGCGTAGTTATTTTTACTCACGTATACCTTCTGGTATGGTTAAATTGCCATTGAAGGTTTGCGGTTTAATATATACTTCGCCATTTTCGACTGTGACGGGTACACTTGCTACTAGTTTACTGCGTGGAGCGATTATGTAAATAGCAGACATAAAATTTAATTTGAATTTTAAAGTGGTTTGGACCAATGGAGTTATACGTAGGCAATCTCTACTACCCCCAAGTCTGAAAAATAGTTATGAAATTTAAAAAAATAAAGTCAAGTTCCTGAATAAAGTTGATATAGTTATTAGTTTAATTTTATGAATACATTTTTCTTGGATTAAAGTTGATCTATAGAAGACTTTTTGGAGCCTGTGTCTAGTAAGAATTTGTAATGTTGCCCGTTAAGGATTAAATCTACGTATGGTAACAGATAACCCTTTTGATGATGGTTATTAAGGCTTAGATATCTGTATTTGTTTTCTAAAAGGCTGGTAGGCAAAAATCCTCCTCCTGAATCTCGATGATTGGGATGCTTTGTTGCTGATTTTGTAGGTTTCCATCAAAGCCCTCATTCATGCCAGATTCTTGTTGCACGTATGAATATTACAATTCTTGATTTAAGTAATATTCGTCTTGGAAGTAGTTATCGCGATCATTGTTATAAGGGTTGGATGAAATGTGGTATAATTTTCAATAGGTTGTCATTTGATGAGCCATTGTTGTTGAAGCGGCTGATATGGCTGATTATTTGGTTAAATGATCGTTGGAATGGTGGTTTGTGATAATGCGGTTGTTTGTACGCATTAACGTTTGATAAGGTGTCCATGGGTTCTGGTTTGTTATGTTGTATCTGTTTGGCTGGTAATCCAATTGGGTTTCCAAATTGTTGATTATTTTGTTGAGTAAAGGGTGAAGTACTGAGGTCTTTTAAAATTTTGAGTGCGTTGTTTTTCATATAGACTACGTTCTGTTCTTACAAACAGGCTGCGTTGCTCGTACCATAATACCAAGCGAGTCTCTCAAGTTTACAGTGGACACGGAAAGGCACGTGGAATCATACCAATTGACTTTCTGTTCCGCTTCTGCTGAAGTATTGAGATACGCCCAAGATACGTTCTAGAATTCTAATTAAATATACTTCCACTCTATCATTTATTTGTTTGATTGCGTGTAGATCCCGAATCAAACTGTTTTCGTCTATAGGCAAAGTAAGCTATATAAGGCTTCCTTTAATGTTGTCTTACACATCCGTGGTATTATACATTTCTGGGCCTTGTTGGCATCGCCTAAGATTTCATTCTTTATTGCCTGAAGGAGAATTATTTGGTACGACGGGTCAGTAAACGCCGGTTATATTGTAGAATGTTAATGTGTCTTCCACTTGTTTATGAATTTGTTTAATTCTGTCCAACTGCCGTTATACGGGAAAATATCTTCGATTGTGTCAGGGATCTGTAAAAATGTTAATTTGCGTTCCATTTGTTTGAATTGTTTTTCTTTGTGATCAGTCATTTTAAGAGATTTATTAGTTATTTCACTTTTAGTGTCAGAATCTTCTCGAGTTTTTCTACGAATTTTGAATTTTTACTAAGATCTTATGTTTTCTATGTATACCGTTTTAATTTATCGACTTAAAAGGAGGCTTGTATATCGATTGGGAATTAATTATTATATCAAAGTGCAATTACTAATTAATAATATCAAGAGAAAAAGATGATATGCCTTCATGCTTCTTGCTGATGTTGCCGTAATATCGATACCGATACATTAATACATTTTTGTTTACACTGTGGAATTTTCCAGAGCTTTTAACTTTATTAATTACAATTTTTATAAAAGTTACACTTCAAAGATATACAAATACTAATTCAAAGTGATTAATGCAAAGTAAAATAGCAGAATGCTTACAGACTCAGAAATTTTGTGGCATTTTTCGATGTATCAATGTAACCCAAGGTTAACTATTGTTTGGCGAATTTAAAATAATTCGCTAAGATATTGTGTTGATACTTTGTATGTAAGGTCAAAGTATTTTCCGTAGATTTTGTAGTATGGCCAGCAGTGCAGTTTGACGAGACATCTGATTTTTTTTATTAGAGATTTTAAAATCTGGTAAAGCATAAAATATAATTCAACATTTTGTGTTTTTATTGGGGGGAAAATCTAAAAATTTGCTTCAAACAAAAAAAAGAAATGTTCGATATTTATTTCAAAGCAAATTTTAGCCATAGAGTATATGGCTATAACTAACTTTATGATGCAAGTTGTGTCGTTAGAGTTTCAATGTACACCAGCTTCAAAATTAGTCTTACGTTGCATCAATTTGATTTAAATGTCATTGGGTACATATTTTGATGCAGACTTCAACGCTTTCGTTATGTTGCAAAACTTACTTCTAAAAACGATGAACTTTTGCGCTGGACCCATATACGTAATTATTTGCGTCGCATATCAAATTTTTTCTCGAGTGTGTCGTTAGTAAAATGAAGTAATGTTTATATTGCATATACACGCACGCTTACCATGTTGTTTACGATGGTTGGCATTTGGGGAGCTCATATGTCTTGTACATCCGTTAATTTCACAATTTCGTCTGGTTTCAAATATCGTTGAGATTAAAATACTGACGATGATGTAGCCTTGATGTGGTCCAACTGTTTAGGGTGATTACTGGTTCGTAATTGGGGACCATCTTCACTCGTTTTGTTTTGTCCAAGTATCATAATTATAACGAAAAAGTGAAAACTTAATACAGATAATCCTATTTTGGGGTCATAGCCACCTTTCAGCTTTCACCTCTTGCAAGGTGGATTTGCACCAAAATGTCAAGGATTAGTTTTACAATATTTTCATTTTTGAATATTTTTGTTGTAATTATGATAGAATGATAGAGCCAATATGAGGCACTCGTACGATACGCATAGCTAAGCGGCATAGTTGCTATTATTTGATTCATACTGTCCGTTATTTTGCCGAATTTAAGATTCATGTTCTCTATAGTACCTTTATCTTAGTACCTATTTATGGATAATATGAATAAATCACATTTTGGCTAAAGTGGCGAGTTTAATTCAGTACAAAAACAATAAAAGAAATGGAAGCGATTTCTATAAAATTCCAATACGTTGATTTTATTGACAATGTCTGTAAGTTCAAATGCCAATTTGATTTTCAATTTGTCTACATAAAAATATCAATCAAAAACTACAATCCAATTATCGAAGAACGACAATAAAAATAATTGTGAAACTTCTATAAAAAAAATTACCTCATCGTCATCTCTTAAGATGTCTCAATATAAAACTCAAAATCGTATCCATTAATAAGTCAATTCAATTACACCTGAGAAAAACTTTTTTCGTCAGATTATCATTAATGTCGATCAATATTCATCCAAAATGATTTCTTAACTTCTTCGTCTACAGAAACAGCACCCAGCTATATACCGTTTGGAGAAAACTACTACACATAAATTCGGTATCAAGCGATTTTTATAAACATTCGTATAAAATATAAAATTTATTTTCCAAAGTGGATTTTAAGTTTTTCTCTTCGAGCTTTTTTCCTCTCGTCTAACTCAACTCGTACATAACATTTTCTTCCAAATGTAACTAATTTTTTTATTGAAATTTATAAAAAAGAAATATTTCTTTTACTTTAGAAAATTGAATAAAATCAACAAAAAAAAAACTGAAAAAGAAGAAAATTTAATTCAATTTTTCATTCAACAAAATGAAAATACACACACACACACATACACGAGCACAGACAAAACTAAGAAACAGATTTTCCAATTTTTCTTCATTTTAATAACAAAAAATTCGTATATTTTGAGCAGAAAGTTCATTTGCTAGAAAATATTGTATAAAACGAAATGAATTTGACTGAATGAAAATTTGGAAGTAAGAAAAGCTTTCTACATTGCAAACGTACGGATGTGTTTCTGTGTATAAATCATATATATACGAATATTTTGTAAAATGTAATTGGAATATGTGAAGTGAAATGATAAAAAAAAATTATGTTTCTGGTATAACTGAACGCACCAACATTCAACACAAACAGCTCATAAAAGCACAACAAATTAAGTTAAGGTGGTTTTGTGTTTTCATCATCGAATTAGGTTTATTTACTGTAGCAGAATATTTTTTTTTTGTTCGTTTTCATCGCGAAGGTGTACAGCTACATATTTGGGTAATAAAATGTAACAAAATTGTTTTTCCGGAATTTTGTATAATAAGACGAAATAATTTCAGAAATAAATTAATACACGAGAATCGTATACAGATTTGAAAGCGATGTGACAAAATAAATCTGTGCGTCTGTTGCGATAGATAATATTATCAATTTATCGCTCGTTATGTACGAGTAAATAATTTTGATGAAAACTTTTTCACGTAAGCTAAAGTTTTGTAATTAAAATTTTCAATGATGTACCTTCTTCACATTGTCGGTATGTTACCCAGGAAATAATCTCAATATCAATAATCTTAGACTTCGACTAAAATAAAATTTTATCGTAACATTTAAAACTTTACGACAATATGAACCGTGTTTCTCATGATAAAGATATTCACTTTCATACATTTTCTTGCAAATAATTTAAATACTCCAGGTAAAGAAATACTAAATTGAAAATTACCAGCTGGGTTGGGATCACGAAGCAAGTCACTTTACTGAGCCTCTAGGAAGAATTGGCGTGAGTACGATATCATTTGCATAGGCGAGGATGAGTGGCAGTTGCCAACTTTTTTGTGTTGTAATCTCAATTCTGAAAATTGCACTTGCTTTTATAAATTTTTGTGGTGGTCATGTTGAAAGTTACGTTTTACTGTGGCTCTTTCCCAGAAGCAGGTCTTTATAATCCAAATTGTCAGATCACTAGGTGTGTATTGTTTTAAACACCATCGCATACAACGAGTAAATTTACCGTATAAAAGGCTTTAGATAAATCAGTGAAAAATACATATGTCTGGTGTCCAGCGGTGTACAGTTTCTGTACGCTTTTATAATTTTGGACAGAAACTTATGCGGGAGACCAAAACTTATTATTGCTTTTTGCCAGATATTAGCTCTCGTGCATATTTCTTGTGAATAAAGCGTCTTTTAATGGCAACCATGTTGTTAAAGGAATTTCTGTCAAATTTGTTGTGAATTGTTCAGTAGTGTATGGCAAATCATCATGGAAGGTTATAGTGTTAAACAGCGTGTTTAAACCATCAAAGTTTGTATTCAAAATCAGTGCTCGCCATAATATCCATATACATCATCGAAACGCAAGAGTGTATGGGAAAACCAGAGGCAGTAAATTTCTCGTCATTCACAAAAACTTGGCCTTTGTGCGACTTTAACTTGGTGAATTATGCGTCGGGACTTCACTCGTAAAAAATCCATCTGACCCAGGAAGATCAATGATTAAAGACAACGCCGTGTGTTCGCTGATTGCGGGCTCTGAACAAGTTACCAAAAATTCCGCAAAATTCATCATTAACGACGAGGCCAATTTCTGGATAAATGAATATGTGAACCAGCACATTTGTCGGATTTGGGCCAATACCACTCCACACAAAATACACCACCACCAAATGTATTGTTCGAAGCTGCCATTGCAATAGCCATCAACGACAAGCACTATAGATCGATCATAAGCAACTTTTTGTAGCCTAACCCAGATCATTCAATGAATACAGACATCATGTTGTTAGAACAGGATGGCGTTACGAGCCATACAGTTCATCTGCATGAGCGATGTGAGGTGATGGTTATCTAGCGCGGTGGTCACGTGAACTGGCCGGCGGTCACACACAGCTTGTTTTATTTGCATTTAAAAATCGAGCGTCCTTATTGAAAGACCCTTTATGAAGATTAGGTTAGGTTTCAGTGGTTGCTTACTGCACACTTAGGCCAATTTTTAGGCCCATTGTGATACCACTCATTCACTCCACATCATTAACCCACCTACTTCACCTACTCACACAACTACAGTATACCACCTGCACATTGCAAGCTCCATGTCAACCTGTACATTGACATGGAAGGTGGGTCGGCGCGTGACACGGAATTCTGCACTCCATCAGAGGGTCTTAGTTATATTTATTAGCATCACCGATCGTAATCGATGATGAAAATTCAATTTGCATCTAGCCTCTGATGGGATTCGAACCCAGCACCTCCCGGTCCAAGTGCCGAAGCTTTAACCACTGCACCACTTGTCCGGTACCCTTTATGAAACTTAATTTTGTTTATAAAAAAAAACAAATCCTTGTGTTTCAAGTTCGTATTTTGAGAAATAATTTCTACAAATTACACGGATATAAGTAATCGGCCCCCATAGTGGCTATATTCAATATAGAGAGCAGACATTGTGGAATTCAAATCATTTAATGCCTTTTTGGAAATTAGACGAAGGTCTCTCGCATAAAACTTTTGAATATTATTATTCGTTCAAAACCACAAGTGAACAAAACAGGGTGTTGAACCATTTAAGCATTAGGCATTAAACAGCCACTTCTGGAGCCAATCTGTGAAATATGCCATAAGTTACAACGACGCATCCTATAAAAATTACGCAAATTTGAAATAGAAAAATTTGATCTTTTTTACAAAGAAATTTATTTTCATATGTACACTGTTAAAAAACTTATCTAAAAACTATATTTTGTCTAAAAATATTAGTTTTGGACATTCGCATAAATTTCTGTCCAAAATTACAAAAATGTCCAATAATTTAAAAGTCTTCATAAACTTCACACAGATTGATCCTCGGTTGAGCGTTGGGTCAAGAAGGCTGCCTGCTATGAGGCCGATAAACTAAAAATTAATCTAACGGTCGAATAGTATTCCTGCACATATTTTATTTAACACGTTGGTGTAATTATGATATAATTACGTTTACGTTCTGAGGATTTCTAATTTTTTGGAATTAGAACTTGAAGAGTCTCAATCCATCCTAATGGTATGGGTTGGTATTTAACCACGCGGCCACAAATATTGCTTGCAAAGCAAACATAAAAATACGATGCGATACTGCTCTCGGCATCATCATTTACCTTCTGAGGATTTCTAATTTTAGGACTTAGGACTTGAAGAGTTTCAATCCATCCTATAATGGTATTGGTTATTATTTAACCACGCGGCCTCAAATATTGCTTGCAAAGCAAAGTAATCAATAAATGCTCGGCATCGTCATTTACGTTCTGAGGATTTCTAATTTTAGGAATTAGGACTTGAAGAGTCTCAATTCATCCTAATTGTGGGTTATTATTTACCCACGCGGCCTCAAATATTGCTTGCAAAGCAAATATAAATTATACGATATGGTACTGCCCTCGGCATCATCATTCACATTCTGAGGATTTCTAATTTTAGGACTTAGAACTTGAAGTGTTTCAATCCATCCTATAATGGTATTGGTTATTATTTAACCACGCGGCCTCAAATATTGCTCGCAAAGCAAATATAAAATATACGATGCGATACTGCTCTCGGCATCATCATTTACATTCTGAGGATTTCTAATTTTAGGAATTAGGACTTGAATTATCTCTATATCCATCCTAATGGTATGGGTTGGTATTTGTCCACGCGGCCTCAAATATTGCTTGAAAAGCACACATATACGATGCGATACTGGCCCCGCCAAACAACAAGCGCGCGTTTCAAGTGTTCGAACCCCATCAGTGCCGGGGGCAGTACCGCATTGTATATATTCTGAATTGTGGAACTAATTTCATCCAACGCGCGATATTGAAAATTTCATTTTGGATCTAGATTTTAGTTTTATTACGTTTGAATAGAGATTATTAGGGTTTTTGTTGCAATATACCTTTTGAAATAAATCACATTTTTAAGGTAAACACTTATTTTCTATTTTACCTTGAACCTCCAAAGTTACACCTGATATGCGTGCCTCATTTTTTGGTTACGTTTCTCTCTAAAACATCAATAAATCGACTAGGAGTCACGACAAAAATTTCCAAAGGAAAGTTGCTTCGTTTTCAAGGTTTCTAAATTCTCTATAAAATTGCTAACTTTGATTTGGGAATGAAACACCGAACACGTTCGTTTATATTCTCAAGCAGCAGCATATGTTTTTTTTTCTTTTAGACAATTTTTTTCAGTGGCAGATGGCACTTAGTTTATTACGAATATGTTGCCCAAAATTATTATGTTTTCGAAAAGAGATTACAGTGGCATCTAAAAATTGTAAGTTGTCCTTTCATATTTGGGGTACAAATAAGTTTTGAGGGGTTTACAAAAGATGGCGTAACTAGTATTAAATCGCATCGGGCCATCTCGTAAATGTATCTCTATAAATGTATTTTTTTAGATTTTAAGTATGTCAACCTTTGTGCCAACAAAACACAATTTGCGGGAAGATTTTGAAGACAATTGTAGCTGATGGACATAAATTGCAGTGTGACATGTGAGTACTGGTTCCGCCGTTTTAAAAGTGCCCATTTTGATACCAGTGGCAAAAACGCGACGGAAGACCAGGAGGCGTTATTCGACTAAGATCCAAACGTTCCAAACTCGTCTAAAGACCATGAGTATGGTGCAAAAACAAAGAAATTGTGTTCCTTATGAACTCAAGCCAAGAGACGTCGAAGATAAAATCGGACGGGTCTTTTGCATCGAGTTGTGATGGGGGATGGAAAGTGGATCCACTACAACAACCAAAAGCGCAGAAAATGGTAGGGTAAGCCCGGTCAAGCATTAGTTTTAACCGCCAAACCGAATATTCATGGCAAGCTAATGCTGTGTAACTGGTGGGATCAGTTCAGAGGATATACTATGAGCTACTCCTACCTAACGAAACACCATCACTGGAAAACGTTATCAACAACAATTGATGCAATTAAGCCAAGCATTGAAGCTCAAATGTCCACAATATGCCAAAAGAAATGACATAATGATTTTTCAGCTTGCCAATGCTCAGCCACATGTTGCAAGAGAAGTCTGGTTTTATTCACATTGCTCCTTCCGACTACCACTTGTTTAGGCCGATGCCTCATGGTCTGGCCGAGCAGCATTTCACTCCTTACGAAGAAGCCATAAATTCGATCGATTCTTGGATCACATCAAAACACGAGGAATGGATGGGCATGAAACAAAAAAACAAAATATTTTAAATTAAGATTTATGAAGTTCTTTTAGATTGCATAAAATTACAAGATTAAAATTAAAATGCCTTACTTCCTACCAAATCTTTAATGTTAAAAAAAAAGAAAACGCGATACATATTATCATCATCCATTATCTAATTCTCAATGATTTTTCAAGACCTTTGTGATCCGGATCAATGGGTGTCAAGAAACACGGCAATTATTATCCCTTGAGTTCGTATTGAAGAAATTAATGTGGAAATTGGTTGTGTTGTCTCGTTCCGTAAGAGCGCATATCGTAGGTGGCCGATGAAAGAGGCCGATGAAACCTAAGGAAGCCTTTAAATTTTTTAAATTTAGTTATCAGGTTCGAAATTTATTATTTTTGTAAGTCTAAGTTGTGGAATTTTTAGGAAAAGGTTCGCGACGGATAAAGTTAGGATAACGCGACGGAAGGTAGTAAATGTATTTTGAATTAATTTTTTGAAGTACTTTTCAAGTTCATTACAACGAAAATCTGCACATCCGCCACACGCAGGATCAAGATACGTTAAATGTGGTAGATGAAGACATTGTACCTAAACTAAAAGCATTGTAAACGTTTCACGGAGAATATGTAAGGGCGAATCTTAGCTTTGATCATTTCTACGTGGTTATTCCATTTTAGTTTGTTGTCTTGCACTAATCCTAAGTATTTAAAAGATTTTACCCTTTCCATTACCACACCCATAAATGTTAAACAGAACAGGTGCTAGTATGGAGCCCTGCCGAACGCCTTGGAAACGACAAGTTGTTCACTTTCTGTCTGATTTACAGCGACAACTTCTGATCTGAGGTGAGACTCGAACCATAACAATTGCGTCGATTTTAACTCCAGGATGAATTAAGGCTTGGCGAGCAATATGTGGTGGTCTAACCTAAGTTTGTTAATTAGAGGCAGACGGCTTGTGTGCTGGATGATTTTGTGAAACCATATTGTTCTTGAGCTAGAATATTGTTTCTACTCAAGAATTCAATGAATTGGACATTAATCAATCATTTTTTCGTATACTTTAGATATTGCACCAAGTACAGAGATTGGCCGATAATTGATTGCCTTCTGAGTATCACCATCCTTGTATGGTTGGTACAACCTTTGCCATTTTCTATTTCTCAGGAAATGTTCCCTCGGAAAGAGATTTAAAAAAATGAAGAAACTTACTTGAATTCCCATATACCGAGAAGCTTGTTGTTGTTTGCTACGGAACACTAATAAATTGGTTACATAATAAAAGAAACACCACTTCTAATTTATTTTTAAATTTAAAGAAAAATACTTTATGTAGCAACAACAATTTTTATTGGTGGCGAGTGGCGAGTGATAGGCTGCGGCAAGATATTGCTCCGGCGAAAGCCCAAAATTGAATAGGCAGACGATAATTCTTGCCTTCGTCTTCTTGCCTATTTTCTGGTTTAACATGAAATTATTGTACAAAGAATTGTCCATTTAAAAATAATTATGTACACGGAGGATTGTCCGTTGAGAATTAATTGTACGGAGTTTCTTATAGTTGAAGAAACTATCCGCTACATCACCCACCGAGCAGTGAGTTCCCCCACCGCGGGTTCTTTGTCCCCTGATTGTCATGGTAGTGGTGATGTAAACGTAGTCACAGGTTTGTAGTGAGTTTGGTATGAATATGTCATTTTGGTTTGTTTTGCGCGTGTCCGTTGGGATGAGTTTGTTCATCGTGGAGGATCGCGGTTGATGGATCGCTATGTCAGTGGTTACTTAGGGTGTATGTGGTTATTCCACAAAGAATTCCCCAGGTAATTTAATGGTTTGACTGTACACCAGTTCTGCTGGTGAACATTTTAGGTCATGCTTGTGGATGATAGGCACTGGTTCGTATTCGATGTGAGTCTAATAGTTGCATAAGCTCAGCGAATAATTTTGAGTCAAACTGTGTGCCTTGTTTGGTCGTAATGTTGATTGTGACGTTGAATATAGAAATTTAGTTTTCGACAAACGTTGTTTTCGCCGCGTAAAACGATCTACTCAATTTAATTAGATGGTGGAAGTGGCCCAACAATGTCTTAATGGGTGTGTTCAAATCTACAAGTGCAAGTTCATGGTCTGAAGTACGAGGTAGTGCATCTGCGACCACGTTATCTTTGCCTTGAATGTGTTGTATGTCTGTCGTAAATTGAGACACATAATCTAATGGCGAGCTTGCCTTGGGTTTCGTTCCACTATAGAGATGAAATATTGTGAATTCCCGACCTTCAACAAAGTAACGAAAATGTTTAATTGCATAAGCAATTCGCGATCAAATGCGGAATATTTCCTTTCCGCATCTGATAATTCCTAGGAGAAAAACCCAAGAGGTTCCAGAACGTATTATTTAGTTGTTGTACGATCGCACCTTTTGCTGTGCTGAATGCATCAGTAGTGATGCTATATTTGGTTTCGTTTAGATATATTTTTCAAACTTTTCTTGAGCTGAAGGAATGCGTTTTGACATTCTTCAGGCCAAACAATTGTTTGAGGCTTTTTGGGCTTTTTGAGAAGACTTGCAAGTTTTGGTATAAATCGGTGGTAGTATAGTTTACCATGCCAATGAATTGCTGAATTTGCTTCACGTTTTGTGGTGTTGTTAAATCTCCAATTGCATTAATTCGTCCTTCGGACGGCAGAATGCCATTAGATGTAATCTTGTGACTGAGAAAGGTAAGATTGTTCGTCCCAAATACGTATTTTGCCGTGTTGATTTTGACACCATACTTTGATAATTTTTGGAAGAGTTTTTTCAAATGGTAGGTATTGCTTCTCGTCTTTTGAAGCTACGAGAGTGTCGTCGATAAAAAGACGAATAGGCCAAATGGTGTGGTAATTGCGATGGAGCGATTGGTATGAGATGGCATGCTATGACGAGATCGATTTTGGTGAAAATCGTGCAACCATCTAATTGTATGAAGGAATTATGTATGTGGAGAACAGGATAACGGTCAGGAATTGTAACTGCGTTAAAACTTTTGTAGTCCCACATATGGTCTCCAGTCGTTGCCCTTCTTCTTCACCATGTGCAATGGACAAGAACATTCACCCTGTGTTGGAATTCTAGGAAAGCCGCTTTATGGCGAATTGGACAAGCCTTCTGGGCCTCGAGAATGTTAAGTGCCCTGTAGTTACAATGTGGTGTATTACATTGTGCATTACCACGCTCCGGTAATTTTTGGTGGAGCTGTTAAAGAAAGGAATTACAAGCTGTTTTTAGGGCTCTAATATTTTGGGTTACCTCAGCTTCTTTTATATCATATAGGTCCAATTTATAGTTTATTCGTTGTTCCCTAACACTTAAACTAACGTTCGGCCAGGGAAATTACATGCATGCGCAAAGCACGAATTTATTGGCAACTGCAGCTGGTTCATCGATTGCTAAACCATCTATATTGAGAGATACTTTTTGGTAATAGACCTGCCATTTTTATTGCATATAGCCATTTTCATAAATTTCTAAAATTCTTGTGCGACTTTCCGTTGCATGCATTCAAATTTGCTGCGTAGAAGCTACGCTTAGCTCTTCTAATTTTAGTTGCAACCGAAGCTTTTAGAGTATTACATTTTTCGATCAAATGAACACAATTCGGATATTTGAGCTTAACTTTAAAATACTCCTCTCTCATTTGGATATCGGGAAGCAATTCATTTGTCATCCACGGTTGCTTAAAACCAGAATGCTGAGGTACAGTTTTTACATGCGTAAAATGATTAACAACGTTTCCGAGATCGGTAACTAGATCATCTAGACTTTAGTAGCTCTGTATGCTTTCCAAGATGGAAATTTTCTCACCTAAATCGTAATTAAAAAATGCCAAACCGCATCTCGGGGTATTTTTCCAAGTGGAACATTATTTTGATTTGAATCGCTCTATGATCTGAGAAAGAAATATCGTCCAAAAACAATCCGTTTATTAACCCGATTTGGTCAGTCAACAAGTGATCAATTAAATTCAAGTTGCGTATTCTGAATTCATTTTACTTGCAAGCATGAAACCATTGGAAGAAATTATATCTAGGTATTTCTAGTATTAAAAACATTTAAATTGAAATTCCCGACAATTACCGCATTAGGAAACGTCTCCACAATGCCCTCGAACTCGCTTAGAAAATTGTCAGTTTGGGGTGCTGAACATTTTATACTTATAATATTCAGATTTCCTTTGTTCAACTTTAATACAAAGTAATTATTTTTGTCTAAATTTTTTTCGCATGTTGTAAATATTCCAATTCAGAGTCCAGTTTTGACAAATTTCCTTAAAGACCGGAGTAAGATGATTTTGATTTCGCAGTTCCAATAGTTGATCAAGAAGGGACTGTTTTATTTCTAGAATCAGATGTTTGAGTCGATGGAACTGCCTGTGTTGGAGGTAGTTATGCTTGAACCAACGTTGAACTGGTTAGGTTCGGACTTGCGCTTGTTCAGAAGCAGTGCCAAATTGTAGCTATTTTTTGAAGTTCTTGTCGATTTTTTCCCGAAAGCCCAATGCAACGAGAGTGATACGATTTTTGAAACTTAACGCACTTTATCTCTTGATGAAATTCACTAATTGTTCCTTTACATGAAAGGAACTTAGAGTCAGGCATGGAACCCATTTAACTACACAGCACTTGTACAGCAGGTACAGCAGCAACAACAACAATTCTGATTACTTTTGTTATTCTTTTTATTTTTTTTTATTTTTTTTTTTTAACTATTGCCAAAGGCTTTATTCATGAATCTTTCGTTATACGAAACTAACAAGAAGTGTGAAATTCTTAAAAACTATATATTTTTTTTTTACTTTAGCCTTAACCTATGTTAGTACTTAACATTAGTATGCATTATTATTTTTAAATTATTATTAATTATTTAATTTAAGTGTGTTAGGTCAACATGCGTGTAATTATTAAATATTTCAGTTGATTAAATCTAGAGGATCTGCTCTGCGAAGCCGTTTGTGTTTCGGTTGCCTTAGTAGTTCTCTAGCTAATTCGTTAGGGTGTGATTCCAGTTTCAGATGGTATTTTAGACTGCATGATTTTATTGTCTCTTTAACCGTTTTAATTCCTAGGTCTCTATGGATGTTGCTGTTTCGAATATACCAGGGCGCATTTGTAATGCTACGAAGTATCTTTGCTTGCGTTCTTTGCACAATATCTATATTTGAGGCACTAGTTGAGCCCCATAGTTGGATACCATAGGTCCATATGGGGATTAGGATCGCTTTGTATAGTAGAACCTTGCATTCTAGAGAGAGTTTCGATTTTCTTCCGATCAACCAGTACATTTTAGAAAATTTTATTTTTAGTTGATTACGTTTTGTTTCAATGTGCTTTTTCCATGTCAATCTTCTATCGAGATGAAGACCGAGATATTTGACGTTTGTTTGTTGAGGAATTGTGATATTGTTTAATTTTTCTGTCGGACATGTGCGTTTATTCAGGGTGAATGTTACATGTGTTGATTTACATTCATTCGTCCTTATCCGCCAAGTTTTTAACCAATGTTGCATTTTGTGCAGATGTTCTTGTAATTCTCTCGATGCTGTTTGTGGATTTTTGCGTGGAAACAATATAGCTGTGTCATCAGCAAAAGTTGAAGTGATTATGTTTTCAGTTATTGTTAAGTCAGCTGTGAACAACAAGTATAGCACAGGTCCCAATACACTACCTTGCGGTACTCCTGCCTTTATCTTGGTTAAATCAGTAGTGGCCGTACTTTGTTTCACCTGGAACATCCTTTGGGCTAAGTAGTTTTCAAGAATTGCATGAAATTTTCTAGGCAGAAGAGTTTTAATTTTGTAATTTAATCCTTTATGCCATACTTTGTCGAAAGCTTGCGCAATATCCAAGAAAACTGCAGAGCAATATTTATTTTCTTCTAAGGAGAGCTTAATTGTGTTTACAATTCTGTGCACCTGTTCTATTGTGCCGTGCTGCTCTCTAAATCCAAATTGGTGATCTGGTATAATGCGACCTACAGTTAATATAGGTATTAGTTCTTCTAGTAGCATCTTTTCAAAGAGCTTTGAAATTATCGGAAGTAGACTTATTGGCCTGTACGACGAGACTTGGGTTTCGTCTTTACCTGGCTTAGAAATCATGATAATTTGAGATATTTTCCATTTTTGGGGGAAGTATCCACATCTCATAATCGCATTAAAAATATATGTTATATATTTTATGCATCTATCGGGTAATTCTTTGATCATTTTTCCAGTTATTAGACCATGGCCTGGAGCTTTCTTAGGATTTATTCTGTTTTTGATAACCGTTTTGACGCATTTCCATTTAAACTTTACTGGATTTGGGTTCGACTCGTCCCTCGTAAACTGTGGTAGTACACAGTCATTATTTTTTTCGTTTGGAGTGAACACTTTTTGTAGATGGTTAGAGAAAGCGATAGCCTTTACTAAATCACTTCTGGCCGAATGACCATCTGGTTTCCTTACCGGCGGGTTCGATAGCTCTGGCCTTTTTAAATTTCTTGCTGCCTTCCACAGTGATTAATCTGTTTTCTCTGTTGCTGTGAGCTCACTTAGGTAATTCTACATTCCAAGATTGTGTTCTTCCCGTATTGCTTCTCTTAGAGCTTTAATAGCTCTACTTAATTTCCATTTATGAAAAGGAGATTGGTGCAGCTGCCATAGCCGCCGAGTCGCCCGCTTATTTGCCAATAACTTTTGAATGTTACTTGAAAGCCACTATTTTTTCCCGAATTTTTGTACTGCCTTTTTTGCAGCCATTTCCATTATTTGTCTTAAGTTTTCTATCGCCGCATCGATATCTTCTGGTGTTTGCAGTGGGACATCCAGATGACAATTTACGTCTACTATGTTTTTATACAGAACCCATTTCGTTAGTTTGTTTGTTAAACGTTGGGGTGGTTCAGTTTTTAATGCTTGCGTACTTAGTGTTACGATTATTGGTGAGTGATCTGATGATAAATCATAACAGTCAACGACTTGAGCATTGGTGCGTGCTATTCCTCGTATTATACAGAAATCTATTAAATCAGGAATTTTCTTTCTATCGGTAGGCCAATAAGTGGGATGTCCAGATGATAAATAATCTAGGTTTTTCTCGTTTATTGCTTCGCAGAGTTGCTTGCCCTTGTTTGACGTCAACCTCGAACCCCATTGCACATGTTTAGCGTTGTAATCACCTCCTACTAGAAATTTGATTCCCAACTGATTAAAGTAGTCGATAAATTGCTGTTTTTTAATTGCATGTTTCGGTGGACAGTAAACAGCCGATATTACAAATTTCCCAGACCATTCGTCCAAACAAATAGTTGTAGCTTGGATGTGATCTTTAGCATATTTCTGGAGCTCGTAGTGCTTTAACCTTCTTTTTATCAAGACTGCGGTGCCGCCGTGTACTTTTCCATCCGGATGTTTGGTGTCATAAACGGAATAGCCGGTAATATTAAAAAAATTGTGTTTGGTGAAGTGTGTTTCAGATATTAACATGATGTCTATTTTTTGTTCGATAAGAAAGGTGTGTACCTCAGCTTTATGTTGCGGAAGCCCGTTCGCATTCCAAATAGCTATTTTTAGAACTGTCATTTTTGATTTTTAACTATTATTTGCATAAGCGTATTCATATTTTGCATCATCATGCTCATTTGCCTTTCCATCATCGTCATGAAACTTTGGATGGTCTCGGTTAATTTATTTAGCGTGGTATGAATATTTAGGTCCTCTTCATTAAAACGAACTTTGGGTTTCGGTTTGTTACCTTTTAGGATGTTTGCATAAGAAACACCTGGCTGTGCGAAACTGCTGTCAAACGTCTCCAAGTTATCATTTTGTGTGTTTGCACTCGCAGGTTTGGTGACTATTGTATTTTTTGGTAACATGGTCCTCTGATTAAATTGCATATTGAGCATTCGTTGCTCAGCTCTCATTTTAGGGTTTATTTTCCGTTTTAAGTCCAGATACACTGCACATCCCCTGTAATTTGCAGTATCATTTTCATCGCAGTTATGCAACGTTTCACAGATGAGTCATTGCGGGATTTGTCACACTGTTTGGAGTCGTGAAGTTCACCACAAATAACACAAACATCATTTAAGGTGCAGTATGCTTTCGTGTGTCCGTATTCTTGGCACTTTATGCATTGAACTGGTCCTGACCTCTTCCTAGGTTCTTCAATTACTATTTTGCGATGTAGCAAATATTTTAGGTTGTAAATCTTGTGCACTCCATTTGACTTTTCTTCCTCTGGCTCTAGTTCCAAACGGAACATTGGTTGGGGTACCTTCTTTCGGTTTACTATATTACCAATAGATTTGACATGGAAACCTTCCGCAGGCTCCCTTTTTATTTTGACAAATTTTATTTTGGTACGTGAATTTTGTTTTAAAACAGATTTTACTTTAATTATTTACTTCACCAAATATATTTTTTATATTAAATATTGAATATTTTAAATTTTTTATTGGACACTATTTTCTCATGCGACGGTTTGACAGTCCGCCAAATTTATTAAAAAAACTCAAAACTTATTTATACCCCCAATACTATGTAATACAGAGTTTATTAATAACTAAAATAGATGGCGTTGAGAATATTTTTTTTTTTTAATAGTTGCATATATTTGTACCTATCTCATTCAATCATTTTGTAAAAATTGAATGTTAATTTTCAAAATTTTGCCCATTAAAAGTAGACAACTATAAGATGACAACCTTATTCTGAAAATACAATGGGAGTAGCTACAAAAAACAAATGTTCACATTTTCTACGGGTTGTCTACGTACTCGAACAAGTGCCGACATTGACTACGCAAAAATCAATCGTCTAAAAGCTTCAGCACCGTTAGTGCTTGCAGTATTTTAAAAGGATTATTCAAAAATTGTATTTGAATCACAAAAAATGCTTTCTAACGAACCCATCATTTCTAATCATATCCAAAATAAATCGCATTACTTTAAAAAATATAAAAGCTCAAACAAAGTTATTCAATTAATTATGATTATCACATTTTTCTAAATAAAATTTCGATGAGCTTTTTTCCCCGAAATTCATGTTACACAAAACCATTTTTGGTGTTTCCCTTTTTTAAAAGCATAGAAATGTAAAGTAATTTTTATTCAACACACGGTAAAAAAAATGGAACAACAATTTTAGGTTTATCAATTAAAAAGCAACAACAACGAAAACAGTTGGAAATCTGTGTTATGCCGAAAATGCTTTTTTTCGTTTTGTTTTATTTTATTTCATTCACGATGAAACTACCACTTTTATTTAAACACAAAAAAATGTTGCAAATAAAAATTTTACGTCGTTCTTGCTTGCAACCCCAACCATTATTTGTGGATGTGCATATTTTTTCAGAACGGGGTGAGACGATTTTCTAGTTGGAAAAATAAAATAATATAAAAAGGATGAAAATGTATTTTAGCAGGAATAAAAATGTTGTCATAATCTTTTTGGCTATGGAGATTACCACGTTTTAGGTGGAATGCTGAATACACAACGCATTATCTTGAAACAAGAGTTTCCAACTATTCTGATCGATTTTTTTTTAAATATTGGTGAATGCATTGGAAAAATACCATAATAATAGAAATAGGTATTTTCGATGTGTGCGCAAAATGCGAATAGTGCTAAATTTTTGTGTCCCATTTTTAGGTGTTTAAAAAACATTTTTCTGTATATTATGTACTGTTGAGTTTAATGTACAGATATTGTGAATTAGAACATAAATAAATAAATAAATCAAAATATAGTATGAAGTTTAATGAGTGGAAACTGATAAAATTGAAAAAAAAAACAATTTAATATTGGTTGTAAATTTTGGGACATAGAATATGTAAGAGTGAATGAAGTTGGACCAAAGGTAAAAATTTTCTGTTCACATTACTTTGATTGAACATAGAATATTTCGTATCTTTTTGAAATTTGAGCCTTGAAACTTTCTAAATTTTACCCCCGATCCAGTGGTACAAAAATACCTCTTAAATCACTATAACCCTCGCCCTGAAAACTCAGCACCAAACTACATTCCAAAGGATGTGGTGATTTATATAATGCATACAGTGCTGGGGAAAAAAATTGGGCAAACACATTTTATTGCAAATTGGAGTCTTTTTTGCTAAAATTACAAAACTTTTGAAAGCAATTGGCTTATTGTTTCATTTTAAATACATGTATGACGTAATTTATTGGAAAAAAAAATTAACTGCCATTTAGGGGCAAAACCCCGAAAAATGCCAAAATATTCAAAATACGTTGATTGGAGTTAAATTAAGAACCTATTTTTTAATTTTTGTTTTGTTTTTATTGATTTATAGAAGTTCTATCTTTAATATTAATAATTTGTTGGACCGCCTTTTGTTTTTATTACACTGGTACAACCCCGCAACTGATGTGCAAAAAAATTGGTCAAGCAATTATTTTATTTTACGCCTACCGTTCTTGGCTGTCATTAGGGTGCAGATGTTTTATTGCCTGTAATTTTTTTTTGAGTATTAATAGTACATATTTTGTAAGATTAAGTTATTCTGTAAGTGATCCTAGTCAAATAAAGAATAAAGCGCAATTTTAGTGTAAAGAGTGTGTTGTTGTTGTTGTCAATATGGCGGTGATCGAAAATACTCACTTGTACTCGACTAAAATCCATTCTAGTTTGAAAATTCGAACAAAACTTATTAAATAGTAAATATTAATTGGTTATAACGTGAATTATAATTCCTACTATAAAGAAATGTTGTTTTTGTCAACGTTGTTGTTGTTGTCAATATGGCGGTGATCGAAAATACTCACTTGTACTCGACTAAAATCCATTCTAGTTTGAAAATTCGAACAAAGCTTAATAAATAGTAAATATTAATTGGTTATAACGTGAATTATAATTCTTAGTATGAAAAAATTTTGTTTTGTCAACGTTGTTGTTGTTGTCAATATGGCGGTGATCGAAAATACTCACTAGTACCCGACTAAAATCCATTCTAGTTTGAAAATTCGAACAAAACTTAATAAATAGTAAATATTAATTGGTTATAACGTGAATTATTATTCTTAGTATGAAGAAATATTGTTTTTGTCAAAGTTGTTGTTGTTGTCAATATGGCGGTGATCGAAAATACTCACTAGTACTCGACTAAAATTCATTCTAGTTTGAAAATACGAACAAAACTTATTAAATAGTAAATATTAATTGGTTATAACGTGAATTATAATTCTTAATATGAAAAAATGTTGTTTTTGTCAACGTTGTTGTTGTTGTCAATATGGCGGTGATCGAAAATACTCGCTAGTACTCGACTAAAATCCATTCTAGTTTGAAAATTCAAACAAAGCTTAATAAATAGTAAATATTAATTTATTATAACGTGAATTATTTTTCTAAGTATGAAGAAATGTTGTTTTTGTCAACGTTGTTGTTGTTGTCAATATGGCGGTGATCGAAAATACTCACTTGTGCTCGTCTAAAATCCATTCTAGTTTGAAAATTCCAACAAAACCTATTAAATAGTAAATATTAATTGGTTATAACGTGAATAATTATTCTTAATATGAAGAAATGTTGTTTTTGTCAACGTTGTTGTTGTTGTCAATATGGTGGTGATCGAAAATACTCACTTGTACTCGACTAAAATCCATTCTAGTTTGAAAATTCGAACAAAGCTTAATAAATAGTAAATATTAATTGGTTATAACGTGAATTATAATTCCTACTATAAAGAAATGTTGTTTTTGTCAACGTTGTTGTTGTTGTCAATATGGCGGTGATCGAAAATACTCGCTAGTACTCGACTAAAATCCATTCTAGTTTGAAAATTCAAACAAAGCTTAATAAATAGTAAATATTAATTGGTTATAACGTGAATTATAATTCTTAATATGAATAAATGTTGTTTTTGTCAACGTTGTTGTTGTTGTCAATATGGCGGTGATCGAAAATACTCGCTAGTACTCAACTAAAATCCATTCTAGTTTGAAAATTCGAACAAAACTTATTAAATAGTAAATATTAATTGGTTATAACGTGAATTATAATTCTTAATATGAAAAAATGTTGTTTTTGTCAACGTTGTTGTTGTTGTCAATATGGCGGTGATCGAAAATACTCACTTGTACTCGACTAAAATCCATTCTAGTTTGAAAATTCGAACAAAGCTTAATAAATAGTAAATATTAATTGGTTATAACGTGAATTATAATTCTTAATATGAAAAAATGTTGTTTTTGTCAACGTTGTTGTTGTTGTCAATATGGCGGTGATCGAAAATACTCGCTAGTACTCGACTAAAATCCATTCTAGTTTGAAAATTCAAACAAAGCTTAATAAATAGTAAATATTAATTTGTTATAACGTGAATTATTTTTCTAAGTATGAAGAAATGTTGTTTTTGTCAACGTTGTTGTTGTTGTCAATATGGCGGTGATCGAAAATACTCACTTGTGCTCGTCTAAAATCCATTCTAGTTTGAAAATTCCAACAAAACCTATTAAATAGTAAATATTAATTGGTTATAACGTGAATAATTATTCTTAATATGAAGAAATGTTGTTTTTGTCAACGTTGTTGTTGTTGTCAATATGGTGATGATCGAAAATACTCACTTGTACTCGACTAAAATCCATTCTAGTTTGAAAATTCGAACAAAGCTTAATAAATAGTAAATATTAATTGGTTATAACGTGAATTATAATTCCTACTATAAAGAAATGTTGTTTTTGTCAACGTTGTTGTTGTTGTCAATATGGCGGTGATCGAAAATACTTATTTGTACTCGACTAAAATCCATTCTAGTTTGAAAATTCAAACAAAGCTTAATAAATAGTAAATATTAATTGGTTATAACGTGAATTATAATTCTTAATATGAATAAATGTTGTTTTTGTCAACGTTGTTGTTGTTGTCAATATGGCGGTGATCGAAAATACTCGCTAGTACTCAACTAAAATCCATTCTAGTTTGAAAATTCGAACAAAACTTATTAAATAGTAAATATTAATTGGTTATAACGTGAATTATAATTCTTAGTATGAAGAAATGTTGTTTTTGTCAACGTTGTTGTTGTTGTCAATATGGCGGTGATCGAAAATACTCGCTAGTACTCGACTAAAATCCATTCTAGTTTGAAAATTCGAACAAAACTTATTAAATAGTAAATATTAATTGGTTATAACGTGAATTATTATTCTTAGTATGAAGAAATGTTGTTTTTGTCAACGTTGTTGTTGTTGTCAATATGGCGGTGATCGAAAATACTTACTAGTACTGGACTAAAATCCATTCTAGTTTGAAAATTCAAACAAAGCTTAATAAATAGTAAATATTAATTGGTTATAACGTGAATTATAATTCTTAATATGAATAAATGTTGTTTTTGTCAACGTTGTTGTTGTTGTCAATATGGCGGTGATCGAAAATACTCGCTAGTACTCAACTAAAATCCATTCTAGTTTGAAAATTCGAACAAAACTTATTAAATAGTAAATATTAATTGGTTATAACGTGAATTATAATTCTTAGTATGAAGAAATGTTGTTTTTGTCAACGTTGTTGTTGTTGTCAATATGGCGGTGATCGAAAATACTCGCTAGTACTCAACTAAAATCCATTCTAGTTTGAAAATTCGAACAAAACTTATTAAATAGTAAATATTAATTGGTTATAACGTGAATAATTATTCTTAATATGAAGAAATGTTGTTTTTGTCAACGTTGTTGTTGTTGTCAATATGGTGATGATCGAAAATACTCACTTGTACTCGACTAAAATCCATTCTAGTTTGAAAATTCGAACAAAGCTTAATAAATAGTAAATATTAATTGGTTATAACGTGAATTATAATTCCTACTATAAAGAAATGTTGTTTTTGTCAACGTTGTTGTTGTTGTCAATATGGCGGTGATCGAAAATACTTATTTGTACTCGACTAAAATCCATTCTAGTTTGAAAATTCAAACAAAGCTTAATAAATAGTAAATATTAATTGGTTATAACGTGAATTATAATTCTTAATATGAATAAATGTTGTTTTTGTCAACGTTGTTGTTGTTGTCAATATGGCGGTGATCGAAAATACTCGCTAGTACTCAACTAAAATCCATTCTAGTTTGAAAATTCGAACAAAACTTATTAAATAGTAAATATTAATTGGTTATAACGTGAATTATAATTCTTAGTATGAAGAAATGTTGTTTTTGTCAACGTTGTTGTTGTTGTCAATATGGCGGTGATCGAAAATACTCGCTAGTACTCGACTAAAATCCATTCTAGTTTGAAAATTCGAACAAAACTTATTAAATAGTAAATATTAATTGGTTATAACGTGAATTATTATTCTTAGTATGAAGAAATGTTGTTTTTGTCAACGTTGTTGTTGTTGTCAATATGGCGGTGATCGAAAATACTTACTAGTACTGGACTAAAATCCATTCTAGTTTGAAAATTCAAACAAAGCTTAATAAATAGTAAATATTAATTGGTTATAACGTGAATTATAATTCTTAATATGAATAAATGTTGTTTTTGTCAACGTTGTTGTTGTTGTCAATATGGCGGTGATCGAAAATACTCGCTAGTACTCAACTAAAATCCATTCTAGTTTGAAAATTCGAACAAAACTTATTAAATAGTAAATATTAATTGGTTATAACGTGAATTATAATTCTTAGTATGAAGAAATGTGGTTTTTGTCAACGTTGTTGTTGTTGTCAATATGGCGGTGATCGAAAATACTCACTAGTACTCGACTAAAATCCATTCTAGTTTGAAAATTCGAACAAAACTTATTAAATAGTAAATATTAATTTGTTATAACGTGAATTATAATTCTTAATATGAATAAATTTTGTTTTTGTCAACGTTGTTGTTGTTGTCAATATGGCGGTGATCGAAAATACTCGCTAGTACTCAACTAAAATCCATTCTAGTTTGAAAATTCGAACAAAACTTATTAAATAGTAAATATTAATTGGTTATAACGTGAATTATAATTCTTAGTATGAAGAAATGTGGTTTTTGTCAACGTTGTTGTTGTTGTCAATATGGCGGTGATCGAAAATACTCGCTAGTACTCGACTAAAATCCATTCTAGTTTGAAAATTCGAACAAAACTTATTAAATAGTAAATATTAATTGGTTATAACGTGAATTATTATTCTTAGTATGAAGAAATGTTGTTTTTGTCAACGTTGTTGTTGTTGTCAATATGGCGGTGATCGAAAATACTTACTAGTACTCGACTAAAATCCATTCTAGTTTGAAAATTCAAACAAAGCTTAATAAATAGTAAATATTAATTGGTTATAACGTGAATTATAATTCTTAATATGAATAAATGTTGTTTTTGTCAACGTTGTTGTTGTTGTCAATATGGCGGTGATCGAAAATACTCGCTAGTACTCAACTAAAATCCATTCTAGTTTGAAAATTCGAACAAAACTTATTAAATAGTAAATATTAATTGGTTATAACGTGAATTATAATTCTTAGTATGAAGAAATGTGGTTTTTGTCAACGTTGTTGTTGTTGTCAATATGGCGGTGATCGAAAATACTCACTAGTACTCGACTAAAATCCATTCTAGTTTGAAAATTCGAACAAAACTTATTAAATAGTAAATATTAATTGGTTATAACGTGAATTATAATTCTTAGTATGAAGAAATGTTGTTTTTGTCAACGTTGTTGTTGTTGTCAATATGGCGGTGATCGAAAATACTCGCTAGTACTCGACTAAAATCCATTCTAGTTTGAAAATTCGAACAAAACTTATTAAATAGTAAATATTAATTGGTTATAACGTGAATTATTATTCTTAGTATGAATAAATGTTGTTTTTGTCAACGTTGTTGTTGTTGTCAATATGGCGGTGATCGAAAATACTTACTAGTACTGGACTAAAATCCATTCTAGTTTGAAAATTCAAACAAAGCTTAATAAATAGTAAATATTAATTGGTTATAACGTGAATTATAATTCTTAATATGAATAAATGTTGTTTTTGTCAACGTTGTTGTTGTTGTCAATATGGCGGTGATCGAAAATACTCGTTAGTACTCAACTAAAATCCATTCTAGTTTGAAAATTCGAACAAAACTTATTAAATAGTAAATATTAATTGGTTATAACGTGAATTATAATTCTTAGTATGAAGAAATGTTGTTTTTGTCAACGTTGTTGTTGTTGTCAATATGGCGGTGATCGAAAATACTCGCTAGTACTCAACTAAAATCCATTCTAGTTTGAAAATTCGAACAAAACTTATTAAATAGTAAATATTAATTGGTTATAACGTGAATAATTATTCTTAATATGAAGAAATGTTGTTTTTGTCAACGTTGTTGTTGTTGTCAATATGGTGATGATCGAAAATACTCACTTGTACTCGACTAAAATCCATTCTAGTTTGAAAATTCGAACAAAGCTTAATAAATAGTAAATATTAATTGGTTATAACGTGAATTATAATTCCTACTATAAAGAAATGTTGTTTTTGTCAACGTTGTTGTTGTTGTCAATATGGCGGTGATCGAAAATACTTATTTGTACTCGACTAAAATCCATTCTAGTTTGAAAATTCAAACAAAGCTTAATAAATAGTAAATATTAATTGGTTATAACGTGAATTATAATTCTTAATATGAATAAATGTTGTTTTTGTCAACGTTGTTGTTGTTGTCAATATGGCGGTGATCGAAAATACTCGCTAGTACTCAACTAAAATCCATTCTAGTTTGAAAATTCGAACAAAACTTATTAAATAGTAAATATTAATTGGTTATAACGTGAATTATTTTTCTTAGTATGAAGAAATGTTGTTTTTGTCAACGTTGTTGTTGTTGTCAATATGGCGGTGATCGAAAATACTTACTAGTACTGGACTAAAATCCATTCTAGTTTGAAAATTCAAACAAAGCTTAATAAATAGTAAATATTAATTGGTTATAACGTGAATTATAATTCTTAATATGAATAAATGTTGTTTTTGTCAACGTTGTTGTTGTTGTCAATATGGCGGTGATCGAAAATACTCGCTAGTACTCAACTAAAATCCATTCTAGTTTGAAAATTCGAACAAAACTTATTAAATAGTAAATATTAATTGGTTATAACGTGAATTATAATTCTTAGTATGAAGAAATGTTGTTTTTGTCAACGTTGTTGTTGTTGTCAATATGGCGGTGATCGAAAATACTCGCTAGTACTCGACTAAAATCCATTCTAGTTTGAAAATTCGAACAAAACTTATTAAATAGTAAATATTAATTGGTTATAACGTGAATTATTATTCTTAGTATGAAGAAATGTTGTTTTTGTCAACGTTGTTGTTGTTGTCAATATGGCGGTGATCGAAAATACTTACTAGTACTGGACTAAAATCCATTCTAGTTTGAAAATTCAAACAAAGCTTAATAAATAGTAAATATTAATTGGTTATAACGTGAATTATAATTCTTAATATGAATAAATGTTGTTTTTGTCAACGTTGTTGTTGTTGTCAATATGGCGGTGATCGAAAATACTCGCTAGTACTCAACTAAAATCCATTCTAGTTTGAAAATTCGAACAAAACTTATTAAATAGTAAATATTAATTGGTTATAACGTGAATTATAATTCTTAGTATGAAGAAATGTGGTTTTTGTCAACGTTGTTGTTGTTGTCAATATGGCGGTGATCGAAAATACTCACTAGTACTCGACTAAAATCCATTCTAGTTTGAAAATTCGAACAAAACTTATTAAATAGTAAATATTAATTGGTTATAACGTGAATTATAATTCTTAGTATGAAGAAATGTGGTTTTTGTCAACGTTGTTGTTGTTGTCAATATGGCGGTGATCGAAAATACTCACTAGTACTCGACTAAAATCCATTCTAGTTTGAAAATTCGAACAAAACTTATTAAATAGTAAATATTAATTTGTTATAACGTGAATTATAATTCTTAATATGAATAAATGTTGTTTTTGTCAACGTTGTTGTTGTTGTCAATATGGCGGTGATCGAAAATACTCACTAGTACTCGACTAAAATCCATTCTAGTTTGAAAATTCGAACAAAACTTATTAAATAGTAAATATTAATTTGTTATAACGTGAATTATAATTCTTAATATGAATAAATGTTGTTTTTGTCAACGTTGTTGTTGTTGTCAATATGGCGGTGATCGAAAATACTCACTTGTACTCTACTAAAATCCATTCTAGTTTGAAAATTCGAACAAAACTTATTAAATAGTAAATATTAATTGGTTATAACGTAAATTATAACTCTTAATATGAAAAAATGTTGTTTTTGTCAACGTTGTTGTTGGTGTCAATATGGCGGTGATCGAAAATACTCGCTAGTACTCGACTAAAATCCATTCTAGTTTGAAAATTCAAACAAAGCTTAATAAATAGTAAATATTAATTGGTTATAACGTGAATAATTATTCTTAGTATGAAGAAATGTTGTTTTTGTCAACGTTGTTGTTGTTGTCAATATGGCGATGATCGAAAATACTCACTTGTACTCGACTAAAATCCATTCTAGTTTGAAAATTCGAACAAAGCTTAATAAATAGTAAATATTAATTGGTTATAACGTGAATTATAATTCTTAATATGAATAAATGTTGTTTTTGTCAACGTTGTTGTTGTTGTCAATATGGTGGTGATCGAAAATACTCGCTAGTACTCGACTAAAATCCATTCTAGTTTGAAAATTCGAACAAAATTTATTAAATAGTAAATATTAATTGGTTATAACGTGAATTATAATTCTTAATATGAATAAATGTTGTTTTTGTCAACGTTGTTGTTGTTGTCAATATGGCGGTGATCGAAAATACTCACTTGTACTCTACTAAAATCCATTCTAGTTTGAAAATTCGAACAAAACTTATTAAATAGTAAATATTAATTGGTTATAACGTAAATTATAACTCTTAATATGAAAAAATGTTGTTTTTGTCAACGTTGTTGTTGGTGTCAATATGGCGGTGATCGAAAATACTCGCTAGTACTCGACTAAAATCCATTCTAGTTTGAAAATTCAAACAAAGCTTAATAAATAGTAAATATTAATTGGTTATAACGTGAATAATTATTCTTAGTATGAAGAAATGTTGTTTTTGTCAACGTTGTTGTTGTTGTCAATATGGCGATGATCGAAAATACTCACTTGTACTCGACTAAAATCCATTCTAGTTTGAAAATTCGAACAAAGCTTAATAAATAGTAAATATTAATTGGTTATAACGTGAATTATAATTCTTAATATGAAAAAATGTTGTTTTTGTCAACGTTGTTGTTGTTGTCAATATGGCAGTGATCGAAAATACTCACTTGTACTCGACTAAAATCCATTCTAGTTTGAAAATTCAAACAAAGCTTAATAAATAGTAAACATTAATTGGTTAGAACGTGAATTATATTTCTTAATATGAATAAATGTTGTTTTTGTCAACGTTGTTGTTGTTGTCAATATGGCGGTGATCGAAAATACTCACTTGTACTCGACTAAAATCCATTCTAGTTTGAAAATTCGAACAAAACTTAATAAATAGTAAATATTAATTGGTTATAACGTGAATTATAATTCTTAATATGAAAAAATGTTGTTTTTGTCAACGTTGTTGTTGTTGTCAATATGGCGGTGATCGAAAATACTCGCTAGTACTCGACTAAAATCCATTCTAGTTTGAAAATTCAAACAAAGCTTAATAAATAGTAAATATTAATTTGTTATAACGTGAATTATTTTTCTAAGTATGAAGAAATGTTGTTTTTGTCAACGTTGTTGTTGTTGTCAATATGGCGGTGATCGAAAATACTCACTAGTTCTCGACTAAAATCCATTCTAGTTTGAAAATTCGAACAAAACTTATTAAATAGTAAATATTAGTTGGTTGTAACGTGAATAATTATTCTTAGTATGAAGAAATGTTGTTTTGTCAACGTTGTTGTTGTTGTCAATATGGCGGTGATCGAAAATACTCACTAGTTCTCGACTAAAATCCATTCTAGTTTGAAAATTCGAACAAAGCTTAATAAATAGTAAACATTAATTGGTTAGAACGTGAATTATATTTCTTAATATGAATAAATGTTGTTTTTGTCAACGTTGTTGTTGTTGTCAATATGGCGGTGATCGAAAATACTCACTTGTACTCGACTAAAATCCATTCTAGTTTGAAAATTCAAACAAAGCTTAATAAATAGTAAACATTAATTGGTTAGAACGTGAATTATAATTCTTAATATGGAGAAATGTTGTTTTTGTCAACGTTGTTGTTGTTGTCAATATGGCGGTGATCGAAAATACTCATTAGTCGACTAAAATCCATTCTAGTTTGAAAATTCGAACAAAACTTATTAAATAGTAAATATTAATTGGTTATAACGTGAATTATAATTCCTACTATAAAGAAATGTTGTTTTTGTCAACGTTGTTGTTGTTGTCAATATGGCGGTGATCGAAAATACTCACTTGTACTCGACTAAAATCCATTCTAGTTTGAAAATTCGAACAAAGCTTAATAAATAGTAAATATTAATTGGTTATAACGTAAATTATAATTCTTAATATGAATAAATGTTGTTTTTGTCAACGTTGTTGTTGTTGTCAATATGGCGGTGATCGAAAATACTCGCTAGTACTCAACTAAAATCCATTCTAGTTTGAAAATTCGAACAAAACTTATTAAATAGTAAATATTAATTGGTTATAACGTGAATTATAATTCTTAGTATGAAGAAATGTTGTTTTTGTCAACGTTGTTGTTGTTGTCAATATGGCGGTGATCGAAAATACTCGCTAGTACCCGACTATCCATTCTAGTTTGAAAATTCGAACAAAACTTATTAAATAGTAAATATTAATTGGTTATAACGTGAATTATTATTCTTAGTATGAAGAAATGTTGTTTTTGTCAACGTTGTTGTTGTTGTCAATATGGCGGTGATCGAAAATACTCGCTAGTACTCGACTAAAATCCATTCTAGTTTGAAAATTCGAACAAAACTTATTAAATAGTAAATATTAGTTGGTTATAACGTGAATTATAATTCCTACTATAAAGAAATGTTGTTTTTGTCAACGTTGTTGTTGTTGTCAATATGGCGGTGATCGAAAATACTCGCTAGTACTCGACTAAAATCCATTCTAGTTTGAAAATTCGAACAAAACTTAATAAATAGTAAATATTAATTGGTTATAACGTGAATTATAATTCTTAGTATGAAAAAATGTTGTTTTGTCAACGTTGTTGTTGTTGTCAATATGGCGGTGATCGAAAATACTCACTAGTACCCGACTAAAATCCATTCTAGTTTGAAAATTCGAACAAAACTTATTAAATAGTAAATATTAATTGGTTATAACGTGAATTATAATTCTTAGTATGTAGAAATGTTGTTTTTGTCAACGTTGTTGTTGTTGTCAATATGGCGGTGATCGAAAATACTCACTAGTACTCGACTAAAATCCATTCTAGTTTGAAAATTCAAACAAAACTTATTAAATAGTAAATATTAATTTGTTATAACGTGAATTATAATTCTTAATATGAAGAAATGTTGTTTTTGTCAACGTTGTTGTTGTTATCAATATGGCGGTGATCGAAAATACTCATTCGTCGACTAAAATCCATTCTAGTTTGAAAATTCGAACAAAACATATTAAATAGTAAATATTAATTGCTTATAACGTGAATTATAATTCTTAACATGAAGAAATGTTGTTTTTGTCAACGTTGTTGTTGTTGTCAATATGGCGGTGATCGAAAATACTTATTTGTACTCGACTAAAATCCATTCTAGTTTGAAAATACGAACAAAACTTATTAAATAGTAAATATTAATTGGTTATAACGTGAATTATAATTCCTACTATAAGGAAATGTTGTTTTTGTCAACGTTGTTGTTGTTGTCAATATGGCGGTGATCGAAAATACTCACTTGTACTCGACTAAAATCCATTCTAGTTTGAAAATTCGAACAAAGCTTAATAAATAGTAAATATTAATTGGTTATAACGTGAATTATAATTCTTAATATGAAAAAATGTTGTTTTTGTCAACGTTGTTGTTGTTGTTAATATGGTGGTGATCGAAAATACTCGCTAGTACTCGACTAAAATCCATTCTAGTTTGAAAATTCGAACAAAACTTATTAAATAGTAAATATTAATTGGTTATAACGTGAATTATAATTCTTAATATGAATAAATGTTGTTTTTGTCAACGTTGTTGTTGTTGTCAATATGGCGGTGATCGAAAATACTCACTTGTACTCGACTAAAATCCATTCTAGTTTGAAAATTCAAACAAAGCTTAATAAATAGTAAATATTAATTGGTTATAACGTGAATAATTATTCTTAGTATGAAGAAATGTTGTTTTTGTCAACGTTGTTGTTGTTGTCAATATGGCGATGATCGAAAATACTCACTTGTACTCGACTAAAATCCATTCTAGTTTGAAAATTCGAACAAAGCTTAATAAATAGTAAATATTAATTGGTTATAACGTGAATTATAATTCTTAATATGAATAAATGTTGTTTTTGTCAACGTTGTTGTTGTTGTCAATATGGCGGTGATCGAAAATACTCACTTGTACTCGACTAAAATCCATTCTAGTTTGAAAATTCGAACAAAACTTATTAAATAGTAAATATTAATTGGTTATAACGTAAATTATAATTCTTAATATGAAAAAATGTTGTTTTTGTCAACGTTGTTGTTGTTGTCAATATGGCGGTGATCGAAAATACTCGCTAGTACTCGACTAAAATCCATTCTAGTTTGAAAATTCAAACAAAGCTTAATAAATAGTAAATATTAATTGGTTATAACGTGAATAATTATTCTTAGTATGAAGAAATGTTGTTTTTGTCAACGTTGTTGTTGTTGTCAATATGGCGATGATCGAAAATACTCACTTGTACTCGACTAAAATCCATTCTAGTTTGAAAATTCGAACAAAACTTATTAAATAGTAAATATTAATTGGTTATAACGTGAATTATTTTTCTTAGTATGAAGAAATGTTGTTTTTGTCAACGTTGTTGTTGTTGTCAATATGGCGGTGATCGAAAATACTTACTAGTACTGGACTAAAATCCATTCTAGTTTGAAAATTCAAACAAAGCTTAATAAATAGTAAATATTAATTGGTTATAACGTGAATTATAATTCTTAATATGAATAAATGTTGTTTTTGTCAACGTTGTTGTTGTTGTCAATATGGCGGTGATCGAAAATACTCGCTAGTACTCAACTAAAATCCATTCTAGTTTGAAAATTCGAACAAAACTTATTAAATAGTAAATATTAATTGGTTATAACGTGAATTATTTTTCTTAGTATGAAGAAATGTTGTTTTTGTCAACGTTGTTGTTGTTGTCAATATGGCGGTGATCGAAAATACTCACTTGTACTCGACTAAAATCCATTCTAGTTTGAAAATTCAAACAAAGCTTAATAAATAGTAAATATTAATTGGTTATAACGTGAATAATTATTCTTAGTATGAAGAAATGTTGTTTTTGTCAACGTTGTTGTTGTTGTCAATATGGCGATGATCGAAAATACTCACTTGTACTCGACTAAAATCCATTCTAGTTTGAAAATTCGAACAAAGCTTAATAAATAGTAAATATTAATTGGTTATAACGTGAATTATAATTCTTAATATGAATAAATGTTGTTTTTGTCAACGTTGTTGTTGTTGTCAATATGGCGGTGATCGAAAATACTCACTTGTACTCGACTAAAATCCATTCTAGTTTGAAAATTCGAACAAAACTTATTAAATAGTAAATATTAATTGGTTATAACGTAAATTATAATTCTTAATATGAAAAAATGTTGTTTTTGTCAACGTTGTTGTTGTTGTCAATATGGCGGTGATCGAAAATACTCGCTAGTACTCGACTAAAATCCATTCTAGTTTGAAAATTCAAACAAAGCTTAATAAATAGTAAATATTAATTGGTTATAACGTGAATAATTATTCTTAGTATGAAGAAATGTTGTTTTTGTCAACGTTGTTGTTGTTGTCAATATGGCGATGATCGAAAATACTCACTTGTACTCGACTAAAATCCATTCTAGTTTGAAAATTCGAACAAAACTTATTAAATAGTAAATATTAATTGGTTATAACGTGAATTATTTTTCTTAGTATGAAGAAATGTTGTTTTTGTCAACGTTGTTGTTGTTGTCAATATGGCGGTGATCGAAAATACTTACTAGTACTGGACTAAAATCCATTCTAGTTTGAAAATTCAAACAAAGCTTAATAAATAGTAAATATTAATTGGTTATAACGTGAATTATAATTCTTAATATGAATAAATGTTGTTTTTGTCAACGTTGTTGTTGTTGTCAATATGGCGGTGATCGAAAATACTCGCTAGTACTCAACTAAAATCCATTCTAGTTTGAAAATTCGAACAAAACTTATTAAATAGTAAATATTAATTGGTTATAACGTGAATTATTTTTCTTAGTATGAAGAAATGTTGTTTTTGTCAACGTTGTTGTTGTTGTCAATATGGCGGTGATCGAAAATACTTACTAGTACTGGACTAAAATCCATTCTAGTTTGAAAATTCAAACAAAGCTTAATAAATAGTAAATATTAATTGGTTATAACGTGAATTATAATTCTTAATATGAATAAATGTTGTTTTTGTCAACGTTGTTGTTGTTGTCAATATGGCGGTGATCGAAAATACTCGCTAGTACTCAACTAAAATCCATTCTAGTTTGAAAATTCGAACAAAACTTATTAAATAGTAAATATTAATTGGTTATAACGTGAATTATAATTCTTAGTATGAAGAAATGTTGTTTTTGTCAACGTTGTTGTTGTTGTCAATATGGCGGTGATCGAAAATACTCGCTAGTACTCGACTAAAATCCATTCTAGTTTGAAAATTCGAACAAAACTTATTAAATAGTAAATATTAATTGGTTATAACGTGAATTATTATTCTTAGTATGAAGAAATGTTGTTTTTGTCAACGTTGTTGTTGTTGTCAATATGGCGGTGATCGAAAATACTTACTAGTACTGGACTAAAATCCATTCTAGTTTGAAAATTCAAACAAAGCTTAATAAATAGTAAATATTAATTGGTTATAACGTGAATTATAATTCTTAATATGAATAAATGTTGTTTTTGTCAACGTTATTGTTGTTGTCAATATGGCGGTGATCGAAAATACTCGCTAGTACTCAACTAAAATCCATTCTAGTTTGAAAATTCGAACAAAACTTATTAAATAGTAAATATTAATTGGTTATAACGTGAATTATAATTCTTAGTATGAAGAAATGTGGTTTTTGTCAACGTTGTTGTTGTTGTCAATATGGCGGTGATCGAAAATACTCACTAGTACTCGACTAAAATCCATTCTAGTTTGAAAATTCGAACAAAACTTATTAAATAGTAAATATTAATTGGTTATAACGTGAATTATAATTCTTAGTATGAAGAAATGTGGTTTTTGTCAACGTTGTTGTTGTTGTCAATATGGCGGTGATCGAAAATACTCACTAGTACTCGACTAAAATCCATTCTAGTTTGAAAATTCGAACAAAACTTATTAAATAGTAAATATTAATTTGTTATAACGTGAATTATAATTCTTAATATGAATAAATGTTGTTTTTGTCAACGTTGTTGTTGTTGTCAATATGGCGGTGATCGAAAATACTCACTAGTACTCGACTAAAATCCATTCTAGTTTGAAAATTCGAACAAAACTTATTAAATAGTAAATATTAATTTGTTATAACGTGAATTATAATTCTTAATATGAATAAATGTTGTTTTTGTCAACGTTGTTGTTGTTGTCAATATGGCGGTGATCGAAAATACTCACTTGTACTCTACTAAAATCCATTCTAGTTTGAAAATTCGAACAAAACTTATTAAATAGTAAATATTAATTGGTTATAACGTAAATTATAACTCTTAATATGAAAAAATGTTGTTTTTGTCAACGTTGTTGTTGGTGTCAATATGGCGGTGATCGAAAATACTCGCTAGTACTCGACTAAAATCCATTCTAGTTTGAAAATTCAAACAAAGCTTAATAAATAGTAAATATTAATTGGTTATAACGTGAATAATTATTCTTAGTATGAAGAAATGTTGTTTTTGTCAACGTTGTTGTTGTTGTCAATATGGCGATGATCGAAAATACTCACTTGTACTCGACTAAAATCCATTCTAGTTTGAAAATTCGAACAAAGCTTAATAAATAGTAAATATTAATTGGTTATAACGTGAATTATAATTCTTAATATGAATAAATGTTGTTTTTGTCAACGTTGTTGTTGTTGTCAATATGGTGGTGATCGAAAATACTCGCTAGTACTCGACTAAAATCCATTCTAGTTTGAAAATTCGAACAAAATTTATTAAATAGTAAATATTAATTGGTTATAACGTGAATTATAATTCTTAATATGAATAAATGTTGTTTTTGTCAACGTTGTTGTTGTTGTCAATATGGCGGTGATCGAAAATACTCACTTGTACTCTACTAAAATCCATTCTAGTTTGAAAATTCGAACAAAACTTATTAAATAGTAAATATTAATTGGTTATAACGTAAATTATAACTCTTAATATGAAAAAATGTTGTTTTTGTCAACGTTGTTGTTGGTGTCAATATGGCGGTGATCGAAAATACTCGCTAGTACTCGACTAAAATCCATTCTAGTTTGAAAATTCAAACAAAGCTTAATAAATAGTAAATATTAATTGGTTATAACGTGAATAATTATTCTTAGTATGAAGAAATGTTGTTTTTGTCAACGTTGTTGTTGTTGTCAATATGGCGATGATCGAAAATACTCACTTGTACTCGACTAAAATCCATTCTAGTTTGAAAATTCGAACAAAGCTTAATAAATAGTAAATATTAATTGGTTATAACGTGAATTATAATTCTTAATATGAAAAAATGTTGTTTTTGTCAACGTTGTTGTTGTTGTCAATATGGCAGTGATCGAAAATACTCACTTGTACTCGACTAAAATCCATTCTAGTTTGAAAATTCAAACAAAGCTTAATAAATAGTAAACATTAATTGGTTAGAACGTGAATTATATTTCTTAATATGAATAAATGTTGTTTTTGTCAACGTTGTTGTTGTTGTCAATATGGCGGTGATCGAAAATACTCACTTGTACTCGACTAAAATCCATTCTAGTTTGAAAATTCGAACAAAACTTAATAAATAGTAAATATTAATTGGTTATAACGTGAATTATAATTCTTAATATGAAAAAATGTTGTTTTTGTCAACGTTGTTGTTGTTGTCAATATGGCGGTGATCGAAAATACTCGCTAGTACTCGACTAAAATCCATTCTAGTTTGAAAATTCAAACAAAGCTTAATAAATAGTAAATATTAATTTGTTATAACGTGAATTATTTTTCTAAGTATGAAGAAATGTTGTTTTTGTCAACGTTGTTGTTGTTGTCAATATGGCGGTGATCGAAAATACTCACTAGTTCTCGACTAAAATCCATTCTAGTTTGAAAATTCGAACAAAACTTATTAAATAGTAAATATTAGTTGGTTATAACGTGAATAATTATTCTTAGTATGAAGAAATGTTGTTTTGTCAACGTTGTTGTTGTTGTCAATATGGCGGTGATCGAAAATACTCACTAGTTCTCGACTAAAATCCATTCTAGTTTGAAAATTCGAACAAAGCTTAATAAATAGTAAACATTAATTGGTTAGAACGTGAATTATATTTCTTAATATGAATAAATGTTGTTTTTGTCAACGTTGTTGTTGTTGTCAATATGGCGGTGATCGAAAATACTCACTTGTACTCGACTAAAATCCATTCTAGTTTGAAAATTCAAACAAAGCTTAATAAATAGTAAACATTAATTGGTTAGAACGTGAATTATAATTCTTAATATGGAGAAATGTTGTTTTTGTCAACGTTGTTGTTGTTGTCAATATGGCGGTGATCGAAAATACTCATTAGTCGACTAAAATCCATTCTAGTTTGAAAATTCGAACAAAACTTATTAAATAGTAAATATTAATTGGTTATAACGTGAATTATAATTCCTACTATAAAGAAATGTTGTTTTTGTCAACGTTGTTGTTGTTGTCAATATGGCGGTGATCGAAAATACTCACTTGTACTCGACTAAAATCCATTCTAGTTTGAAAATTCGAACAAAACTTAATAAATAGTAAATATTAATTGGTTATAACGTAAATTATAATTCTTAATATGAATAAATGTTGTTTTTGTCAACGTTGTTGTTGTTGTCAATATGGCGGTGATCGAAAATACTCGCTAGTACTCAACTAAAATCCATTCTAGTTTGAAAATTCGAACAAAACTTATTAAATAGTAAATATTAATTGGTTATAACGTGAATTATAATTCTTAGTATGAAGAAATGTTGTTTTTGTCAACGTTGTTGTTGTTGTCAATATGGCGGTGATCGAAAATACTCGCTAGTACCCGACTATCCATTCTAGTTTGAAAATTCGAACAAAACTTATTAAATAGTAAATATTAATTGGTTATAACGTGAATTATTATTCTTAGTATGAAGAAATGTTGTTTTTGTCAACGTTGTTGTTGTTGTCAATATGGCGGTGATCGAAAATACTCGCTAGTACTCGACTAAAATCCATTCTAGTTTGAAAATTCGAACAAAACTTATTAAATAGTAAATATTAGTTGGTTATAACGTGAATTATAATTCCTACTATAAAGAAATGTTGTTTTTGTCAACGTTGTTGTTGTTGTCAATATGGCGGTGATCGAAAATACTCGCTAGTACTCGACTAAAATCCATTCTAGTTTGAAAATTCGAACAAAACTTAATAAATAGTAAATATTAATTGGTTATAACGTGAATTATAATTCTTAGTATGAAAAAATGTTGTTTTGTCAACGTTGTTGTTGTTGTCAATATGGCGGTGATCGAAAATACTCACTAGTACCCGACTAAAATCCATTCTAGTTTGAAAATTCGAACAAAACTTATTAAATAGTAAATATTAATTGGTTATAACGTGAATTATAATTCTTAGTATGTAGAAATGTTGTTTTTGTCAACGTTGTTGTTGTTGTCAATATGGCGGTGATCGAAAATACTCACTAGTACTCGACTAAAATCCATTCTAGTTTGAAAATTCAAACAAAACTTATTAAATAGTAAATATTAATTTGTTATAACGTGAATTATAATTCTTAATATGAAGAAATGTTGTTTTTGTCAACGTTGTTGTTGTTATCAATATGGCGGTGATCGAAAATACTCATTCGTCGACTAAAATCCATTCTAGTTTGAAAATTCGAACAAAACATATTAAATAGTAAATATTAATTGCTTATAACGTGAATTATAATTCTTAACATGAAGAAATGTTGTTTTTGTCAACGTTGTTGTTGTTGTCAATATGGCGGTGATCGAAAATACTTATTTGTACTCGACTAAAATCCATTCTAGTTTGAAAATACGAACAAAACTTATTAAATAGTAAATATTAATTGGTTATAACGTGAATTATAATTCCTACTATAAGGAAATGTTGTTTTTGTCAACGTTGTTGTTGTTGTCAATATGGCGGTGATCGAAAATACTCACTTGTACTCGACTAAAATCCATTCTAGTTTGAAAATTCGAACAAAGCTTAATAAATAGTAAATATTAATTGGTTATAACGTGAATTATAATTCTTAATATGAAAAAATGTTGTTTTTGTCAACGTTGTTGTTGTTGTTAATATGGTGGTGATCGAAAATACTCGCTAGTACTCGACTAAAATCCATTCTAGTTTGAAAATTCGAACAAAACTTATTAAATAGTAAATATTAATTGGTTATAACGTGAATTATAATTCTTAATATGAATAAATGTTGTTTTTGTCAACGTTGTTGTTGTTGTCAATATGGCGGTGATCGAAAATACTCACTTGTACTCGACTAAAATCCATTCTAGTTTGAAAATTCAAACAAAGCTTAATAAATAGTAAATATTAATTGGTTATAACGTGAATAATTATTCTTAGTATGAAGAAATGTTGTTTTTGTCAACGTTGTTGTTGTTGTCAATATGGCGATGATCGAAAATACTCACTTGTACTCGACTAAAATCCATTCTAGTTTGAAAATTCGAACAAAGCTTAATAAATAGTAAATATTAATTGGTTATAACGTGAATTATAATTCTTAATATGAATAAATGTTGTTTTTGTCAACGTTGTTGTTGTTGTCAATATGGCGGTGATCGAAAATACTCACTTGTACTCGACTAAAATCCATTCTAGTTTGAAAATTCGAACAAAACTTATTAAATAGTAAATATTAATTGGTTATAACGTAAATTATAATTCTTAATATGAAAAAATGTTGTTTTTGTCAACGTTGTTGTTGTTGTCAATATGGCGGTGATCGAAAATACTCGCTAGTACTCGACTAAAATCCATTCTAGTTTGAAAATTCAAACAAAGCTTAATAAATAGTAAATATTAATTGGTTATAACGTGAATAATTATTCTTAGTATGAAGAAATGTTGTTTTTGTCAACGTTGTTGTTGTTGTCAATATGGCGATGATCGAAAATACTCACTTGTACTCGACTAAAATCCATTCTAGTTTGAAAATTCGAACAAAGCTTAATAAATAGTAAATATTAATTGGTTATAACGTGAATTATAATTCTTAATATGAAAAAATGTTGTTTTTGTCAACGTTGTTGTTGTTGTCAATATGGCAGTGATCGAAAATACTCACTTGTACTCGACTAAAATCCATTCTAGTTTGAAAATTCAAACAAAGCTTAATAAATAGTAAACATTAATTGGTTAGAACGTGAATTATATTTCTTAATATGAATAAATGTTGTTTTTGTCAACGTTGTTGTTGTTGTCAATATGGCGGTGATCGAAAATACTCACTTGTACTCGACTAAAATCCATTCTAGTTTGAAAATTCGAACAAAACTTAATAAATAGTAAATATTAATTGGTTATAACGTGAATTATAATTCTTAATATGAAAAAATGTTGTTTTTGTCAACGTTGTTGTTGTTGTCAATATGGCGGTGATCGAAAATACTCGCTAGTACTCGACTAAAATCCATTCTAGTTTGAAAATTCAAACAAAGCTTAATAAATAGTAAATATTAATTTGTTATAACGTGAATTATTTTTCTAAGTATGAAGAAATGTTGTTTTTGTCAACGTTGTTGTTGTTGTCAATATGGCGGTGATCGAAAATACTCACTAGTTCTCGACTAAAATCCATTCTAGTTTGAAAATTCGAACAAAACTTATTAAATAGTAAATATTAGTTGGTTGTAACGTGAATAATTATTCTTAGTATGAAGAAATGTTGTTTTTGTCAACGTTGTTGTTGTTGTCAATATGGCGGTGATCGAAAATACTCACTTGTACTCGACTAAAATCCATTCTAGTTTGAAAATTCGAACAAAGCTTAATAAATAGTAAACATTAATTGGTTAGAACGTGAATTATATTTCTTAATATGAATAAATGTTGTTTTTGTCAACGTTGTTGTTGTTGTCAATATGGCGGTGATCGAAAATACTCACTTGTACTCGACTAAAATCCATTCTAGTTTGAAAATTCGAACAAAACTTATTAAATAGTAAATATTAGTTGGTTGTAACGTGAATTATTATTCTTAGTATGAAGAAATGTTGTTTTTGTCAACGTTGTTGTTGTTGTCAATATGGCGGTGATCGAAAATACTGACTAGTACTCGCGAAAATCATTTTTTAAGGTCTCTGGATTTATAAAATTGACTGGGATGATCCCATTCCCGAAAAAATTAAATGAAAATGGGAAAATATACATTCTTATTATTCGAGAAAATTCAAAGTCCGCGGTGCCTGAACATTCCATTGACAGATAGAACTACAAGGTAGAACTATATGGATTTTCTGACACTTCACAAAAGGCTTACGCAGCCGTGGTCCATCTAAGAGCACTTGGCTTAAATGGAGATATATGCAGTAGTTTTGTTGGTTAAATTAATGAGAAGACTAGTTTATTCCTTAAGCATTTCTAATTTACAAACATTTTGTTGGCCTACGATGGTAAACGTTCATCGCAAATCGCACTTCATTTATTTTTGATCGGCTTCCAATGGTAAACTGGGATCATGTAAACTCTAAAAGTAATCCAGCATATTTATGTTCGAGAGGAATATATTCAGATAAATTGATTGACAACTCGCTATGGTGAGAAGGTTTAGACCTAATTGTCTGAATCACCAGATCATTGAAGGTATCTGATACCCAGCTAGCCAATATAAGCTTTGATGATTTGGAACCCAAAAAATCGTTCGTCTTTGCTGGGCTAACTAGCAACCTTACCGATTTCTCCGCCATTCCAAAATTATTCAGCAGTCTTTATTTTATTTTGTAATCCGAACGTTCGCTCAGTGTTCTCGGTTTTGGATAAAATTTAAAACTAAACAAATTTCTAGGTATTTAACAGGCTCTCAAATCAAACGCAATACAATGTTTGCCGTGCGATGGTCTCAATATGAATATTTTCCAGAAGATCTTAAACCAATCACCGCCGGGTTCAATTTGAAACGCGAAAGAAAGATACGATCATTAAACCATTTATCAACGGCCAGGGAACACTAAGGGTTGGTGGACGGATCGGTTTAACTACTTGCTGTTCATACGACACTAAACATCCTGTAGTTATCGACGTTCGCCATCCATTCACGGATATACTCAGGTGGACTCTACAAAAACAATACATTCATCACACTCAACAACAATTACTCTGCATCATTCCACAAAATTATAGGATAATTGGAGCAAAACATCTCATTAACTATGTTGCTCGATCCTGCATCACCTGCACTCGCCATCGTCTAAATACAACAAAACAACAGATGGGTAATCTACTGTTGTTCTGGATAACACCTTTAAGAGCATTTTCTACAGTGTAGCGTTGACTTTGCGAGACCTGTCAAAGTTAAATCTAAAACCGGACGAGGTGCAAAGATCTATAACAAGAGCTAAGTAGCTGTATTCGTTTGCTTGCTCGTTAAAGCAATCCACATCAAATTGATATCAAATTTGTCAATAGATGCGTTTTGGCCTGCTTAAGACGCTTTATATCCAGACGCGGAGTTCTACCACAAATTCCGACAATAGATCCAACTTATGCACCATCCCATGTCAGATTTGTGAAGTATTGACTACAGTACACTTTCCCATGGATTGCTCACCAAGCATGTTACCTGATGTCCTTTCTGATGAAGCCAAATCTTACACTAACCGTTGGCACCTGCTACAGAATAATGATGAATGGCTTTTGGAAGATTTGACAATCCGATTATATAACCACGCTGCAATAGCGGACAAAATGGAAATCCAAATTTCCGAATATCGCAAAGAATGAAATCGTTTTAGTAAAAGATGAAGATTTACCACTCGGTTCCTGGCCTTTAGGACGTATAGTTGATATTTACCCCGGCGCTGATAGACTCGCTACACGAGCGTGTAGACCGTGAAGACCCAACTTGGGATCTACAAAAAACCTATTGGAAAACTCTGTCCTGTTTTTAAGTAATTAAGTCATTATTATCGAATTGTTGCGTATTCGTTGGCTTGTGGGATTGATGATGATTTCTTATAAGCTTTTAGCATCGTACAATTCTGTATTCGCCGTCGTAAATCTGCATCCGTATAACACGCCTCTCTTCAGATTTCTGATTTCTGAGACATTGTATTAAAATATATTTAGCTTTACAAAAATAGTGATGTTAGTTCTGACGATTGTGGCATCTGGGCTATAATTAATTCCAATGAAAAATTAGAGAAGAGACTTTTCCCATTACAGAAATTTTTTGTTAAAATCGTGACATAAGGGCTCCAAGATATACATAAAAAAATATTCAATATCATGTGTAACTCAAAATGATTAACGCAGCGCACCTCCTCTCTCATGGACTGAGTTCGCAATAATAGGAAATGTAAAGTAAAAAACTGTAGTCGAATTAACATTTTTTGGCTATTGGATTGAAATTCATTCTATCTACGCCAAAATCGATATAAATTATTTGACACCCGATCATTTTAGTTTAGGTTCATTGAAGCTTTCTTGAAATATAAAATTGTGAATTTTTCATGGATTTGGTATTTTTTTCATTCATTCGAATCTGTTGAGATTTAGTGAAACAATTAAAACGTAAAAACTCGTTTAGTTACTTGATCTTACCAACTCTTGATTGGATTTATTAGTCTCAATCGTAAAAACTAAATTAATATTACTAAAATATAATTTTTACACATTGGTTGTAAACACTATGTAACGCCTAATCATATTTAAGTAGCAAATAATTTCGACGTGCAGTTTAAACTCATACAAAACTCATGTATTATGCCTAAATACAAATATTTCAGTTCAATTGCGACACATATTCACTCCCCGTTCTACAACTGCATTCCTCGAACTCAAAAACAATTTTTTTTTTTGTAGTACATTTTTAAAGTTTTGTAATATTTCATGTTAAAAGCTTTTATATACAGATACATATAGGAAAAATAGTACCAACTGCAGTATATACAGTGAATTTCGACAAATTGAACAAAAAAATTAGTTTTTTATTGCACATTCTAACTACCTACTCGGGTATAGTATTTTTGTTGTAGCAATTCTATTTCAAAATCATTTAAAATGCATTTGTGAAGTAAACAATTTACAAGGAGACGAGGAGGCAAGCCATACAAAAGCCAGTCAGTTTTAATGAGGGACCATCAATTTGATTTGTAACCTGATTTGTTGTTGTTATTTAGGTTATATTAACTGTCCAGTTTTAGTTTTTTTGGCTGTACTACTGCTTTCGTACATTTATATTGCCAAAGTACTCTTATGTATTATGCATCCAGCTTTAATTATAAATTGTAATATGTTATATGATTGTTCTATTTGTATTTGACAGCTCGTTTTTTATTTTAATTGTTTGTGGGTGATTCTAATAAATATGTCATGTGGAGAGACAATTTATTTTCGTAAATTTGTTCTTTTATTCTACTTGAGTGATGCATATGGTGGATGAAATGAACTGTGGTGATTGCGAATACTCTGGTGATTGATTTCGCCTGTGCTTGAATTTCTACATTTTCATTATAAGGCACTTAAAAAAATCATATTAATTTATTTGTAGATAATAATAAATAAAATTAGAATATTAGAATATTTACTATGTAAATTATATCGAGACCATCAATAAAAACTTAAGAATTTTAACAATAAAAAAAATGAATCAAATAAGTAGAGAAAATTAATCAAAATTAGAAAAATATAAAATTTAAAAGAAAATGAAAATTATGCAAAAAATATAACAAAACTTAGCCGTAAATATTTTTCCCGGTGATCAATCCTGCTGCCACCATGTGCTTAGGTCAACCTTGACCGCATCTCTCGTCCTTGCCAATATTGCCTCAACAAACACAATACTCCAAATCAAGACGATCGATAAGTGTGGTTGTTTCGCTTGCTGTATCGCCGATAGGTTTTTAACGGGTGATGTCCCGGTGTATCTTCTCAACTCAGTGGATTACTCCACAACTCAAAACACAAATCACTGAGCGGATGCACTGTTCTCGTTCCTCCGTTGTGTATAACGCACCAAACATAAAACTGAATACTTCGCGATTGCGTCATTGCATATGGGGTATTATCCAATCACTGCTGAAGTACACCATATAATCTGTGAAATTTATCCACACGTACGTACGATATTCAAAATGTATGTGCTGTCTTTTTCCCGCCTCGTACTTTCCAAAACAATTTATTAGGAAAGCTCCGAAATATCACAACTTCCTGCACTTGCGCACTGCACAAACGCAATTGCGTTTTTCTTCTTTTTATTTTCCAATCAATTCTATAGTACAAATAATATATTCCCCTTTTATCACAGTTGGAATTTTACTCTCACTGTTAACTTGTTTTTTTGTGGGCTAAACTCCAACTCGATTTCCAACAAAAACAAATTCACAATAATTTTTAATAAATTTTTTTTTTTTTTAATTTTTAGATGAGTCTTGCACTCTTGAATATATGATCAGAAGTGATCGACACCGTTTCCAAAAAAAATCATGTTATCGCATAACAAAAAAATCAGCATCAGTCAACCAATAATATTACAATTAGCAAACAAAATTATCATGCAATACAAAAAAAACGTTCAGGTACACACACCGAAAAACAATCATCGTAATGACGTTCTCAAATTGCCTACCCCTCAGGAGAAAGTGATTGTACAATTGTACATGAAGAATAAATCATTTTATTACGTTTAGGCGTATAAGATAATTCAGCACAGTTTAGTGTCGTTGAATTTGATATGGCTTAAATAAAAGGAAAATGGAACGAACGTTACACGTGTAGCGCCATATCGCCAATCACAACATGCAAATTGTTTTGACATTTCTTGTGCAAATTTCAGACACCAAACCAAGTTGAGAACACTAAATTCGTCACACGGCATTCATAGTTCCGATGTTTTCTGGCATTATTAAAGAATTTTGTGAATTTGGCCCCAAAGGCACTCCCACGTGTAGCGCCTTATCGCCAATCACAACATGCAAATTGTCTTGAAGTTTTTTGTACAAATTTCAGACACCAAACAAAGTTGAGAACACTAAATTCCACACTCGGCACTCATTGTTCCGATGATTTTTGGAATTATGAAAGAATTAAGTGAATTTGGCCACAAACGCTTCCACGTGTAGCACCATATCGCCAATCACAACATTCAAATTGTCTTGGAATTTTTTGTACAAATTTCAGACACCAAACCAAGTTGAAAACACTAAATTCCTCACACGGCATTCATTGTTCCGATGATTTTTGGAATTATGAAAGAATTAAGTGAATTTGGCCAAAGACGCTTCCACGTGTAGCGCCATATCGCCAATCACAACATGCAAATTGTCTTGAAAATTTTTGTGCAAATTTCAGACAACAAACCAAGTTGAGAACACTAAATTCCTCAACCGGCATTCATTGTTCCGATGTTTTTTCGAATTATTAAAGAATTTTGTGAATTTAGCCCCAAAGACACTTCCACGTGTAGCGCCATATCGCCAATCACAACATGCAAATTGTCTTGGAATTGTTTGTACAAATTTCAGAAACCAAATCAAGTTGAGAACACTTAATTTCTCACCCGGCATTCAATGTTCCGATGTTTTTTCGAATTATTAAGGAATTTTGTGAATTTGGCCCCTAAGGCACTTCCACGTGTAGCGCCTTATCGCCAATCACAACATGCAAATTGTCTTGAAATTTTTTGTACAAATTTCAGACACCAAACCAAGTTGAGACCACCAAATTCCACACTCGGCACTCATTGTTCCGATGATTTTCCGAATTATGAAAGAATTAAGTCAATTTGCCACAAACGCTTCCACGTTTAGCACCATATCGCCAATCACAACATTCAAATTGTCTTGGAATTTTTTGTACAAATTTCAGACACCAAACCAAGTTGAGAACACTAAATTCCTCACACGGCATTCATTGTTCCGATGTTTTTTCGAATTATGAAAGAATTAAGTGAATTTGGTCCCAAAGGCACTTCCCGTGTAGCGCCATTCGCCAATCACAACATGCAAATTGTCTTGAAATTTTTTGTTCAAATTTCAGATACCAAATTAAGTTGAGAACACTTAATTCCTCACCCGGCACTCATTGTTCCGATGTTTTTTCGAATTATTAAAGAATTAAGTGAATTTGCCACGAACGCTTCCACGTGTAGCGCCATATCGCCAATCACAACATGCAAATTGTCTTGGAATTTTTTGTTCAAATTTCAGACACCAAATTAAGTTGGGAACACTTAATTCCTCACACGGCACTCATTGTTCCGATGTTTTTTCGAATTATGAAAGAATTAAGTGAATTTGGTTCTAAAGGCACTTCCACGCGTAGCGCCTTATCGCCAATCACAGCATGCAAATTGTCTTGGAATTTTTTGTACAAATTTCAGACACCAAATTAAGTTGGGAACACTTAATTCCTCACCCGGCACTCATTGTTCTGAAAATTTTGTGTATTAATATAACTTTAAAATTATATTTTTATAAAGATGGTATACAGGGTGGGTCAAATAATTTATTTTGTACTTGCGGTTTTTTTGAGTATGGTAAGGGTTATGACACTTCTGATTTGACAGAAACTTAGTTTTATCCTTCCGCTGAACGAAAATGGTTATGTATTCGCTTGAACAACGCTGGGAAATATTGAAACATTAATTCGAAAATTTAGCCAAAAAAATCATCTTTTCGGATGAGGCGCATTTCCATCTTGGCGACTATGTAAACAAGCAGAATTGTCGCATTTGGGGCACGGAGAACTCGCACGCGATCGTAAAGAAGCCGATGCATCCTCAACGAGTCACTGTTTGGTGCGGATTTTGGTCCGATGGCATAATTGGGCCATTTTTTTTTTTAAAGGAGCCGAGACAAGGAGCCGCCGTTGTCAACGGTGAGCGTTACCGCGCCATGATAAACGATTTTTTGTTCCTGGCTCATGAAGAGGAGGACATAGGCAACATTTGGTTTCAACAATATGGCGCTCCGTGCCACACAGCACACGTTTCAATTGATCTTTTGCGCACTGTCTTCGAAAATCGAATTATCGGCTGAAACGCTGATGTGATTTGGCCGCCTCGGAGCTGTGATTTGACGCCGTTGGACTATTATCTTTAGGGTCTGTCAAAGATAAGTGTTACGTCGATAAATTAACAACGATTGACGCTCTCGAGAACAATATTCGCATTGCCGTTGAAGACATAATGCCGCATACCACCGAAAATGTGCTCAAAAATTTCTCCAACCGTATGGGGTACGTCAAGGCCAGCCGGGGCAGTCATTTGAATGAAATAGTATTCCATAATTAATCGGAAGGATTGTTCTTTACAATGAAAAAATAAATTTGAAAAAATATTGAGAACTTTTTGTTTTATTGCATTTAAAAAAAAATTATTTAGCCCACCCTATATAATCTTATTATTGTAGTACCGTGATTCTCAATATTATTTGTTTATTTTTAATAATTTTAATTAAACCACGTATTTCGAATTCCAAACTTTTTTCTTTTGCAGCTACACTTTTCGCTAATTTGTGTACCTACACTTTTTGAGTCTACACTTTTCGTTAAAATGTGTAGCAACACTTTTCATTTACGTTAAGTGCTTCACAGTGGTCCGCTACAAACCCTTCTCGGACAGACTACGATACTATTATCCGCGCTGAAGGTAGCTACATCGAACAATAACATATTGGTAATATTTCGATGGCGACCCCTGTATATATGGTAATTTTATAGCGAATTTAGAAGTAAATTTGTAAAAGTAAAGTGAAAAGCGGAATCTCCAAGAGAAGTGAAAATAAGTGGTTTGCATATTTCACATTTGGTTTCTGAAATAAAAGAAGGCTGTAAGGTGTTTTTGTAAAGTGTGGGTTGTAAATCTATTTTCTTGTGTCTCTCTGGTTAAATTGTGGTTGTAATATTGGTTACTAAGCCATAAGCTTTGGTTAGAAACTCCAGTAACCCATTTAATAAATTTGTGCACAATTGTGGACGTTACCTTTTCGTTGGATCTATTAGTTAAATATAATGCTGGTAACACTTTTTTTGATGTAAAAGGAGAATCCCAATTTTTTTTGTTTTGTTACGAATTTTAACTATAAAAATTTATTAGTTGTGTAGTGTGATTCAAAGTGTGAGGTTTTCGTCGAAACAGGTAAGAACTCATATATATTTTTTTAATTTGTGCTATGAATTCTAAGGTTGTAAATTTGATTTTTGTGATTATAAAATATTAATAAGTTCATTAAAATAAATATTACTATCGAATTTTTTATACAAAAAATTGTTTTTTGACAATAAAAATTTTCTACTCATTTGAGGACACAATCTTTCAAGGGTGGCGTCCTCATTTGAGAAATATAAATATATTTATCCATAAACTGGTACAAATCATTTCAATACTAACACGATTCTTAAACAATATAAACTTATAAAATGCAACGAACCGTTCACCTACCAGGAAAGTGTTTTGAACCACAAGAAATTTTGAAGCTGCTGTATGCAGACGATTCAGAGCTGGACATTTCAGACGATGATGAAAGATGAAGTTCGCTCAGTTCCCCACGTATCTCGTCTACGTTTTGGATAAGATGAATCATCTTCCGCTGCATGAAAATGCATTCAATGCAACAAGATGCAAATTGCCAAAATGTCATTGCACTAAATGTAAAGTGCATTTATGCCTCAATAGTAAGAATAATTGCTTTTACGTATATCACTCAAAAGACTGAATATTGTAGATGGACGATGTTGAACTGGATTTTCAAAATTTTATTTATGTTTATATTTTTGTTAAGTTTATTATTTTTATTTTAACTTTTATTTAATGTTTATTCAATTATCTGGATACATAACTAAAGAAATTTCGATATTGAAACCGAATTTAATTTGAACATTTACAACAATTTGCGGTGTTCTTAGTGCCGACGTTGTGTTTATGAAACAAGAAATTATTGGTACAAACGTTTTAGAAGTGATGATTTTGGCCTGGACAGCCTCCAAAGTTTATAGCTGCCAAATTGAAAGCTCTAGTGGATGAAGACTCAACACAAACGTAACAAGAGCTGGTAGCTCAGCTAGGAGTAACCCAAACAGATATTCCCAAGCGTTTGCACCAAATTGGAAAAATTCAAAACCTAGAAGGTGGGTCCCATATGTAATAACCGAACACAAAAGAAAAAGAGCTTCTTGTGAAAAATTTTGACGGGTGATGAAAAGTATATTTTTTTCGGGAATTCCAAACGTAAAATTTCGTAGATGGATCGCGGGCAACCCAGTACACCGACGCCGAAACAGAACATTCACTTAAAGAAGATATTCTCCTGTATCTGGTGGGACAAAAATGTAATTGAGGAATATGAACCCATTTTTTTAACGTCACCTTGCGTAACGTTTTTTGCTACAACCCAATATTGTTTGTACATCTGGACTTTAATGTTCTTGTTGTGATCTGATAATTTTTTTTCTTGAACACTAATCATAATAATTTAGGTTGCATTCTAATAATATGGAAATAAACAAAATACGCTTATCTAGTAAACGGATTTCATTTAGATATGCCACGGGTTGTGCTTTCAATCCGAATCGTATCTATAATTTGATACAAAAAATACGCAGACACAAATAAGAACTCATTGGATAATACAAGCCAAAAGCAGAAAAATACCTTGATAAGCGCGGTCCAGAGACATTAAATAAACGGTATCCAGTATCACTTCCAATTCTTTTTTAATGTACTGGATGACCCAATGAACTTCGTACCACCTAAAATTGATTATAAGCGATATATATCGATATATATCATAAGCGATTATGAATCCCAATCAATCTTCCAACTCATATTCATTGTATTCATTGAGATCGGCAATAGTGGTCTCACTGTGTACGGTTTACGTTCCGTTTGGTGATTAAATGAAACGCGTTCGTAATTCAAAGAAATGTAATTTATTTATTTACATGGAAAAGTAAGATAACATTCAATGCAAAGCTTTCTGGTAAACTACGTTTACTATTTCATTTTCCGGTGCGTAAATAAACAAAGATGACCGCTTGCCAACACGTGATCGCGCGACGTACAGTCCATGCGCGAAACACGGAAACTCCAAGCTAGTAACGCAAACTTCTAACGACTAGTCTTGTGGTTTTTTTATGGTCATCGCGAATGCCAGACGCATGGAGAATTGCAGCTGTTTGAACTCAAATGGCAAGTCCGGCAAATTATCGGGACGCGCGGAATCAAAACATCCTCTCCTTCGTACTTTCCCATGATAATCGTCGCCTCGATGATGTGGTTCATGAGCTTTTTCACAGCTAGTCTCGTTCCATTACACAATTGAGTTTGATTGATGTTACACAAGTGAGAACTTTACAATATTGAAATCCTCGTGTATCAAAGTTAGTCGAGCCTCGCTAAAAATATTAGAATGAATTTGTGATTATGTCTAAGCCTGCAAAGTCAATTTACCTTAATAAAATAGCTGATCAAAGTGATTGTTCGCAAAGTGTAATTAAATTTGGTTTAATTAAACCTGTTCTCAAAAGCCACTAGCTTTTTTACGAAACAAATTATTTTAAATGTATAAGTTGCCACAAATTGTCACTTAAATGTATGACCACAACCGCACGGCGTGAATAATCGAATCAAAAATATTGAGTGCATGGCGCAGCTGTCAAACGATAGACCCGCCACTAATTCCATCTATTGAAAATAATCCGAAGTGACTTATATAGTCGGCATTAATGGCATCGCCTATTCTTCAGATCGGAGCTGCTTTTGGTGCAAACGGAAATTTATCAGTCGTTTAGTCTTCGGTTTGACATACATGTCAACCGCTCAATCGCGAACTGATGAAAAAGGCGGCTACACTTCAAAATGTGATTTACTCCATCTTTTTATTGCAGGCGCCGAACCTGCATTAGGAATCAACATACGGTTTAATGTAAAAAAATCAACGAATTGAAATTGTTACACTTACCTCTAATACTAATCCTCTGGTGGGATTCAAATGCAATACCTCCTCCGGTCCATATGATGAAGCTTTATCCACTGCACCGCTTGCATTCACAATTTCCATACAAAATTCAAATTTCAATTTTCCGATTTTTTTTGGAATTTTCGGATTTTCCGAATTTTCTTCGATTTTCCTAATTTTTTTCGATTTTCCGGTTATTTCTTTGGGTTTTCCGCAGTTTTTCTTACACCAGCACTATATTGGGATGAGCAAAACAAAAAATTAATCATCCAAATCGGTCGAGCCGTTCTCGAGTTTTTGCGATACTAACCCAATTGATTTTTGTATACGAGATTTGTAAAGATTTGACCAAATGAGACACACAAAAATAAAAAATATTTTTGCAGTAGCCATGTTGCTTTCTGTCGTTTTATGTCATTAGCTAAATGAATTATTCACTGAATGAATGGCAAATTATCGCTTTGAAGTTGACGTTTCGCACAATTCGCAAATATTTTGGTCGTCATACCCGTCCAAATGAAACAACCATCGGTTCTGTGGGATGGACCAAAGCCTGATAGGTCAAAAACTGTTCGCACACTAAATAATATCGCTGTTGTGAGGCAATGAATCAATTAATCCTACGCTATTTTTTGCCGCAGCTTGTTGGAACCGACTTGGGTGATGTTTATTTTCAAAAATAGAGGTTCTTCGAAAATCGCTAAATTTCGCACCACAGAAATGTGACTTGACCTGCAAGATCATGCGATTTATGGCCATTAGATTCCTTTTGATGGGAATTTGTTAAAAGCAAAGTGAACGATGAGAGTCCAACCACCATCCAAGATCTAAAAAACAACATCATTACCAAACAACATGGTATAGTGCGCTACTAGATCAAATGTGGTTATAATTGCAAGGTTGACAGAATTTGTATGTAGGTGCTTCAGGCCGTCGAGTGAATCGGTCGACGCAGATTAAGAGATAAATATATCTATTGAATGGTGAAGCAGACCCACCATATCCTAATGGATATATGTTCGATTCGACCATCTGGAACTTAGAATTGTCCAATCGACACCTTAGTACGCCGTTGGACTTCCGATCGTTGGCAGGATAGACAAGATTTTACCCAATGTTTCACCTAATTTTTAAAATAAGGCTAAAAATATCGATCAGTAATCAATTTACGAGTTGAGCGGTTTACAGAATGTGAAAAGTTGTGTAAAGCATCAAAGAATTTTGCAATAAATTTGAAAGCTCTACTTTGTAACTCGAACTACAGTGCGACATTCGGAACCAGAAAGAAAATTTTGAAGTTCTAGGTGTGACTGTCGTTTGTTTCTCTAATTGGGCCGTTTCAATATTTGTCGTGCTGTTGTTTTTACCGTGCACATGTCGAATATTCGTGGTCAACTGATTGACGTAATCCAAATACCTTGCTTGTCTTGGATTACGTTCAGTTTTAGAATGAATTGCTCTAGTCAGAGGCTTGTAGTCTGTGTAAATGGTGGCCGTCGACGAAATATCTAAAATGTTGTTTAAAAACAGCTCGATCCTCGTTGCGGCCGGCGTGATACGGAACTTAGCATCATCCAGCAGATGTGTCTACAATGTGATTATTTGGATTCTTCGGGCCAAGAGAAGTTTCCGGTATCCGTAGATTCAGGTGAGCGGTTCAGCTAGTTTCTGTATAAGGCGGTGGTAGTACGAGCATGTCATTGATGTACGTGAATATGAAGTCTAAATTGCAAACAACTTCGTTGATAAGATACCTTAGTATTTCATTTCTAACACCGAATGACATCCGTTAAAGAGGCCAAATGGGGTCGTGAGTGTCATTTGGTGTACATCCTCACGGGCGACGAAAATTAAGTGATAGACTCTGACATGATTGATTTTTGAGAAAATTGAGCAAAATAATCTTCACACAGTCCTCAATCGAGATCTTTCTTTCTTAGAATTGGAAGTTCACAAGAAACTGATGATATCGAGGATCAACAAATTTCTAATTCCACCATAACCTGAAATTCGGTATTTGAGGCTTTATAGCAAATTGGAACTGGGCTTCGTGGTCGAGATACAGGTAAATGACTTGTCATCACAATATGATGAACCACGGAATGCTTGACTGGTAAATTATAATTTGGTTCGGTTGTCATAACCGTTGTCGATTACGAATTAAAATGGGGTGGGTATATCAATTCAAACCATCGTGGCAATGGTGGATAGCTGAGTCACTAAATCAATCAGCCATTTTCACTTGATATTGACTAATAGATCAAATTTATCGATAAGATCGGCGCCAAAGATCAAGCGATTCACATCAGCTAGAATCAATACGTAGGTTAACGTGCGTTTAAACTTAGATTAACATATAGAGCAATTTCGTGCTATTGGCGGCCGATTATGTTAGATCCTGTGATTTCAGTTTAAAAATGAGAAACGAAAGGACATGTCCAGTGTCTATTAAAAACGTCGGTTATTGATGATGTTTTAAATTTGTGTTGTGCACTCGAACTCGTTCCGGCTCGGTATTGTTTCTCGTCAGTCGTCTTATGAATTTATTCCGTACAGCATCTTGCGCGTTCCACATGAACGTATACTTGAGTCTGAAATTCGTATTGGCAAGGTTTGCAATATAACGCAGTGCTTATGATGGGCGGCGGTCCACAATGTTCTGTCTACTTATCAATCCTTCCAGGCCTCGTTTGTCTGATGGGACCAATCGTTCTAAACGATAGGCCTTCACGTACTCATAGTAATTTTCGGATGGATAGATTAATCCCTTCATTAGAAATTGATTTGTTTACCGCTATCACTACACCTCCGCCTGATTTTTTGTTACTTGTTAAGAAAGAATTCGAAGCTGCGAATCTCTTTATTCAAGGACGTCTCCATAGTAAGTAAACCGGAAACTTACTATTTTTTAGTAAAATAGTTCGAACCATACAAGTCCAACTAATTTGAATAAATGATTGAGATACAAAATTGATAATTTTTTTTTCAATCAACGGAAAAATTTAAATTCGCAAATAGATGACAACCCTGTTGTTGTTGAATTTAACAAATTTAAACTTCTTAGACAATTCAAACCTGATAAGGTAGGCAATTTTATGATTTTAACAGTCAATTTTTGCAAATCAATTTATTTTGAAATATTGAACAACGTGACCAAATCTTACCAAACGATTCCAATTGGTTGTTTTGTGCCCAAAAATCATCGGCATAAGGTAACCATTTATGATTAGAACTGTTTAACCCATTAACCTAAAAAATATTAGTAAATAAATCACTCAAACAAGTGATGCTGAACTCTGACATTGAAAAGGCCTATACTAATAATAATTATCTAGAAAAGTAGCATTAAAATAGTGGATAAATCATCTAGGGACATTAACACCTATCACCGAAAAGTAGCAAAATATTTTGGTATCGTGTTATCCAATTGTATAGATGTCGAGTGCGAATATAGCCGCTGATAATTAAAACCATCACATTACGATATTAGAATACAGAAACTCTTTGTTTAATGAACAGAAGCCATCATCAGGGAATTGGTAACCATTAATTTGTGAAAAATTTATTCAAAGGACATTTCTGGACAACAAAAAATGTAAAAGGTGTGTCGAATGTATGTGTGTTATGTGAACTATGGGAATGAATTGGAAAGTCACAATACGTCCTCGAGAGAGTTTGCTAGTCAAAACTATATAAAGGACAGTCCTAGCACTATAAAAGTTTAGTTGCTAAATTTATGTTCGATAAGAAAGGATTATAACAAAAAGTGTGTCGGTGGTTATATTGTGAAAATTATTAAGTTTTTATGAGTAAAAAAAGTAAAAGCTCTTTGGGTAAGCCGCATCTCGATGAGGTTAGCAGTGTAGCACCAAGTGAAACGGGAACCGTTTTATCAATTCGACGCCGCATAAAATATGGACGTCCAGCGCAAGCACTATGGGGATTATTTACGGAATACTCCTCAAGTTCGTCAATTCACGGTGTTCGATATTTGGGTGAACGTCGTCGCCCACTTGCCGAACGTATTTGGTGGATTATTGTGTTTGCAATCTCGCTTTATACGTGTGGAAGTCTAATTATAAATGTGTATTCAAAGTGGGACTTAAGCCCAGTGATTGTAAGTTTTGCTGAAAAATCGACCCCAGTGTGGCAAATACCGTTCCCCGCCGTAACAATTTGTCCTGAAACTAAAGCACAAATAGACTATTTAGATGTGACTAAGGGCTATCATATGGGATTACAAGGACCACCGTACAATGATTCATCAGATGAGGAGCTGCGATTGTTGGGCACCATTTCACAAATTTGTGATGCACATTTGTTTGAGTACGCCGCACTAGGAAATAAAACAACAGATTCGTCCTGTGTTGATGATCTTAGAATGTTGGCACCGACAAATGTAATGATGACATGCAAATGGAGAAATGTGGTTTACAATAATTGTTCTGAATTGTTCACGGAAATTATAACCGAGGAAGGGATTTGCTATTCGTTTAATGTCCTAGATCAAAAGGAAATGTTCCGCGAGGAATCAATTCAACAGGACTATCAATATTTAAACCATTCATTTATGTCACATGATTGGTCTTTAGAGGATGGATATTCAAATGAAGCGGGCAAAGACCCATATCCAAATCGAGTACTTGGTGCAGGGGCACGTGCTGGATTATTCATGCTGCTAAAACTTGACGAAAAAAATTTGGATTACATTTGCCGCGGTCCGGTACAAGGCTTCAAAATACTGCTACATACACCTGGCGAAATGCCTCAAGTATCGAAACAATATTTTAGGGTTCCGCTCAGCCAGGAGGTAATAGTTTCGGTGCGACCGAACATGATCACAACTTCGGATGGACTAAAACATTATGCGCCGAGTCGGCGTCAATGTTTTTTCAATACAGAACGATATTTGCGGTATTTTCAACTGTACACCCAACAAAATTGTGAACTAGAGTGCCTCGCCAATTTCACGATGAAGCAATGCGGTTGTGTAAAATTTTCAATGCCGCACGGCAGTGATACACCGATTTGTGGAGCGGCTAGTGTTCAGTGTTATAACGAGGCAGAGGATAATTTATTGTCGAATGAGTTTGACGAGGGTTTAAAAAGTAGTGACGTAAATTACAGAGGTGAGACTTCATGTAATTGTCTACCGGCGTGCACTTCGATTACGTATGAAGCAGAATTGTCGCAAGCTTATTTCGATTACCTAAAATTATTTAAAGCATTTGAGGTTGATGTTAATGAAACTGTGGGGTTTGTATTTACCACTCACTGTAAATGATAAAAAAATTAAATAATTTTTTTTTCAGCTGGCAATTATCACGTTTGTCCATTTTCTTCAAAGAAACCCAATTCATCACATCCAAGCGTTCCGAATTGTATGGTCAAACGGACTTTTTAGCCAATTGCGGTGGTTTACTCGGCCTTTTTATGGGTGTCTCGATTCTCAGCATCGTTGAAATTATCTATTTTTGCACAATTCGTCTCATGTGTAACCTTGGCATGAGGATGCGTAAAAAGAGAAAACTCGCAAAACTAAGTGCCAGCAATATCCACATAAATATTGATCCACCCGGCATTGTACTCGCAAAGGATAGCAATTGGCTAAGCGATGCATCGAACGACGATAAAACTAAATAAGAATTTAAACATACAGAGTTACAAAATATATATTTCCAAAATTACATAAATTCCTTAAATAAATGTTGAAGTGTTTTATTCGAAACTATTACGATATTTTCGCAACGCTTTATGAGCCTGATGAATAGCATGAGTTTCTAATTTACCGTTCAGTAGAAGTTGCGTACTGACCATCATATCACGCACTTTCATAGTTTGTCGATTAGTTATTTCGACAAGGGCACCCGCCTCATTGGCCCATCGATGAAACATATCCATGCACAAATTATCCATAACTCTCATCGCTTTGTTTGATATGCTTAAACCTTCATTAATATTTTTCATGATTCGATAAATATATCTGGCAAACAAAAGTTTTGGCCCTTTCCGTCGCCGCCGTCGTCGCTTTCGCTTATGGTTCCGATTTTTAAATTTGTAATGATTTTTCATTTTTTAAATTTTGAACATTTATGACATATAAAATCAAACATAGAATTCAGCGCCTACCCAACATCGACGCACCAAAGCAAAAACAATTTTAGTACAAAAATGTGCACTATTGAAAAATAGATGGCAATACAAAAATGAACATTTATAAGGTTCAGTTAAATTATTGATTAACGTCGGTAGTAACTTTATTGACGTTGCGATTCAAGTGGCAGTTGCCCAACACTCGTATTGTAAAGTAATAAATAATCTCAAATACGCTTAATATGGAAAATCCCATAAACAATCCTAAAAGTCCACCCACATTTGCCACAAAATCCGTCAAGCCATATCGTTCCGAACGTATCGATGACAGCAAATCGAATTCATTAAATGTAATCCGCAATCGGGAGACGTGTATGCTGTAAAATAGAAAAATTTAAAATGTTGTTATTATTAGACAAATCTACGCACCTCGAACTATTTATATCCATATCAGCGTCTTTCAGCTGTTTGATAAAGTTTAATGAAGCGTGCGGCTCTAATTTACTCTGTGATATAAGTGTTCGATATTTTAATGACGTGCATCCTGGCAAGCAGTTACACTGTCTCAAAAACGCGTTTTCATTACCCTGAAAAATCATTTCCTCAAATTCAAAAATTGCTCCGTTATAACAATGGGTCTCATCGGAACCGCAAACCGTATCGTTAACTGTGTGTGGCATTGAAAATTTTACACATTTACATTTCGACCGCGTATAATTCGATAAGCATTCGAGTTCACAATTTTCCGCCGTATATATATGATAGAACCGCAAATATCGTTCGTCCGCATAGTAACATTGTCGCCGTTTCGGTTCATATTTTTTTAGTCCGTCGGACGTTTCCATCATCATTGGTTGCAACTCAACGAAAACGTTTTGTTCCAGTGCCACCAAAATATACTTTTTGGTCATCTGCGGCATAGTCGTTGGTGAATGTAAATGCACCCGAAAACCAGGGGTGGGCCCTCGGCACGTATAATCAATGTCGTTGACACGAACACCCATAAACATTTCTAGATTACCTTCGAGTCCGGTTTGTGTAGCTCGAAGTGGGTACGTATTACGATTAGCGTTTGGTCCGTATCCGCCATCGATAGACCAATCCGTTAGACGTTTTGTGCTACCCTTACGTAAATTATTGAGTACCGCGTCAGGTCGAAACAAATCTTTTGAATCGAGTAAATTAAAATTATAGCAAATTCCAACTTCTGTTACAATTTCACTGAATAGTTTGTTGCATGGTATTTGCTCGTTACGAAATTGGCAAAATAACAATACATGAGATTGGGGTGGGGCCAATTCGTAAAATGCATCGATCAATTCTCCCTCTGATAAATTTCTTGTTACATTTGCGACGGCTTGCGCGACATCCAAATTCTGTAGGCACAATTGGGACATAGTTTCAAGGTAACGTATTCTGCAACAATAACAAAACAGATTATAAAATAAAACAATTTTCTATACTTCTACGTAGCGTACTTACTCATTTTCCCCCAAATTACTTAAGTCAAAATCAAACTCCCGCGTCGCCAAATACACTTTAGTAAAATTAAAAATACTACCTCGAGCCTTAATATCCGGACAAATGGTGATCGCTGGAAACGGAATTTCCCAAACGGGTGTCGGCTGTTCGCCGAACGTTACAATCACCGGTGATTTATCCCATTTGTCATAAATCTCTGCAATCAACCGGCCACATACGTTTAGAGATAATGCGAATACAGCTACCCACCATAATTTTTCAAGAAAGGGGCGACCCTGCTCTCCCAAATATCGTACACCGTGTATAGTAGAGTTACCCGCGTACTCAGAAAAATAATTCCAGCATTCCCTTAGTTTGGACCGAGTTATGAACTTAACCATGACGATGGTGTTAAATAGCAAACGATGTTAACTATCCCGAAATTTTCACAGAACTGACTACAATTGAAAAAAAAAAATATTAATTTGGCTTCTTTATTAAAGAGTTGTGGGAGCGGCATATATAAATTATATGCCAACAATGTAACAGGTAAAATATACAAATTTACACATTTTTCTCATTTTCACGAATTTTTTTTAGTGTTGTTGTAGTTACTACTTACCTAGATCAATAAACAGTGTGAAAACTATATCTAATTAAAAAGTTGGTGGACAGTAGTAATGTCCATCATTCGTGACAGCGGCAATCCTAATCCATTGGATAATCCAGGTTTAAATAGCGCGTATATATATGTGGTGCGGACGGCCGCACACCGCTTAGGTAAGTCTCTCACTGAAAACTGGAATTGTACGCTTTTTTTATAAAAAATTGGGAATAAATTTGTTGATTGCATGATCGTGTCTAAAGATATAGACCGAAATGTCGCATGCAAACTATAATTTAAAATGTCACATATCTCAAGTTATAATTACGGTTATTATACGAGCATTTGATTAACACACTACCATAACGTAGTCTCTAAAATAAATGTTAATTTGGTGTGTACGCGCGCAAATTGTTTGTTATGGTCGTATTTATAAACAGATAAAGCAACAAGGTGTTAAACACTACGTGATAAATTGAATTTGGTGATTAACCCAAATTCAACTGTCTGGCTTAAACTGGAGTTTGGAATATTTATTTTATCGTTCAAATCTCTACAGTAACAAGCATGCCTCTATCGGATAAATAAATAATGGTGTGTTTCTGTGAGCAGTTTTTAAAATGTATTCACTGATCGTTTGGTTTGTAAAGGGTGATTAAATTTTAAAGGCCGACGTTGAATGTGAACCACACCTAAACGTCAAGTTTTTCTCTGCATTTAATTTGACATTTCTCAATTTCAGACTAACTCAATTTGAACCATGGAAAGATACACAATCGAGCAATGCGTTATAAAGTTATTCAGGCATATTATGAAAATGGGCGTTCAAATCAAAATGCATATCGTGCACTTCGTGATTTTTTCGGTCAATTTAATCGTCCAAATGTGCGTAAAATCGGATAAATCGTGCAAAAATTTGAGCAAACCGGGTCTGTAAGAGATTTTAAAACAACAGGTTATGCTCGTACAGCTCGTACAGCACAAAATATTGCTGCTGTTCGCGATAGTGTGGCTGAAGAGCCGTCCACCTCAACTCGTCGTCGTGCCCAACAATTGCACCTCTCACGCTCGTCGTTGATGAACATTATGCATAAAGACTTGCATTTACAAGCTTATAAGGTGCAATTGACTCAAGAACTAAAGCCTCTAGACCATTCCAAACGTCGTCAATGGTCAGAATGGTGGCAAGAAATGGCAACAGTGGATGATCAATTTTCGAAGAAAATCATCTTCAGTGATGAGGCACATTTTCACCTCAGTGGTTTCGTCAATAAGCAGAATTGCCGCATTTGGGCGAATCATAATCCAAGAGTGATTGTCGAAAAACCAATGCACTCACAAAGAGTGACTGTTTGGTGCGGTTTATGGGCTGGCGGCATCATCGGGCCGTATTTTTTCCAAAATGAGGCCGGTCAGGCAGTTTCTGTGAATGGTGTTCGCTATCGTGAGATGATAACGAACTTTTTATGGCCCGAATTGGAAGATATGGATGTGGAAGATATGTGGTTTCAACATGACGGTGCCACTTGCCGCACAGCTAACGAAACAATGGCTCTTTTGCGCGACAAATTCAATGGCCGTGTTATCTCACGTGGTGGCGATGTCAATTTGCCGCCAAGATCATGTGATTTGACACCGTTGGACTTCTTTCTTTGGGGTTATTTGAAAGAAAAGTTGTACGTCGATAAGCCAGCAAAAATTCAAGAGCTAAAGGATGAGATAATTCGGCACATTAACGGCATAGAACCTCAATTATTCCTAAGCGTCATCGAAAATTTGGACCATCGGGTGGAGGTGTGCCGCCGAGGCCGCGACGGCAATTTGGCCGATATTTTGTTTCATGCATAATTGAACCATATCATCTTATCATAATAAAAAGAATTGACAATAATTTCCTAAATAATTTGTGTTTTATTCAAAATCAACATCGGCCCTTAAAATTTAACCACCCTTTATATTGGGTAGAAATTTTTCCTTTAAATATATACAGATGGGGATTATTTATTGAAGTGATTTCCATTTTGTCCAGATTAGCTGAGACTTACATTTGTCCGGAAGCTTCACCATTTGACTATCAATCGATATTTGTTTTTCCTGGTTCTGTTTCATTGGAGCTATATTGCTTGAAACATCCACGGAACTTGTATATGCTGCTTATTTTTTGCTGGAATTTTTGAATACTTACCATTTTGCGTGGTGATGATGTTGAACATTGTAGCAGGTACTTTAATATTCTGACAGCTCTTTCTTTGGTTAAAATTTTTTACTGTATATAAAGTTATACTTTTATTCAGAATTATGGAAATCTTTTTGAAATCGTACAAAAACAGCTAACGGAAACATATAAAATCCGGTTCATTCGATAGAATAGATGGTATGGTTTTACTGTTTTGTCAACAGGAACTGTACTGGTTAACGACCGACATAAGTGACACGCGTACCCAGGAAGTTGATGCGCCTTCTTTTCACCATCATGTAATCCTCCCAGGTAGCGGATCCCACACAACAATCATTTGCAACCAATTAAATTACCAATTCGAGTTGATTATTTTCATTTAATAGTAATCAACGATGTCATAAGGAGCCAACAATACGGAATTTAGGTAAAATTTAATCGTTTACCTAGACGATGAAAAACATCATCGAAAAAACGGATGATAGGTATAGCATCGTCTATAGACAGCCGCTTGTTTTGTGTGATGACCTTCATAGGAGACGAGACAAATTATAAAGCGGTTTCCAAATGTAAAGGGCAGGCTCGCAGCAATGATTTACCTAGTGAGTGTGAGATACAGACATGAGCGTCCCAAAATATTTTTGGAGGTAATTGGAAGTCCTTGCTGATACTTGACGGTAAGTATTGGTGGTTATTTATTTGCGAGAGAATATGATAAATAAACACAAAGATTTTTTGCATAGTTGTCCTGAGATGAATATAGATGGATCAAAATACGAAACTGTTTGTCTCGTCAGTATGATCACATAGGCTTCAGTGAGCCAACATTGATATCCATTCACTTGCAAGTTGATTTCGCGAGTATCTGTAAAGGAATAAGTGTAAAATTGCTGCATGCGTGAGTCATGAATCTCTGCATATAAAGGTTTTGTGCGAGTTTCTCAGCGGGTATCGCAAAGTTGTTGCAAACGCCTTGTGCCATCGTTGTCACTCGGTGCTGGCAAAGACGAGCAAGAAAGACTCTTATCACTCTTGATGCTTTTGGAGAGGAAATGTTAACTATGCGCTACTTGAGTGGTATACTCTAGGCAGTGAGAGTTTGCCAAAAATGACAAAAATAAATTTCGTCCGTCCGTTTTAATGTCTGTACTAACGATATTTCTCGTCCATCTAGGTCGGCTTGTGCGGAGTGCCTTAAATTTTGCTGAAGCACCTTAGTACTCAAAACTATCGTTGTGGCGCTGGAAGCTGTGAAAATTGAACCCATTTTATAATCACAAATTAATATGCCATCAATTGAATGGTTTTGGATAAAGCAAAATTTTTAGTAATCAGCATTTTAAGCGCAATTATTGTAGAATACATTGAGTGCTCGCAACTAACTGAAACAAATAGTTCGGTAACGTTTCTTGATCAAATCAAAGAACCAAGAATGGCGGAAGGTTATATTGATGCATTATAACGCTTGTCCACATACAGCATGCGGCATATTCTTCAGACTTGGTCGATGTCATCATATTTGAAAGGTTCGATCACTATTTTGCTTCGAAACCACCAAGTTTCTATCGCAAAGGCATTCATCATCTATCTGATAAATAGCAAAAGACCATAGATAGTAATGGCAAATATTTCGATAATTAATCTTTGTAACAATTGGATTTTCAGTAAAATTTAATGCGACCAAAAAACGCAGAACTTTTACTTGCACACCTAAGATATTACTTAGAAAATAAGTTTTAAGCAAAATGATTCAAGAAGCCCTTGTTGAGTGTAGTCTACTATTAGTTGATTTTTTTTTAAATATCGAGTACCCGTTAAATTTTAGTGAGTTTCTCAGGTAGAAAAATAATTAATCTAAAATGGCATGAAACCCTCCTCAGAATGTGATATACATGATATACTTGTTGTTTTGTTATGGTGCATTATTATGCTAAGCTGTCGTTGAGAACTTTGAGAACTTTGAGAACTCAAACTAGTCGAAAAGTGGTCGGAATTACGATTGCAAGATTAAGAAAATTTTATGCGGCGAGGCAAACTAACAAATAAACTGCCAATTTCACACGAAAGCGAGTTAAGTAAAACGTTGTTTGGTTGCAACATTCATAAAATGTTGCAACCAAATATTATAACTGTTAATATCGCAAATGTAACATCTCGCAATCTCAACGCAAGTTGTGGTGCAACTCGAAATTGCCACCCAGTTGTTTTACCACGTATAACTGGTAAACAACATGAAACGTAGTTGTATACCACAATTATTGAAAAACAACACAACAAGACAACGACAGCTACAACAACAACATAATGACCAAAACCAGAGACAACAGCAACCACAGCAGCTACAACAATATCAGCAACGACAAGAGCATCTACAAAAGTAGCGAAGTAGTAAAACGGCTCCTACGAGTATTAAAAAATACTTAGATTGTTTTGTAAAATAAAATATTTATTTTGTGTTTTATTGCACTTGGACATGCAATTTTCATGTCCCATTATCCAGTGTCACGTATTGTATTAAACACCGCGCTATGACATGCATAGTACAGTGAACGACACCAACCTGATTACTCTCACCTTACTTTTGCGTTGGAATCCATCATGCAAGTCCCAAAATCCAGCGCCGTACATGTTGCGCAGTGAACAACAACACCATATCCACTTTCATCTTACTTCCGGATCATGCAACTCCCATGATCAATAATCCAGCGACGCGCATGGTGCAGTAAGCGACACAACAATGCCAACTGTTGCATTTCTCTTACGTATTGATGTATTGACATAATCTTTTAGTTACAAAACCCCACTCACCACCCCAGTGAATCACACTTCTACTTCAAAATTTGCACTTGTAACTACAGGATTACCTAGTCACAATAGTCTTACTAGTTTCAACTCAAAACTAGGCTATTAAAGCAAACTACTTCAACAACAATACTCGCAATTTCAGGATTACCTGGTCCTATGAGTCTCACTAGTTTCAGCTCCCCATTACACATGGCGAATAATAAATGAATAAATAAATAAATTTTATAATTTAATTAAATAAATAATTTTTTAATAAATTATATAAATTTTTATAAACTTTTATTTCAGGAACTTCTAGCAAATTGAAGAACGAAAGACAACAATCCCTAAACATAAAATAAATAGGCGACGAACCTGATATTACACACATTTAATTAAAATGGCGTCAAATTCTAACCTCGATCATAGCGTGCTATAAATGATTGACTTTTACAAAACTTTGGAGAAGCTATCCTTAAATTGAATTTGAATTGTTTTTTGTAAAACACTTGCAAAAAATTTTCCAACTAATTTACAACTAATTAGTTGTAAAAAAGGAACTGAAGAAGAAATACATTTTTGAAATCGATCTTCCTAATAATTAAATCAATAAATATTGTCACTCTAAGGAAAATTTTTTACAAGTGTTTTACAAAAAACAATTCAAATTCAATTTTATAAGTGACAAAAGTTAGCAGTGGGGCTAAAAAATGGATTTCAACCATTATAGCACAAAAACTATCCTTAAAGTTTTTACATTACGAGAATTTGTCTGATTACAATTGAGTAACAAACAAACAACAACCCTGAAAGCGAGTTTTTATCGATTTGACAGATGAATAACCGTTTAAAATTTTGGAATGTTTTCAGCTTCAACCGAATGGAGAGCCTCCATCAACCCCCACCAATAAATCAGGCATCTTACTACGAGCTCGAAGTAATTGCACGCAGTAATTGGTTGACTCTCTGCTGAAATTTACAATCGCATCTGCATACGTATAGATTACACAAGCGCCACTTTCGCATAAAATTTGTGAACGTACATGCTCTAACAGAACTGAAATTAGAACACGTTTGTTGTTTGGGTGACTTTAACGACTAAATCGGAAATGCTGACGTTATTCATCATGGTACCATGGGATCAGATTCCCTGGCTGAATCAACATCACCAAAATAATTGTCCCATAAAATCTGATGGTATATATTGCACATAGGTACTTTCAACATAAGCAAAATGATTCAAAACGGCACTTGGAAACAAAATCATGGTGTTACGGTTAATCAAACTAACCACACCGACGAAACCAAATGAAGGAATATGCCGCGGAATATGCCGTCCTGCATAGATGGATATTAACCTATTCCAATGAATCTCACGTTAGACTACCGAATCAATAAGCAATCAAATTACAAGGGCCAACTTCGAAACTAGCACATCTGGAAACCTGGGCAGCCACATAACAAAACTGGCTATAATAAATACTACAACAAATGGTAAAAATACATTTAAACTTAGAAACACCTTCTCACTGTCAACAAGGCGCAGTTGCACATCGACTACTTGATTGCGAGAAATTCTCCTACCGATTTTCGTTGAAGGACGAAACATGAATGATACCAACAACAGGTGCTTAAAATGTAAACTACCTGTTTAAGAGATACCATTCTGTAAACAAAATTTCTACTGACTTCCATCCACTTAGCAACACAATGGATTGAAGAGTTACAGCTGGATAAAACACCGTCCTAACTGTGTGGTAAATTTTTTTCTTTTTCGCTCTACCGTACGATGAAGTGTGAAGCTTCATATTATAAATTAAAAATTACAAGGCGCCTAGTGAGGATGGCATCTGCATGTTTGGTTTCAGTCATTTGGTGTATAGAGGAAATCCAAGACTAGTGAAAAAGCCCTATTTGTACATTACATAAAAAAGAGGCCGGCTGAATTGTTGCTGACAAGTTGCTAGAGCCGTTTTCGTCCAGGCATTTCGACAACTAAGCAATTTATTTCTTTAAGTATTGGGGGCTAGTATAGTAACTTTTGGTAGCGAAACAAATGACTGATAACAACAAATCGGAACAATCAGATCAATAAGGTTTCGATTTCTCGGACACGTTCATGTTCCCAAAACCGTAACATAAATCAGAGCCTGGAGTCGGCACAAATGGAGGCAGGACCTCGCAGGACGTTCTCTATTCTGTGGACGGACGACGTTGACTAGGACCTTCAATTAAGAGTTCCTCACAGAGTGGGATGTTGTACTACCACGATTTGCAATATTCGACAGAGACCATGTTTCATTTTTCGTAGAAATCGTAGAATATTAATAGATAGATGATTTGCCCGAACAAACTAACACCAAAATATAAAACACGTACTTAGAGAAATGGAATTGACTCAATTTTAATCGTAAAAAACGGCAAGAACTAAGTCGAAAGTGGAGAAGGCAGCTATTACAATTAAAAACGCTTTTGCAAATCGACGGGTTGTTGTCACCCTATATTTGAATGGAAGTACGCATTTCACAAATTAAAATGAATTCTGTATAGTAAAACTTTTTGCAAGTGATGAGCGTTCGGAGCTACCCAGGCACGACCATTAATAATATTGAACAAGTTCTGAAAATGTTACTGAACGATCGCCAAATCAAATTTAATATACAAGTCAGTTAAAGACAACCGACCAGCTAGCTACATTTTCGGCTGTCGCCCTCCTCAAAATTCAAGACTTTCAATTTCATTTGATTAACTAATCAAACAAGTTTATCAAGCGAATGTTGCGTGTAATTCATGAAGCTCAGTGATTCAAGCTTTGGCGTTTGGATTGGGAGGTACCCGTTCGAATCCCGATAGGGGCAGAATGCAAAAAAGATCCTACATCATCATATTACGATCTGCGATGAAAATGAACACAACTATGACCCCCTGTCTGAGCGCAGAACTCATGGGCCGACCCATTTTCCAGTATACTATAGGCTGGCATGGAGCTAACCAATGTACAGATGGTTCGGGAGTTACGAAAATCGAATGCAGTTACGAAAATCGGGCCTATAGCTGTACACGTCCTCGATTTGACAGGCGACTGCGTAAGGTAAGGACGTGAAAAGCGAACTACGAAAGCGTTGGGAGTTTAGATTGTTCTGCTCGTTTTGTCTAATCCGGTACACGAGTATTTTGTGTAAAATTTGAATTCCATGTCGTCAAAAATAATTGGAATGTCGATATGTTAACAACCTATGTCACGATCAAAGACCTGAACATTTTTGGTCAATCAAATCAAAATCATTTTTAAGATAAAAATTGTTAACACAATTTTTCCAGTTTAATGCTTAGGCAGTCGTAACAAACGTTAATGACTTAATTGTACAGCACATGTTTTCAAGGTCCGCAGTATCCGGTTGTTATATTATTTCTAACAATCACTTAATTAGGTCAATGCAATTGAAACATTTTAGTAGTAATTTTCTAGATTCAGGAGCCGGCGTATGGGAGGGATTTCTGTATATTGTAATTTGAAACAATTTTATAATTCTAATTTCCAGACATTTTTATTTTGTATTATTTTCACTGGTCGGATCATTTAACAAATTATTACTTTCAGTTTCGAGGAGAATGTGAGGATCAATATTTAGCTGAGCATCGCTGTCACTTTGATTTTTCTCTGTTTTCAAGCGAAAATTACAAACGAGACGAATGGTGGAAAAATATATTAGCTCAATAATGCTTAGAATCGAGGCGCCCATAAAAAAGCTAAGTAGGCCTCCACAACTAGCTAAAAAGCTTGTTTGATCGTAGAGTTCCATACGTCTCAATCTAATGAATTGTTGTTCTTTAAAGAAGATGGATAAGCGTGACAGTTGCCAGCTAAAGAAAAAAATATTTACAAAAGTTGATAGTTTAAATAATTTAATTAATTTATATAAAGTACTTACCCTGTGGTTTCATCAGAATCTACTTCAAATGCCTTACATAGGTTGTAATAATCGAAATCAGCTTGTGACAAATCAGCTTCATATGTAACTGAAGTGCACGCAGGAAAACAATTACATAAAGTCGCTTTTCGATTTATATTTAAATCGTTTAATGTGAAATTATCCTCGGCGTCGTTATAACATTTAACACTAGCTGCGCCACAAATTGGTGTGTTGCTGTCATGTGGCATCGAAAATTTAGCACATCCACATTGCTCAATCGTGTAGTTCGCAAGGCACTCCAGTTCACAGTTTTGTTCTGAGTACTGTTTGAAGTATCGCAAATATCGTTCGCCATTAAAAAAGCACTGGCGTTGAGAAGGATCATAATATTTAAGGTTTTCAGATGACGCAACCATATGTGGACGTATCGAAGCAATAACCTCTTTATTCAAAGAAACCCTAAAAAAATGTTTAGAAATTTGTGGCATCTCATCTGGACGGTGTAAAATAATTTTGAAGCCCTGCACTGGTCCGCGACAAATATAATCCAAGTCAATTTCATCAAGTTTTAACAATACGAATAATCCGGTACGCGCCCCACCTCCAAGTACTCGATTTGGGTATGTGTTTGTGTCCACACCAGATGAATATCCATCGGTCATTGTCCAACCGTGTGATCCAAATAAATGATTAAAATATTGATAATTTTGGTGAATCTCTTCCGTGCGAAAGATTTCTTTGTGGTCAAGTATATTAAACGAATAGCAAATTCCTTCCTCTGTGATAATTTCCGTAAACAAATCAGAACAATTCGGGTAAACAGTATTTCCCCATTTGCACGTCATTATTACATTAGCCGGTGCTACCCTCCTCATATCATCAATACAGGTTGAATCAGTTGTTTTATTTCCTAATTCTGCGTTCTCAAATAAATGTGCATCACAAATTTGTGATATTGTTCCGAGCAATCGGAGTTCATCTTCTGTCATATTTGTATTTGTGTACGGCGGTCCGTGCGACGTCGAATGATATCCACTGGTCACATCTAAATATTTTTTTTGAGTTTTGGTTTCTGGACATATAGTAACCGCCGGAAATGGTATTTCCCAGACTGGGGTTAATTTTTCACCAAGGATTACTATACTGGGACTGTTATTCCACTTTTGATACAAATTTAAAATTAAACTACCACATATATAGCATGAAATGGTTACAACAATTATCCACCAGATACGTTCGGCGAGTGGCCGACGACGTTCACCAAAATAACGTACACCGTGAAGTGTGGAACTTTTCGTATATTCCGATAATAGTTCCTTTAGACTGCGAAATAATCGTGACCGAATTTTTGGTTCAGTATCCGCTTCGTTTAGGTGCGGTTCCATAGTACATTTTCTTATACTCATTAGATAACAGACACGCGCACTTCTAAAGTATTTCAGGCACTGTTTTATAATTGTTTTCAATCGAACAGGAATTTATTTACTAAACTTATAATGTTATAATGACAGCAAATTCATTAAACAAATCATCCGGTTTTATAAAAAAATAAATTATCGCTAATTATCTCTCATTACAATCACCATATATATCAACCCGCGATGTACGACAATTGCTGTGTGTTGACAGAATATGTTCTACTGTTCTACTTAAAGGGTTCGTACAAAAAATTATTATGGATAATGTCGTTTAACCTCCACCTTGTTGACAAACAGCTTAATTGTAGTGTATTGAAACGTTACAGACAATATTAAATTGAGTTAATCCAATTCAGAAATATTATATTTCAGTGCTATCAGTTTGAATGCAAATTCATACTGAGTGGTACTTTCGTCTATGGAACACAATTTTCCTCAAATTGTTCTTTAAACCACAAATGAAATATTTTTCATTGGGCTTTGGGAAATTTTTGGTTCGATCCAATATTTGAGCGAATGGTTGAATTGTCTATTACGGAAACTTGCAAAAGTTACTGACTAAATGCCTCTCGACAATGAATACTAAATAAATCAACGATCTTGCTTGCCAAAACTGAGGTTAATTTTGTAAATATGGCATCGTCGTTTCACTTTAGTTCTGTGTATCATAACAGGCTGGCTGACTAGAAATCTTATCACATGATTACTTTGCGATCATAAAATGGAGGAAGGAATTATATACTCCGCTGTTAACTGTTCCATTAATAGTGTAGTATTGCTGCGTTTTAGAATCACCCTCCTCACAGGAAATGACCCACCTCAATACAATGAAAGGTAAGTCTATTATCTGCTTTGTAACGACAACTAAAACACGCTGCCAGCAAAAAAAAATAATAACGTATTTTTTTAAAATGGGGACGTAGGTGATATCAGTAATTCTGCCACTAACTCAGAGGTCTAGGTATATTTGGGAGGGTGTGTGTACTGGTATAATTCTGATCACCACGTAAGGCATTACAAAAGAAATAATAACAAAGAAAAGACCTACTCATGTGATGCACACTCATTCTGTACACCAACTTACCTCACATTGTGGCACTCCTATGGTCAATTCAACCGATTACTTGCTGATTCGGTTCAAACACGCTTTGTTAAGTGTCAACATGATTAACAAAAAAATATTTTATTTATAATAGATAAAGTGTTTTGTAAGCAAAAAGAACATTATGACATTCAAATTAATTATTTAGCATTTATTAAAATTGTATGTTCAGCAAGGTCGCAGATTATCGGTAGGATATCTGTAGAATACTCATCGAGTGACTAATCACAATATGGCCTATAGTTTCACTCTTTTTTAAATAGGTCCGAAGGACCTTAAGATAATCGGTCGACAATTCTTGATTATGTTATAATAAATAAATATTATATATGGCCATTCTCCAAAGCATACGCCACAAAATATTGTGAACCGCGGATTGGGCACACATATCGTATAACATTTTTAACATTAGCTGGAGTAAAATTAAAAACTGTGTATCACTCCATTGCGCTGATTAAAGAGACCAACGTACACTGGAACACCAGCCTAGCAAACTAACGCAATGAAACAAAAGTATCAACGAGTTCTATGCTAACGTTAATCACCAGCTCTCACTCATCATAAATAAGATAACGGCCGAAAACTATAATAAGGACACAATGAAAGTTTTAATGGAAATGTACAGGAACCGCGCATTAGACGTATTTGTTAGAGGAGTATCAGCCGAGATATCTAGAATGTTAACCATTCAATGGCCGGCAACTCTACCCGAAGCCTACGCATCCTGTTTGGAAATACGGAGTTCAAATTTCCGAAACCTAAATATACACGATAGAGGGTTTGACAGCAGCAATATCGGCAAGGTTATCCCTACAGCAAAGAAATATGGGATATGGAATTAATCAACAACAACAAGACGTCAGATTATCACAACGACCACAAGAACCGAAGTCACACCAACACCGATGTCAATGGATCCATCAGTAAGAACACAAAGAGTAAATTACATGAATCGCCCAAATTTCAAAAGGAAAGTGAATTCGGATGCGAATATGAAGGCCTAAAAACAGCAACGGATGTTTCACTCGGAACAGGAAAGTGAAGATCTTTACGATGAATGCGAGGAATATGAAGAATATCTTCAAAACTATAGGGAAAACAAAAATGAATGTTCCGATTCAAGTAGTGAAGTAAGATTTATAGAGGAGGTCTCTCGAGTCTACCTTACCTAGAGTATAAATGTCGAAATGACAAAATGCTCAAATTTCTCATTGATACGGGGGCCAACAAAAACTTTATAAGGAAAGAACTCACTATGAGTGCACAAGCAGTAGACAAACCTAGTTGTACCTAGTTTGACCCCATTCGACGGCATAATCGGCCATAACACCATAAAAAAGGTAGAGGCCATGATAGATGGGAGAGAAAACTTACTAACCATCTCTCCAGGTGTCAGTATTTCTTTGAAGGAGAAAATCTCGACCCAAGTGAATAACATCGGAGTCAGAGATAGCCATTTGGGAGGAGAAACGAAATTAAAATTGAAAACGTTAATCAATGAGTTCTTACAAATTGTTGGACCGATCAATGACGAACAAACCATCGACACAACCGTAAGAGCAGAAATAAGAACAACGACGGAAGATCCTGTATACACGAAGTCGTACCCGTACCCCGTAAGCATGTGGACTGAAGTTGACAAGCAAGTAGCAAAACTTTAAGAAGAGGTGGTAACCAGACCATCAAAGAGCCCATACAATTCACCTATATGGATCGTGGCAAAAAAGCTAGACACTTCGGGAATAAAAAAGTACCGCATGCTAATTGACTTCAAGAAACTGAATGCAGCTACTATTTCTGATAACTATCCGATCCCAGACATAACTAACACCATCGCAAGCCTAGGAAATTCGGGGTTCTACACAACAATCGACTTGACTGATCAGGCTTCAATAATATAAAGATAAAAGAAACCAACATTCTGAAAACCGCATTCTCAGCAATGAATGCGAAATATGAATTCCTGCGTTTACCGTTTGGGCTGGAGAACGCGGACGCCATCTTTCAGCGCATGATATACGACGTCCTTAAATAACTTATAGGGTAAACCTGTTACGTCTATATCAACAACGTAATCGTCTTAGGCGGAAAAACCGAAGAATAACATTTTGATAACGTCAGAATTTTTTTTAAGAAACTAAGGGACGCAAATTTCTGAGTTAACCTCAATAAAACGGAATTTCTGAAAAATGAAACGGATTTCCTGGGTTATATCGTAACCAGCTCGGGCATAAAAGCAGACCCGTAGCAGCAATTAGGAATCTCTGACCACTAGAGAACCTTAAAGAATTAAAAGGATTCCTTGGACTTAACACCTTACACCTTGCTAAAATCGCCAAACCACTAACAAATCTCACGGGGAGGAGAATGCCCAGGTAAATGCGAATAAATAAAAAAAATTCAAAATCGAGCTGCGTAAAGAGGAATTAAACCCGTTGACCAGCTCGAGGGACAGTTGTCCCCGACTTCGATAGACCATTCATCCTAACAATGGATGCTTCAAATGCCAGCATAGGACCGGTCCCTAAACACTACAGAAGAATACTACACAACTAATGAAATGGAGATGTTTGCAATAGTGTAGGCCTTGAAGCGGCCCCAAAACTACCTGCATGGTGCCAAAAAAATAAAAATTGTGGCAGACCATCAATCTTTGACGTTTGCGTTAAGTAACCAAAACAATAACAACAAACTCAAAAGATGGAAGGCGCGAATTGAAGAATATAACTATGAGTTAGTGTATAAACCAGGCATAACTAACAAAGCAGCCTTATCCAGGTTAAAGGTGGAAGTAAACAAATGTTCATCTTCAAGCAGTGGAACAGTACATAGCGCGGATGGAGCCCAACTAATCCAACAGTGTGAGTTGCCTATAAATGTCTTCAAGGTTAAAATAATATTTATTAAAGGGGACGACATGTATGTCTATGAGGAACCACACAACAGCTATCATCGACACTATATCCCATTACCGGATATAATTAAAGAGATTCTAACAAAAATCCTGAAAAAGAAATTACATCCGACGTTATCGAACGGTGTAAAAATCCCAGAAGAGTACATACAAACTCTTAGATTTTCTGCGCTCAGAAGCGCAGGAGGGCTCATCGCAGTTACAAAGAAAACAAACAACAAATTCTCCAAAAATATTACTTTTCTATGACCATATACAGTCTGGTTAAGAAGGACACAAGAGACACCTGTAATGAGAGCAAGTACGATAGATACCCTAACAAACCCCAACTGCAGGAAACATCAGTACCTACATATCCTTCAAAGATAATATACATCGACATTATAGACATTAAAAACATAAAATTTATCACATCACGTGGATAAATTTAGTTTAAGATGATTAAAGCGTTGCATTACTTCACGGCACCAAGAATGTTGGTGATGGATAACGAACCTCGCTTCGAGTCCCATCATTACGACTTACGAAGAACTTGGAATAAAGGTCTAATTAACACTAACCAACAAAATTTAAGTGAATGGCACAATTAAACGGGCCCATTCAACGGTACTAGAAATATTTAAATGCATTAAAGCCGAATATAACGACCTCACGACAAAAGAATTGGTTAGCATAGCTGTAAATCTGTACAACAACACCGTGCACTCAGTTATAGTAAAAAACCAGTGCGATATATTCCTCGGCAGGTTACAAAGAATACATGTTCAAGATTTGCTAAGCTTTAAAGAAAAATTTTAAAACGAAGACATCATAGAACGAAACAAAAATAGCCAAAAGCTAAAAATTCATTGGGAGAATATGAAAAGAAACGAGCCCAAATCTTATGAAATTGGCGAAATAATATGCACTGCTATCAAACTAATTCATGGCAAACATAGACCAAAATTCAGGAAAGAAACTGTTGCCAAAGACAATAAAGTCACAGTCACAACCACCTCAGGCAGAAGAATAAACAAAACCCACATTAAGAACGTCGCTAATTAAAATCATTTCTCTCCAGCTTGTGCTTGTGAACCTCAACAACGTCCTTGAATATCTATCATTAGGACACCCCAGTAATTTCGATACGAAAGGGGAATGTCAATATAATCAGTGGCAATTTCAAAGTGATTCTTCAAATGGACCTTAGCTGTTACAAAGATGTCCTGCCCAGAATTCAGTCGTAGATAAAGGATATCAGCCCAGCCAGAATCCTAAAACCATATCTAGACTACCAGATTAACGAAATCCAAAAATTACAAGGAGAACTTAAGTACCACAAGCCGAAGACCTCCATTAATTGGATCGGCTCAGCTTGGAAATTGATTGCTGTCTCACCGGATGCTACTGACTGGAATGCCATACTCAGCAGCCAGAACAGAATCATCGAGAACAACAACGAACAATGCAAAATAAATAACGCCATTACCGAAAAGATCCAACAGATTATCAAGCAGCACAATGAAATCCAGCGGCGTCAGTAGAAAACACTGACGATGTATTCCAACAAACAATGTTCAATCGCCTTCAGTTACTAAAACAAGAGGTGAAACAAATAGTCAGAGCAGTCCACTTAGAAAATTGTTCGTAATGATTTTTCCCCGTCGAGAATAATGTATTTTCCTGGTATTTTTCGTCTGTCGGAGTCTGATGAAACCCAGATTTGAAGTCTGACATTGTAACATAAACTGATTTGCCTAAATTGTGGTATTGGGAATTTATCTCCTCTAATTTTTTCATTTAATTTGCAGTAGTCTATCACTACTCGTACTTTTAGAATTCCAAAGCCTTCCGTTTTCTTTGTGACCACCCAAGTGGGTGCCGAATACGGGATGTTTAAATTTTGTATGATACAATTATTTAGAAGTTCTTAAACTTATTCCTCAACGCCTTTTTATACTTTCATTAAAGGATTTTTGAAAAATAACACTAGTAGCACAAGTGTTAAAACTCCATCCCAAACTTTTTATAGTTTATAAACATACACAATTTTTTTGATTTGCTCAACCCATACTTGAAAACTAAATTTTTATATATGGAATCCTTTGAATGAAACAAATTGTACTGTAAAAGCCTGAGGAAGGTCGACTGATTTCTCAAGAAGATGCCTAAGTGATAATTGCCACGGGGAACTTATCGGTTCCGATGAAAATTAGAAAAATTCTGCAGACTTTGGGTCTAGAAAATCTGCAAATTTGTTGAGTTAGATAAGTTCAAAACAACCATGGCCATTTACAGTCTTCGATATTTTACGAATTTGGGAAACGAAAAATAGTCTGGGATGAGTACTTCTATTAAAAGGTACACCGAATTGTCAATGCAAATTTATGACGAAACCTAAAGTTCCACTGATCGTGGGATTTCCAACGATTCGAATATACGTGCGGGTAAAAAACGTAGGGTTTAAAAATTCCGCAAATTTGTTAATTTAGATAAATTTTATTCAAGGTTATTACATAAAAAGTGTTTAACTTTTTTTCTCTTAGATACACGACGATGTTGTTCAATAAATCTTTAAAGTTCTTCCTTCTAGTTTGCTTTTGCCTTCTAATTATTTGCTATTGTTATTTGCTAAATACAAACCCACTTTTCATCCTTTAATGAAACAGGTGGTACATCCATTAGGGTATGCTGCTGAAATATAAATGTGTCTTTGGTTTTTCGCAATAGGATAGTTGGTTAATTGGTTAATTCCTTCGTAAACGAATGAGAGATAATTTTACCATACTTACTTATAATCCGATATTAATTCGGCAAATTGAGCTGCTACATATCTTTTCTTTAATCAGAAATACCGATATATCTTTAGCGGTAGAACTGCGTTGGTAAATGTTTACAATTTAGGGACTTTCTGCGCTGCAGAATTAACCCTCAAAACAATGTTTAAATCGTTGGGGTAGAAAAAGAATAAACTATTTGTTCTTTAATTGAGTGTTTTTACGATTCCTCACCAACAATTTTACTCGTCAAATTTTGAAAATGTTTTAGATTAATAATTATCGGATACGGAATAAAGAACTACAAACTTCTACCTTCATAAATAAGGTAGATTGGTTCCTCATTAATACCAACCTTAAGTTCTGTAACCCAATTTCTTAAAGTAAATCTATCCAGGTAGCGCACTTGGCAAAAAACAATTTTTATATTTTCCTTCGTTTTCCATTCTAGTTTTAAGATTATAAACTATATCAACCGAGCAATAAATGGACGAAAATTTCTATCCTCGTATTTACGGGAGTTAGGAGGTTACTAATTTATAATTCTTAACTGATAATATTCAAACGTGTAAGGAAGCCGGGGAAATTAGAGGTTTCGAGGAGTTTGAGTTTAAAAATGCCCGATTATATTAATCCAGACTGTGAATAAAGTAAATGGTTAAAGACTTTGAAGGTTTATTCGATTGTCGATTACACCGAACCTAGATCAAAATAATTTATTAAATAAAAACTGTTAAATTACAATAAAATAAAATTATTACAAAATATTATTTTGGCTTAGGAACTTATTAACTAAAATGGTTGTTAATTTTAAATAAAGCTCGTTGTAAGTAATTAGTTATAAAATACTTAAAAAAAAATTATCAAATTATAAATTAACATCCAACTGGCAACTTTTATTAAAAAGTACGCCTACTATTATATAGATGTCGCACAAATTCGTGTTACATACAACTAAACATAGTAACAAATTATAAATACTAGATGTCACCACATAAATACACTTGTACAAAAATGACAATTGTGTGGTTTTAGAACTAACCCAAACTTTGAACGTTGTTACTGTCTGTTACTTCACCAACTTTTCGATTCATCCGACAATTACCCATTAGCCGGATCGTAAAGTAATAAATAAATTCGAACAAACTTAAAATCGATACGCCCATGAAGAGGCCAAGTAGACCACCCACGTTTGCAATAAAATCGGTCATTCCATATCGCTCGGACCGATGTGATGTTAATAAATCGTTTTCGTTGAATGTGAGTCGCAATCTTGATACGTAGGTGCTGCAAAAACAATAAAAATAAATTTTTAATTATAAATTAGTTTGAATATGTTTGCATAAATAGTAGGTTGTGCCGTAAGTTTTGTCGTTCGATAAGAAATAGTACTAACAGGTTCGTCGCCTCATTTTCCTTAAAATGGAACTACTTTTTTATGAACACGTTTGAAGTTTCATGTAGATCTGTCAAATCATTCCTATATCAACAGCTGTTCAAAGTCCATGTGTCACAGTATTTGTTTACAATGGAAGAAATTTAAATCGTGCAGTGATAAAATTCTACTGTTCTAATTGAAGATGTAGCACCAAAACAAATTCATGAACGATTGTTAACGAATAATTTGGTTTTCGTCCGGAAATGGACTTAGTGGTTTTAATGTACAGTTTAACGGCACGACTTTAGCATTACGAAGATTTTGTAATTTTTGAGCATTGCAATGATTCGTACTTTCGATTTTCTTTCGTCAACTTGCAGTTGGTAATAAATGACATGCATCAGTTTTGACACACAACAAAGTTGTTTCAGACTTCCGAAGATCTAATAAATCGGGATTAACATACGAATTAGCGGATACTGGCCAATTTTCTTCGGAATTATATAAAAACTCTGGACCATGCCACCAAAGGGAGCTTCCTTTTAATTCAACTGGTAAAAGACTCCGTGATACTAAATCGCCTGGATTCATTGCTGGTGGTACATAACGCCAAGAATTAGTTGAAGTTAGTTCTTGAATTTGCGATAATCGGTTAGCAACAAACGTAGTAAACTTTGACGGTGGTGATTTTATTCGAATGAGAGTGATTTCCAATCAGATGGTTATAATCGGATGGTTATATTATTTGACCTATCGATTGTACGCATAAAGATTGCACACCCATAACCATTTTCCGATGCGTCCCCGAATGCATGAAGTTTTGTCCTTTCCTCTACCATTAGCCAGGTGATATTACACACCTTGGAACATTTATTGTTTCGAGATGAATACTTTGCATTTTTAAATTATTCTAAATCTCTGCCATATTTGACGGAAGCTTAACATCCCACGACAGATTTGTAGCTGCACATAAAGACTGCATAAACCGCTTTGCAACGAAAACCATTGGATCACATAATCCAAGAGGGTCATACAATTGCGCTATTTCCGAGAGTACCGAATGTTTGGTACATTCAGTATCGGTTTTATATTTCACGAAAGACATGTGGAGCATATGTTTGTTTCCAGAGATGGGCGAGGTAGATAACACAATGTAATATACGCGGTTGTCGACTCGTAATCTATTACGTAGATTACTTCGGATTAGAGGAAATGAAATTATGACCTTAATTTTCTCATTATTTTCATTTTATTTTTTATTAGCCCTTCTGGTAAAGTTTCTGTCTAGGTAATTATCTAGTTGTTCTACCTAGAGGTACAATAATAATTTTACATTTTGATACTAAATCGCTTAAATATTTCGTTAGTATATGAACGTATATTAATAAAACCACGTTAGAGGTAAAGATGGGTACGTAAGGTAGGGTTTCTACCTTAAGTACTCTCGATTAGCTTAATATAATCCCCATTTCGCTAAAAGGTCGGGCGACGTTTACCAAAATAGTACAATTATAAAGTGCTTAGTTCATAAAAAATTGTAATAGTTAACTATTACGGCGAAAATCAGTAATATTAAGCTTCCGTTTTAAAGCAATTATTATCAAATTTTGGCCTGAACAAACAGAAATTTTTTATATTTTTGGTTTGCCAATTTAAACGCAGTTCTTAGATTAACGACAAATTAAAATGTCTTGGAAAGTTTTAAACAACAAACAATTTTAGGAGACGCGAGATTTTTCAATTCCAATCCTTATTTTGTTGGTGCTTAGATTGAAACAAAACTCGTAGAAACCAAATCACTCAAAATTACGATAAATTTAATTGCGAATGCATTAATTAAAATTTTTATTTGGGTTCCATCAGGTTTAAATTAATTTGCCTTGAAATATTGGTGAAATAGGTAAAATTACAGATAGTACTTTCAGGGTGGATTCAGTACTCTGTTCCTAAGAAATTCAATACTGTAAATAAATATAACGGGTGTTTTTTTAGGAGGTTTGTTTTTCCGATAGATGTCGTTTTATTTTATGACAGTTGTTTTGACAGCTCAAAGTGGCATTTCTACTCAGTATTGTTTGGCAAATCATTATGAATAGGTTAACTCCAGAACAACGTTTTCAAATCGTGGAAATTTATTTTCAAAATCAGTGTTCAATTAAAAATGTTTATAGAGCACTTCGTGAATTTTATGGTGCACATAATCGTCCGTCAGAGACCACCATAAAGAACGTAATTACCAAATTTCGGTCTACATTCACTCTTTTGGATGCCAAGCCACCGACAAGAATGAGAAGAGTTCGTACAGAAGAAAATATTGCTGTCGTTGAGGCCAGTGTCGAAGAAAACGACAATTTATCGATTCGTCGTCGTGCTCAGCAAATTGGACTTTGTCCATCGACTTTATGGAAAATTTTACGTAAAGATTTGGGTTTGGTGCCATACAAAATTCAATTGGTGCAAGAATTAAAGCCACACGACCATCGTTTGCGCCGTGAATTCAGTGATTGGTCGTTAAATCAATTGAACGAAGATCCATTTTTTTACCGTAAAATTCTCTTCAGTGATGAGGCGCATTTTTGGTTAAATGGATACGTCAACAAACAAAATTGTCGCATTTGGAGCAAAGATAATCCACACGCCGTTCTAGAATTACCAATGCATCCTGATAAATGTACTGTTTGGTGCGGTCTATGGGCTGGTGGGATCTTCGGTCCATATTTCTTTAAAAATGAGGAAGGACGACGCGTTACCGTGAATGGAAATCGATACAGAACCATGTTAAATGAGTTTTTGTTGTCAAATCTTGAAGATATGGATATGAATGAAATGTGGTTTCAACAAGATGGTGCCACTTGCCATACAGCACGTGAAACAATCGACTTATTGAAAGAAACTTTCAACGACAACATTATTTCGAGAAATGGTCCGGTGAATTGGCCTCCGCGTTCGTGCGATTTGACGCCACTCGATTACTTTTTGTGGGGATACGTGAAGTCATTGGTTTATGTGGATAAACCTCAATCGATTGACGCTTTGGAAACCAATATTCAACGTGTCATTGCTGACATACGCCCTCAAATGCTTGAAAAAGTGCTGGAAAATTGGACCTCCAGAATGACATTTGTGAAAAATAGTCGTGGTAGCCATATGCCAGAAATTGTGTTTAAATGTTAAATGCCAAAAAATTATCTACCAAATAAAAAAAAATTTTGGTCATTTCATAATTTTATATGTGTTTTATTCAAAAAAAAAATCGGCAACCTCTTAAAAAAACACCCTTATTTACACAAAATCTCTTATCAAGTATACGTATTTATCGCGATGGATGATTTCTCCTAAAATAATTTGCCAACGAAAGTTTAAATATCGTGAATGTCATGCTAAAAATGTGCAATCTGGGATTATAAAATATTTAGTGTGTGAGCGTGCTGCAACATATAATATTTTAAAATTTCGTCCCGATTTGTACTTAGCGCAAATAGATTCGTTCTCAAAGTTTTCACACCACTCACTCCACATGACATTATGCTGACCAATTTGCTAAAATTTGTAATGGGATGATTTAAGTTTGATGTGCTGCTTTCTCAAGATAATCATTTCCTAATGAGACATTTTCCTTTCCCAAAAATAACACGATTCCACCCCAAATAATGTATATGGCATTTTTACGGAACAGACAGCCGAATATTTAATTCCGTAGAATATATAGTTGTTCAGAGTATATATCGGTTTTGATGTTTTGAGAACTCGAGTTATGATGACGCAATATTCAGAGTAGAACCGGTCATATTAACAATCATATTGTTGCTACACATCCAAGAGATTGCTGTTGATGTTAATTTTACGTGTGTTACGCGTAATCTTTCTTAAGTTGACTTCGAAACTCCTTTTGTGGTTAACTTAGCTTTACTGCATATTTTAAAGTAATATTAATTTACATTAACTTAAACCTCGGGAGAAAGAAGTTCAAAATAAGTAGATCAGTCAATCACTACTGACGTGAAGTAGTTGTTGACTTATCTACGATGAGTCATCGTTGTCTACGAGTTGTCAACGTTGCCGATGAGTAGTCGACGTTATTGACGAGTTGTTGACGCGATCTCGTAAAAATTAGTAGATGACGTGTAAACGCCCAACTCTGTTTGTCTCCCATTGCAAACCTAGCACTGAAACGAGTAAATCATTCTTTTCATTATTAAATCTTATAATTGATCTTTATTTCAAGCGAATTTTCTTAATTCGAATCCTCCTCGTTCGAGTAAAGTAATCAGTTCCGATTTCCATTTCGCAGCATCTTCGACTGTTTGGGCACCTGAAAACACATCATCTACATAAAAGCTCGAAGTGATGTGAGCGATGCTTTAGGAAAGGTAGCAGATTCATCGATGGCTAACTGTTTAAGAGTGCGAAGTCAGAAACATTTTATTTCGGTTTCTGACGGTTTGCGCCACCAAATCCGAAATAAATTATGTTGATCGTCATGCATGCGAATTTGACGATACATTTTTGCTATATCGCCAGTGAGTGCAATCGGATGTTTGCGAAATCTGATAACTATTTCGGACAACATTTGTTGAATGGTTAGCCTTACCATTAAACAGTCATTCAATGAGAGGTTCGTCGACGTTTTTGAGGAAGCATTAAATACCACTCTCAGTTTAGTAGTAGTACTAGTTTCATTTTGCACTGAACGGTGCGGTAAATAGTACGATTTATTATGCCGATTATTCACTTGATCTACATTTTCAACTTCTTGCATGTGACCAAGTTTCAGGTATTCAGTCATAGAATCAGAATATTCTTTATACAATTTTGGATTTTTAATTAATTTTTGTTCGATGGTCTTGTATTGTCTCAGAGCTCGATACTTCGACTCTCCTAGCTGGCTGATATTTGCTTTCAAGGGAAATGCAACACTGTACCATCCCGAACTATCTCGAGTAACATGTTCCATATAATGACCACACACAATTTTTCCTCCACTGACAAATTGTTCGAATGATATTGATCAACCTCTTCTAGTTTCCAAAATTTCTCGATGCTGGAGTTTAATTCTTCGACGTTACATAAATACACATGGCTAACGTTACTCGCGATTTCATTCATTTTGTCAAACTCTGTTTTAATATTATTCACTCGACCTGATACAATATAACCAAATTCAGTCGATATGAACGGTAATTCGTGATTATTTCAATTCCTTTCACCCCCCCCCCCCCTCCCCATTATTATTTCATGATATATTTCTGCACCACGAAGAATATCTATGTTGTCTGGATTAAAAAAATACGGGTTTCCTAATTCTGTAAACGAAGGAATCGAATTTAACTCAATCATGATTGGCTCAGATGGTAAATGCCCCGTAATTTTCGACAAAACCAAAAAGTCAAGTTTTTTTTACTTTGTTGCTCACACGAGAATTAATTGTAAGATTTACCTTTTATTTTATTTTGGTCTATGCCGGTTACTGGATTGGACACTGTATGTTTTCGACTTCTTAACATTTGACATAATCGCTGTGATGCGAAGTTAAATTGGGAGCCATATTGCATGAAACGTCCGTTTGATTCAGAAATCAAAACCTCAGCCGCCGCTAATAGAACTTTGCTACTTGATAGCTGCTCGTTTTTTGTGCAATTATCGGTTATTGTTAGTGTGGAACTCGAATTATTATCTAATATGCAATGCGATTGAGATGCGACCGCACCATTTTGAACAACACTAGATGGATTTACCCTTTGATTTTCAAGAGTGTTTGAAACTAATGATTTAAGATGCTCGCCCGAAGTATAATTAGGCGAATGTGTATACAAAGTATTTCTTTTACCGAAATGCAACAATATACTCCGATAACCAGTAAGTACAAAGTTGATGTTTTTCACAAAATCGAAGCGCTTTTCAGCACCCACATTGGAATCGCTAAATTTTGTGCAATTTGTAGCATGTGGTTATCTCCACAAAATGTACACATTATTTCATT